>CM059576.1:56873696-57137886 GCA_030386875.1 Morinoia aosen | reverse complement strand
AAGGTACTCTCACCCAACCTAACCTCAGGCAAGGTCACCTAACCTTAACTAACAAAACATAATCTAAACTTAACTAAGCAAACCTAATTTAACGTAACTTTCATGTAACATAAGTTAACCTATCCTGCTCATATTTAACGGGAACTTAATGCTCTACATAGTATAAAACTCACACACATACAACTCAACTGCATTAATCCAAGGTGCCCTGTCCTATTCTATAGTTGAAATTTCGGTCCCACTTATTTAATCCTATTCTATTCTAACACCTCAGCCCTTATTCTTCACAAATTCCAAACCTCTATGTGCGCTAACGTTCTTTCAACAAATTAACTAATGACCAAATGACCACTTAATATTCTCATGTTAAAACCGCGAAATTTTGTTCCATGACTATTCTTACAGAAGAGAGTTGCAATATTTCCCCATTCAATTTCGATTTAGGGTCCAGTTAAACATGTTACAAACCTTATCTCATGAAGCACTCTGACGTCACACATTATATTTCGCTTTATTCATTGCTTTACATCACCAGACGTTTTCTCTGTTTCGAAAATAACAACCGCACTTCGCTCTAATCAACAATTGATGACATCACACTTACACAGTCATTGGAAATTCGTTTTCACGAATAAATGACGTCAAAGCGTTGTAAATTGGAAAACATTACACAAAATCTCCATCATTTTGCAGCAGGCTGGTTTAGAATATTAAAACCTACATCTTTACGGTCGACACACCGTAACAAAACAGTAATCATTACCAAAACAACTTACCATCAAAACACTAAGCCAAGCGGAACCTAATTCGCGGTCCAATAAAGTTTCCCAACTGTGCATCACAAATGGGAAAACGAATATAGAACGCGCTATCGCGCTGGAAGATAAGCGCCCAAGAAATAAACTCTTAATTTTCGGAATGCTCGGAGAGATCTGAAGCTCTCGCCGAGCGCAACCGTTTTCGTCTTGAAGTGAGGAACTGCCAAGAAAAAACGCATCCACTTACAATCACTTAAAAACTTTGAACAATTCATGAGAATTTGACATTCCAGTAAAATTTTGGGTGCACTGTACACTTCACTAAAACCCTCTAAATTGTAAGTGCCATGAAATTCATCTCTTCATTAAAAATTACACTTAGTAATTCTACATCAAGACAATATTATTTCTGAACAAATTTCTCACATTTCTCAAACAAATGCGTCTGTCAACATAGTACATAACTTAGACACAGTGAAATTTCCCATTAGACACCTTTTTTCGCAAAATGCAAATATGTCATGAATGAGACCAATTTGCGCCTTTTTCTATTCCGATATTTCTATTAAGGATCGATATGGAAACTTTCATTGAAGCCGAGAGGGAATTTAAAAATTGTTGAAAATCTATCTTCTACACTTGAAATTCCGTAAATAACATAATTGAAACACTCATGACCTCAACAAATTTAGTCGCAATCAGAGACACACGTTCACCACAATTAACAATCATTTAGCGACTCAAAATGTTATGTACCCACTCAGATGAGGATTTTCTGGAACTTACACATGCCAGGTGAGCGACTAAAAGGCCTCCAAACAACGAGTTTTTATCATTGTAGGCGATCGAATTTTTCGTGTACACTTAACAAGTTCCTGGTCATGAAGATCGTGAAATTTCAAGTCCCAATCCAATCATAGGTATTATTGAGAGAAATGTTCATCCAAACTTCCCTTCTAAGAAAATATCTCGTTCAATGGAAGCACGCAAAGGGAACCATTTTCGTGGGGTTTGAGCGAAAATAACGAGAGATTCGTTCTCAACTGAGCTTTTCTCAGTTATTCTTAGTTACGAAATAAAAATTCAAATTCTTGGACTTGGTGCTTTCCCAATTTCAAATTTTTAACGTCAAAATAACCTGTTTAAAACGCAACACAAATAGGCTCAAATAGCCCTGCTCAACGATTCTTCGTTACTCGCAAAATCTATGCACAAGACAAATTTCAACACTTATAACACGGAATTCTTCTATATTTTCATAGTTTTTCCAATGTGCCCTACTATACCTATAACCGAAAACCATTACATTAAACTTGCGAACTCAAATCAACATATAGTTACAAGAAAAATGTCCAAAACGCCTTGCCAGTAGATTTGTGATTTTTCATGTTAGCATTTTTGACCACATATTTCGAAGTGTCGACAATGAAAACATTTTTAGCGTAATCGTCATGTTGAACAGGGCATTATTGAAACGGTGCCGTAAAGTTAACATCTCATACTCCCTCAAAAAAGAAATAAACTTGAACTAAAAACATGTCGAGCAAATGAGCATTAATTATTGTCATACATCAACCACAAGCGATGTTTAGCCCTCTACACTTGGGGTCGTTTTCTACTTACTGCATGATATATTATTTAGACCTGTTTGAACTAACAACTTCTCAAGGAGCTGAAGAGTCTAGCCTCAAATCTCAAACCTCGATGAGATATTGTAATTCATGACGGCCAAGTAGGTGAAAATGTGTCGAAAATATCAATACATGGATAGAGCACAAATCGACTGCCGAACCAAAATTGTATTTCTTTTACCAAACGCGATGGAATTAAAAAACAATGCTGTAAGGTAAATCACCAATTCAGAACACATTCGTTCTCTATAAAGTTTTTTGTGAAACGAAAATTAATGTGTGATATGATATGCGTGAAATCAACGGCATACCTAACTAAATCAATTTAAATTAACATTAACGCTACTAACAGTATGCATTTTTCATATCTTGAAAACTATCTGTGGGATCGCTTCACAAAAGTTCTTCGCATGTACCAACTAATAACAAGCAAAAAGTGTTAAATAACTTCTCCTGTCCGACGTGCCGTTTTCCCATGTTTTTGTTTTGAACGGCAATAACTGTGATTTTTAAAAAACAAGGGTATTTTTAAATTCGAGTTTTGGGAAAAACTATCACAGTTATCACAACGTAAACTTGATAACTTTGAGAAAAAGTTTCAAACTACAATTTATCAGGTTTTAAAATGTGAACGCATTCAAACAACGACAAAAAAACGGTCAAAGTTGACCGAACTCAACACTCATGTGATGAGTTCTTCCAGTTAGAAACACGTAAAGGTATTTTTGAGTACGCGCACATGTTTTCTTTTAGATTTCAAGCTGTTAAGCTTTCAACCCTAGCCAGAAAATTCAACGGCCTGACCGACGGGACCCTATGCTGATTTAGAAATTTTTGAAAAAATTTAAAATGCTCGTAAAATCTGAACTTGAAACATTTTATTTGTCGGTGATTTTATATGTTGTAGAACTTTGCAAAACCTACAAATTATAAAACTTTTAGCTCATTATAACCTAATTTAACCTAGGGCCAGGGCTTTACTCGTGATTCTTTCACTGAAGTTCGTTTCCCTGTTGTCGTGCAGCTTCCCTGGCACCTTCTGAGAACATTTTGATATCTACAGAACCAGTGGGCCGAGAACGAGAATGGACGAGAACGGTAGGACTGGTAGAGCCTTGCTGGTTTCAGAAGTCTCGGCACCTGTAAAACGTTAGGATGGATAAGTCTTGTCAATAAAAATCGTTCCACACACGGTGGCACTAGATAATTGTTAAGCTCAAACACATATGTAGATTAGAAAGTGTTAAAAAGAAAAGATTTCAACTGCTCACCATTTGCATCCAAGGCAAGTGTGACTACAAAACACAGCGTTATCGGTAAAATTAATTCCAACCGGACGAATATTCTTTTTTCCTTCTTTTCGTGTTTTCAATCTCATGTTTGTCACATTCATGAAGCGCATTGATGTGATTTCCATTGTAGTGAAATATTCGATATGAATGAATGGGTAATGAGCACGATAAAAATTGGCCGATCCTCGGTAATGTTCTACTGAAAATGAATGCATTTTTAGATCAAAACCATGACCAGAAGCCAGACTACCCCTTGTTCTTACATCAAGCCTGTGTCTACAGCGCCAAGGAAAAGATCAAAACTTTCTCTCACCATTTACATGAAAGCAATGAGTAATTTTTTTCAGTTCAGGTTACACATGTTCATTTTTGACATTCAAAATGCCCCAGTTTGTCGTAAACAAGGAATTCATATCTACGAGTCGTAAACACGTAAACAAGGAATTTATGCACAAGTGCTTTCAGATCCATGAGCAGCCAGTCCGGGAAAAGAGTTCTTAAAAAATAGCTCATGTAGTAG
Source organism: Morinoia aosen (assembly GCA_030386875.1). Taxonomy (NCBI): domain Eukaryota; kingdom Metazoa; phylum Arthropoda; class Malacostraca; order Amphipoda; family Talitridae; genus Morinoia; species Morinoia aosen. The sequence goes on along the minus strand of CM059576.1, from coordinate 57,133,685 downwards.
GTGCTAAAAAAAGGAAAACAAAGACGATTATTACAAATGAACAAAATGAACGTTCACCTAAATTACACTTCGCGTCCTGACATCTCCTCGGAGCACTACTTTACAAACAAACAAAAGTTCCATTCTCTTGACAAGTTTAAAAAACCGTTTCTCGAATCTCAAGTGTAAAAGATTTGTTGCAAGGCGTCACCCTTGAGAATCATGAAGAGTGGATCTCGATTCAAATAGTTAAGCGCAAGTTGGCTTTGCAATCGTATATTCAAATCGCATAAAAGAATTTCGCCCAACTACGTGTGTGGTGGGAATTTAGTACTATATTTTCAAAACTATCCTATTTATTTTTGGTCATGTTCATCTTTTCCTAATTCATTTATTTTTGCATTGAAAAGAGTTTCAAAGTTTGCGAGTAGTATTTGAAGAATAGTTGATTAGTAACCCTCACAAATTAGTGATTATAAGATTATGATTACAAGTTAGTTTAAGCCTCCCTAACCGCTGCAAAAATAGAGCGTATCGAAGAGAGGAATGAGGAAGGCACCATTTAGTATGGAGATAAGAAAATGAGGAATCTATGCAGAAAGGGCATAGAAACAGTAAGATGGGAAAGAAGTTCATGAAATAAGATAAAAGTTTAAGAAGAAAGTCAGAGGTGCTGAAAAACAGGACAGTAGTGAACCGAAAAAAGTTGGTCCTTAACATAACAAAAAACATTTTATTTCAACAAAAAGAAGGCCTACCTAACTCTCAGCTCGGGCCCTCCCATTTTTCCCCTGGGAGCGCTAATTCCCATAGATACAATAGTTGTATCCCCCTGAGGGGTCACAAATTAGTTTCATATATATTAAGCATTTACCTCTGAAAAAAATTACCTCCGCCTTTCAGCGTTCATTCATGCTGCAACAGGACAGAAAATATTGTTCTCAACATTGTCAAATTCACATCATCTGGGATTAAGTTTTGAATGAGATATTACATTCGTTAGCCCACCTTGTACTGTATCGGTAATATTTGCAAAGCCACAAGCTAGTGGGTTATCACTGAAGAAGCGGACGGTAGGGGAATGCGACAGTATCTCCAACCCAGTTTCGTGAGCTTCAGGTCCATCTGCAAGATATCATGAATAAGTATAGATCGAGGTAAGTAAAATAAGCCCTTAATTAAGTGCGAAGGGATTTGTACTGCAATATTATTACATAAATTTTTTTGCGTGTTGTGAAATAACGTTTACTTCAGCATTTCCTTCACAACAATGTAGGCGCTATCGGTTGAACAGTGTTATAACTTTTTTTTACCAGATATTAAGTTTCGCATCTACTTGCCGGCTTGTCATTAAATGAAATATTTCAACTAGCCCAGCTTCACAACGTGAATGGTGTATTTCAACGCGTTCCCTGCGTATTGGGCCACATGTGTACCAATAGGTAAATTGCTCATTCACGTACCGTTGTAAATAAATGGCATTTTATCTGTTTCGCGATCTTTTTTAAAAAACAACAGTTGTCACACGAGGTTAAATGTTATCGTAATTAGAATGGATAAAAATTTATTTGAGCAGTAAAGTTGATTTCCCAGGTTTGCTACTTAGAGCCTAGCCAAATCAACTGTTGACAACCGCGGAAACGCAGGGAGCGTGTTAATTAAAAATTTCACGGCTTATGTTTATTGCGAGCTGTCAGACGCGAACAAGGAGTCGCACATATTATTAGGGGCTGCCATATTCCTCGAGTGTACGAAATGTGTCCTATCGCGCAATTTTTTACTTTCAATAGTGTCTACGATACTTTCTGGAATTCCTATAAACTAACCACTTTTCAAACTTCACGATCAAAATAATAAATACGAGCGAAAAGAGTCCCAGCAATTTTTGCGTCCAGCTGCGCAACATGATGGCCAAACAAGATGCTTAACGGTCCATAGAACTTTCTCTCAAGTCTTGTTATTTTTACGGAGTTGAAGATTCGACTCGAACTAGAGGTTACTAACACTTAAATGTCGAAGTATGCCGGGGTAAGGGAACACTGTACCGTGGCTTTTACATTGTTTGTGACATTTTTATGAAGCATCGTTCGTTCATAGCGACCGAAATGTGACACTAGCAGACCTGAATTTTTCTTGTGGTTCCTATTTATCTGCACACATTTTTTTTTTCTTGACAAGAGTTTCTGCTTTCAATGGTTGAAGATTATTATTTAAGAATCTGACCTGAATTGACTCAATCACCCCTTTTAGGGCATCATTTGAGCGATTGTCATCGCTAACTCACTCCTACGATATATGGGCGAGATTATTCACGTGACCAATTTTAACATTTTCTAGCAGGTGAAATTTTCTCACTTAGATAGCCGTGAGACGCGTTTTTGAAAGCGCCTTCGAAATTCATCCTAATTCTTAGACCAATTTCCTGTAATAAATGTGTGCAAAATTGAATCGAGAAACTAATTCTATCGGACCTCACTAGCGTCCCATGCTCTCTAAAATGTTTCAAACTACTGTTTTTCTGCAAGAACTAAATTACAAATACTTTGAAACGCGGCGGAGGGGTTGTAATATCAAACGCTGACTGTGATAGCTGAGGACCGTCTGTCAAACATCTCTTCAATGATCATTACAGAGGAGAAGAATACCTAACCTATATTAACGAGTTGAGCTGGCATCACAAGGTCCTACGCTAAGCCTTGTACAATCTCGAGTGATTATTTCAATTCGCAAGCAATTATGCTGTGTATTTTTGAAGATGTCATTGACAATTGGAAAAACTCACTCGAAGAACCATTTCTTAATTAGAAATCAAAACTTAGCACGGGTTTGGAGGAAGACCTCGAAGAACTCTGAACGCGAACTAGAGCACTAGGTCCACCGAGAACCAATCAACTACCTGTATCTGTTTTAGAGAAATGGTAACTTGCAAATTTGAAAAAATGTAAGCACGTTCTCAATTATCGAAATTCATCCCAATTTTACTCCTAAACTCGTACTTAACTCATTCATTGTTTTGAAACGCATATATTCCCGTGCATGTCGTCCGAATTCATTCTAGTGTGTGGCAGAATGACTTCATATTCCTCATTATTATCATTTCGTCGAATGATTGTCTGAAACGTTTGAGAGCCCACAATACTTCACAGAACAATAGTTTTACGCACCCAAGTGCCCGAGATGAAACATGTGAAAATAATACAGCCGGGTGCGAACCTCAACTTCATAAAAATTATCATTATTACATATAATAATTGCATGAATATGTTTGGATACATAAGCCAAATAAGATGAGGTTAGCTCCAGATGATGTCCCGTTTGGAAATGGACTTAAATAAATTAACTAACATCGCAACTATATACAAAAATTATCGAAAGGAATGTGAAGCGATGGTTTGAAGAGGATGCCAACTAATTAAAACAAACTATGTGCTGAGAAATAGTATGAAAAACATTTGCACATTTACCATGAAAGGATTATTGATTGGACGAGCAGCTGCTTATGCTCGGATCGTAGTCAACCAAGTTGACTCTGGAACATTGTGGACCAGTGTGGAAAACAAGGCTGGATGCGTCCCCTAAAGCAGGGAAAACAAAAAATGTTCATCATTCAATAACAATATCAATCTACTCAAATTCAAGAGGGATGACGAGCATCAATATTAAAGCTCATTCGGGGTAACAGTTACTGATGTGAAGATCGATCACTCCGCGAAATTTATTGCACGAATCTATTTTGCGACATTCATTTCGGCAACAAAATTGGAGTACATGCCGAAAAACAGGATGAAAATTTGATAATAAAGTCCTTATAATAAAGCAGTCATTCTACAATCATATACCATAGGGTTCCATAAGAAAATTTTGTCACGGATCAGAAGTTCCTCTTGACGGTTTCAACAAATTGTAAATTTAAGTTCTATATAGGAGGGTTGGTATCATGTTATGAAATCTAGCTAAATCGCTATACGATTATCAGAATTTAAGCATTATGCCGAGTATTTAACTTCCTAGATTTTACAAACTGAAACGTAAAAAAAAATTCCACGGGTTTACACCAATGATAGCAAAAAAGCACATGTCCACGGGTTTTGGTTCAAATAGTATATGGTGAAAGAAGTTCCTGTAGGTTAAGAAAATTAGTTTATTTAGAGTAAATTCAGTTTAGAGTCGGTAGTGTAAGTTCAGGTTTATTGATTTTACTAGTTGCAATATTAAAAATATATAATCGAGTGGAGACTTTCCTTCAGTAAATAGCAGGGGTTTCCTAGTTTAGGTTCGAACACCTTACAATGGATAAAGTTAGGTTAGGTTATTTCAAGTGAGATTGGGGTTAATTTGGATGATTTCAGGTTCACTTATTTAACATATTGAAATATAAGATGGAGTAAACTCAAAAAAATAATTTTTCAACTTGGGTTCTGGTTCAGGTTCAAGTAAAATTTAATTGGTTAGAAAATATTAATGAACAAACCATGAGCTTCATTACGGGACCTATAAGATATCATTATTCCCTGACTAGGTTTGACTGAGCTCCATTTTCAACGGCGGCTTAGTTTTCATATTAACTTGAACAACGTTGCGTGAACTTCACTACTATAAGCTCAAGATTTTTATACCAACTAAAATTATACCACACTACTGATATTACTTTCGAGAGGGCACTTATTTACGGCCATTCTGCGAACGCCAAAGTGCTGCTACAATAAAATCTGTATCAATTGATACTAGTTCAGTAGCTTACCCAGAAGGTTTATGATTCAGTCAGTGGAGCTGCTCGAAGATGAAAAGCAGCTCACTTGGTCCGTATTCAGCCCCCCCGTTCTCCTCCTCTGCCCAATGGTGAACCATCGGATCGTCCCGATGAGGCACCGTCCGGGTAGAATTTGGTCACCATTCTGTAATTACATTCATGAAAAAGCACACATTATACTCAATATTCAGCTAAATAATATGTTTGTGAAAGCTCGCAAGTCGTTATAATTCCGTAACAGTTTACTTCGGTAAAAAATCAGAAATGTCTTCGTTCTGCGATGAGAGAAAATCCAACTGACACAACGCAGACACGGGCGCTCATAGAAAAGGTTAATTATACAGAAACCATAAACAACCCATTAATTTGAGGGCAAACAGATTAGGCTTGGCTAACAAAGGCAAAACGACGTCTTTGCTTAAATAATTGCTATACATTCGTACTAGAAAGATTGCCTAGTCCCTTTCTCTGCCAAAAGAAAAAGAAATGAAATCGCTATTATTTTTTGAACGTTATCGATAATCGTTCGAATGATTGATATAGAAAAAATTTAGGAGGCAATGAATGCAGTGTTATTGTACCAGAGAAAGGTAAATTCACGCTATCAGTAGTCGAAGTGATCAGGACTTCAAACTTTAAAGCGATTTTCATTTATTGTATCATAAATTACCAACGTGGTATACAATACTTTCATGCAGTCTCTAACCATAGAGATCGTTCGATCTTAACGAATTGAAGTACCGAAGAACACTAGTATGCGACACCCGCATCACAACGGCATGCTATTTAGGTAACCTAATTTTGTTAAAATAGATTGTATTACTTGGTCTTCAATATGAAAACCGTCCCGCGGAAAATTTTGCAGAATTCGATTTATTCCTATTAAGAAACTACGTTTCCTTTATGTTCCTGGCATAACTACGTGACGTCCTGACTAATAGTTTTAAGTTAGGTGTCTGCCTGCGTAGATGGCCGACACGCGTGATGTTGATGCTGCTGCTGTGTTGCAAAAACGTTCGTTCATTGCTCCAATATTTCGCTTGTTTCTTTTCTGTTCCTACGTGAGTTATACAGTCTAGAACCGAATCATTCTGAAAACCAAGCGAAGTATAACGAAAATAGAAGATCAATCAATTTGAAGACGGTTACCAGTAACTGCGCCTGATCTCCACAGCAGAGTTGCTTTTTATTAGTTACTGTTGTTAGCTTGCAATTAGGTGTTTTTATTATTTGATAGTACTCGTTGGACAATTTCGATGAAATCTCACTCTGTAAGTGAAAATGAGCTCCAAAGCAATGATGAACGTATTTAATTGCAAACGTTTAGAAACGTTATAGTTTCATCATCCACAGAGATGAAACGGTAGAAAAAATCAACAATAATAAAAGAGAGCAAAGTTATACAACTTCTTAAAAATTAAAATAGATACAAGCTAATTCGGTAAACCTAACATAACTGACAGATACATATTAAAAAGTTGTGGCAATAAATAATTCCGTAGAGTTCAGTTCGATCGTTGTTCACACGGCGTGGTTCTTAAAATGAACAATGATTACAAAATACGGAGATCTTGCAGATTTTCAATTGGCAGACTGTACTAAAATTGGGAAATTTGAATGGCTGAATAAAACTATTACAATGAACTCTAATTGCAGATTTTGCTGATTGTACTGAAATTCAAATGGGTGATAAAAACTATTACAATGAACTCCAATGGCTGATTGAAAAGAGGTGATGAGACGCCCAGTTTGCGTGAAACACCCGAATGCTGGCTGCGACGAATTAATTGCTAAAGCACAGTTTTTCCAACTTTGACTGCTGGCAGCAACGACAAACATCAGAATACACGCACGATGTCTCGCCATCGATGTCTTCGCCAAAACAAGCTTTTTTTTAAATTAACCAATTTTAAAACTGTTCCTACAATAAACCTGTACATCAAGTGAGGTAAAATATCTATAGCCCAACACTAAAATCTTCCTCTTCACTTCATTTTTTTTTACCCCATGAATGGGACAACGAACTTTGGCGAACTTTTGCTTGGACACTGACAGGATCACATGACAAAATTGCTCGTTCGAAAAGGTTTTAACAATGCCGTCTATCAAAAAAATTTTGCATAGATTTACGGAAAAGAATCTGCGAAGATAACCAGTTTCGTGAAATATTTAAAATGAGCCAGATAAGCAGAATGCTCAGTGCAGTAACGTAGTTATACAAGATTTCTTATGTCCACTGTAAATGCAAGTAAAATAGTGAGTTCCTAGGTTGGTAAAAGTAGGTTTTCGATAAACAGAGTTATATTTTTACAAGCACATCAAGTAAGGCAATTTAACCATCCTGCTGACATTCCAAAGTAAATGTAATATTCGAGTGGACTTTATCAACTACTTGTAAGAATTGAGTAGCCTGGCCTTTTGAGTGAAATAAATCATACGTGTCAGCCAAGTCCCTACGATAAAACACAGGTTTAAATTCACAGGACAGTTTTCTAGACGGGTATTTTTCAAGTGAGATTAAAAAGCAATCAGCAATAAGAGGTGAGGGACGGGAGCCCATCGCGAGTCCGTCAATTTGTTTATAAATTTTACTATTTCAATTTGTTTATAAATTTTACTATTAAACATGAAAAAAGAATTAGGGCAGTTTCAAGTTTGCGTTAAAACTTCTTCTTTTTGTAATTAATAATTGAATTATCGTAGATAAAATGGTTTAAAGCACAACTTGAACACATTCACTTAGAGGTACATTGGTATAGAAGACTGTGTCAAAGTTGCACATAAAATACTGATTAACGTTTTCAACAGTTGCGACATCTCCTATGAAGTGTCAGATTATTGTTATTTTTATTCACGTAAGTTTCAACCTCTCTAGTCACTAGTACAGTATAATCAAGAGAGAAATAGTGAAGGGACCATCGGGTATGGACATGTACACGGGGAAACTATGCATAATGTGTTCCCACACAGGCCATCCTCGTGTGTATGCACAATGCGCATGGAAGTAAGCTCACACAAGACTAAGAAGGATGGAGTAGGTGCTGGAGAAAATGAGCGAACCCAAAAAAGATGGTCCTTCAAACTAATTCGAAAGCGATCAACGATAAAAATTGAGCCATTAAAATATCTTTCTCATGCAGAACTTATTCATGTGATAAGTAGCAAAAGTCGTCTGTAACCCAAGTAGAAGTGTTTTTTCTTCTTACTCATTAACATGCATTCACAACAGGAATGTTCGAAAAAATTGCTCAGTTGCATGTACAAACGGCTGTGCAAGCGCAAACGTGGCACGCTGTTCATTGCGCCCCTGTGAATAATGCCTTTGATAATCTACTTCTAAGAATGACCGTCGTGTATATATTTTGCGTAACGCTCTTAACAATAGAAAGGAAGAATTTAGCACTGGCGGTCTTGGTTTCAGTTCATCTAGAAATTAATCCATTAATTTTCGTTGTGCAAGTGCACTATAATATAAAAAACTATTTTCCAAAAAGGAGAGATAACCAGAGCCTTAGAGAAACGGTTTCACTTCTGAGAGATGTAGCAATCGAAAAAAATGAAATGCCCAATTCATTCCAATTAAAAGTCCCTTTTCAATTGATTACACAGTAAATATTTCCTTGGCTATTGAGAACACCGAACTTTCTGATGTACGAACACATTAGAAATTTCAAATCATTGTGAGGAATGGAGTCTTCATCGAGAAATTCGTTTTGTTTATTAAAATAACAGCATTCAAACAACGGTTTCCGAACGCGGAATGCGATTTTGCGTCCGACTTTGTGTTTTACTGTATTAGGTGGAAGGAATTGGAGTTGAATGACTGCCTAGAGCATTGCTACTCAGTAAATTTTTTTAGAGAACCACTTCGGTTACACGCATTGAGAGAGCCGAAGCTACTGCGAGTTTGCGCATGTTATATAAATTTTATATTAAATAATTATTTATATATTTTCCGAGAACCGTGAATCGAGTCCGCGCAATGAATACCACTGGCATATAGTGTCTCCGCGAGTGTACTTTATAGCTGGATAATCCGGAAAAAACTATTGACAACACTTCTTAGAAAAAACGAAGTAATTTTGAAAGAATAGAAGTTTGGAAGTACCCAAATCAACTCGTTATATGATCATACGTGAATGAGCCCTGTTATTAGCTCTAGGTTTACGGTAGCGTTCAGAAGACCACCATAGTATTATTATTATTATTATTATTATCATTATTATTATTATTTTTATTATTATAAAAAAAGAAAGTTTAAGCCTCCCTACACCAACCACTACAAAGATGTTCCAAGAGAGGAAGGAGGAAGGCACCATTTAGTATGGAGTTGAGGGAACGCGGAATCTATGCACAAGGTGCACATAAACAGTAAGCTATGAAAAAAGTTCATGACAGAAGAAAAAGTTGAAGAAGAAAGTAGTAGGTGCTGAAAAACAGGACAGCAGTGAACCGAAAAAAAAGAATCTATAACAAAACAATAACCACTTCTATTTGAACAAAAAGAAAGCCTTCCTAACCTTTAGCTCGGGCCCTCACATAGTCCCCCGGGGACGCTAATTCCCATAGATACAATAGTTATATTCCCCTGAGGGGAGACCATCATAGTAACACCTTCTCCATATCTTAAGTATTCAATCAAGTTATAAACTTGGACATCTACTGTTTTTGAACTCAATTAATAACCGAATAAGTAAAATTAAAAGTGCACATTTAGTTTGAAAATTATATGTAGATTTTTTAAAAATAAACATGCCATTATTTTTACTATTTAAGTGTAGGAAAAATATAACTAGTTTCATGTTATATTGGAATTTTGGTAAATGTGAAGCGTTGGTCACTAATCGATTTTCCACTTTTCGGTGCCTAATCGTAGTTAGTTAGATCGAAATGAACAAGTTTTCTTCTATGCACTTCCGTCTCAAATGAGTATTTTATTAGCTATAGCGGTAAATAACCTTCCGCAACTCCAGTGTTTGAAACGGAAAGAAATTCTTCGATCGAGTGATATGGCGTCTCGCTTCCAGCGCTCTGTCATAAAAGACGAAACCAAACCTACCGCTATACCTCGTTGAACACTCATTTGACGAAAAAAGTATATAGAAGAAAAGATGTTTATTTCGATGTTATTACCATGATCCAAGCAACAAAAATTCGAAAATTGATGAGTAGCTGTTTATTCGAGCGCATTCGTAATCAAAGACGAAACTAAACTTACCGCTATAAATCGAAAAATACTCATTGAAGACGGAAAGTGCATAGAAGAAATCTTGTTTATTTTGATTCAATTAATTATGTTCATGCACCGAAAAGTCGAAAATCGATTACTGACCAACGCTACACATTTACCGGAATTTTTTGAACTCTTCTCATAATTCTGAAATGATGCACTGTTTTTGACTTAACCAAAAACTCATGGCATAAAGATAGTCTTGCCTTCAACGCATCTGATACGTCGGAATTACCCTCTGCGCGCAAAACAACTTAATTTTAGTATGAAATCAAATTTAATCAAAACAATCCTATCCTGCACACATATGAACAAAAATGTTGATGACTGTACCGGTATTTAATGCCACAAAAATTTTCAAAAACTCGCTGAAATTAAATTCGCTTCAAGGTTTAAACACCATGCAATTACCGATTTAACACACAGTATGTTCAACACAATTATTTCATGGCAACGCATAAACATTGATTGATTACAAGCTACTGCAATATGGTATTAACGGATGGTTCTGAACTTCTGACACGGAGAACAGTAGTTAATGAACGAATAGGCAAAAAAACAACATTTTTGCAGATTGGGGAATCCACACAGTTGACATAAAAATATCTAACTAAACATACTAGAACACCATGAGCGTTTTTAATAAAACACCATGCTCTGAATCATACACCATGTGGTAACAATACACATTGAAAAATGATCAGTGAATACCCAGTTAGAACTTACCTTCATTGCCAGAAATTTGTTTTTCATTCAAGCGTTTAGCGAGATTAACTAAGAGCTGTCCTCTTGACTTTCTGTTTGATATTTCACAATACTCGACACATTTCGCCAGATTATTGAGGTCATTTTCTACAACCAACACATGTTGCTTCTTAAGCCTAGCATGACACAACTTCAACTGACGCCGGAGCTCGGAAGAAGAGATCACGTTCATGATGGTACATCTACACTGCAGGCAGCGAGTCACTCCGATATTGAGAAGCTCTGTGATTGGTGGAAACCGGAGAGAAATTAGAAATAAGTAAAAATATTTAACTTGCATGAATGTAACTTAATAGAGCGTTCCACACGTAACGAATTTTGTAGAGGACCATTTTGTTCATATAATGATGGCGATGACAGGAATTTTAGCGACAGTGTCACGGAATAGTGCTCGTAAACATGTTTAACGTGCTTTGTTCATGCAAGCTCGTTTGATTCGACCGCTCCGTGGACACACCCGACACAGCTCTCAAGTTTTTGCGCTTCTGAAAGATTCGCTCTGATGTCACGTCAGGGTTACCACTTGTTTTCATCACTTAATCTGGAATGCAGTAAAATAATACATACTTGAAATACTTACAATTTTCACACACATGTTTACACTTAATTTAGTGTATCATAAATAATTTAATTGTTTATTTCAGTGTTTCATTTCATGCTTAACCGCGGTAAAAATAGTATAGCGTAGAATAAGTGGTTGGGTTTAAAAATGACAAAAATCTTCCAATAGTAGCCCACATTGGGCTCCCATATTCGTTGCAGGAAGATAGGGTAGCGCGGCAAATGATGTGAACATTTAAAACAGACTTGACTCAAATCTAATGAAGTTTTCAACTCAGTTTTAGGGTAAAATTATATAATCATTATATAGCGGATACGATGAAAGTAACCACTATACTGAGGTTCCTTGTGATTTAGGTCACACGCCATGAAATCTTTTTCATACATCAAAACAATGCCCCTAGCTATTTGTAAACAAGATATAAAATATAAAAATATATCGTGCTCACATATGCCATGCGCATGTAAGATATTATATTCATCAGCTAAAAACTGATATACACTTTACATTTTTTCGCGTTTTAGTGAACACGAATGAAGTTAATACACCTCCGTTCTTCATTGGCATTGATGGGTAGCACCAGCACAAAATCACTCGTTGAAAAAAATCTATTCATGAATTCTTATGAACGAACCGTTATTAGGTATTTGTGTAAAATGAAATTCGTATTGATTAACTTCATTCCCTATCGAAAAAGCCCTCAGTGATGAATATTTCCTGGTTACAGAAACGACACGTGTGATTTAAGCTCGTGAAATTATGTGCGAGATGACAAACCATATAGCCTGCATCAAATATGATCATCAATTTCGACCCCTTGGTTTCATTCTGCATTTTTTTACTTCCGTACGAACATGCTACCTCCAGCTATCTGGATCAAGCGAAGACAGGGAGCGTTCCCTATGATGTTAATCACTGGATGCCAGTGTACGCACGTGAGGTGATATAGAAGTGTTGTTTTTTCGCTTGTAATTGGTCCACTGTACATATTTATTTCACAGTATTTTAACCCTTTAACGCCCAAGTAGATTGTACGGTCTTCTTTCAAAAATAATAATAATATATTGTATTTCTTATTCATTTTGTTCACTAATGTGTCCTTTGAACTTCACTGCCGAGTGGCAGTTCCTTCCACATCTTGATAACAGTGACTACCTAATGCCAGTGTCGGTTTAGTGGTAGTGGTTGTCATAACGGTAATACGAGTATAAAAATGTGGGCGGTAAAGGGTTAATAAGCAGAACGCAACTGTCACCTATTTTCAAGGGTCTCGGGCATGAAATCACGATTGCGTTGGAAAAGAGGATACGAATGTTTTTCATATTTGCAAATCGTAATAGAAACTAATAATATTTGTAACAAAACAACGTTAACTTTAACCCAATTTCATTTCAAATTACTCATAGGACGGACACTTGGCGAGTGTTCGATATTGTGCGATATTCAACTTTTATTCGACGATATTGAGTTGATATGTTTTTATAACTGTCGTACGTTAATGTTATTCATGAAAATAACTAGGAAATTACATCCCTAGAGAATCAGTGCAGAGAAATGATTAAACTGTATTTGTGAACTGGAAAGCGGGTTATGTATCCATGTGTGGAGAATCCACACAAATAGGTTCAAAGGTAAACAGGGAATGACAGCAAGAAAGTTTATTCAACTCTGCAAGTAGCAGCAAATTCAGGTGATACGAACCATTCAAAAAGCCCGAACATCAGGATCGTAGATTCACGAGCCAGGAACAATAATTAATAAACTAGGACAAATCTTAACACTAATGCCGGCTCTGCGTATAAGATTACAAAGCTACATCGATTCTAATTAACAACAACAACAAAATTCAGGAACGAAAGTTCTAGGGTTAACCTAGATGAATGAAAGAAGACGATCACTATAAATTAACAAAATGGCGACTCCTAGCGTGGTGGCTAAAAAACGCAGCAGCACTGTTACCACTACGAAAGCGCGAAACTATTCTTTCTTCAGCGGCGATCCTAATCAGCTTGCGGCGTGGCCCTCCGGAAGGACTGGCCGTTCGCCCAGCCGACAAAATTCAAGCCGGACGGCCCCGAGAATTCCCGGTAGTTTAACGCTGTTCAGTAGCCCGATCGACACCCAGGGTAGCCAGCACCGCACAACCGAAATGACAGCCTCGTCTGAGATCGCTGCGCCGAATTAAAACCAGCCGTCCCGCATCGTCCCCGGTGGAGCAGCCTCAAGCTGGGCTTTTGGAGCCCGAAGGTGCAGATACTAAAATGAAACAAATGAATTAATGCAATGGAGAAATTAATGGAGTAAGAAGTTATTCATAGTGATTTTGCAGCAAATAAGAACACTATAGCAGGATTATTTCATAGGCTAACCTGAGTTTAATTATGCCTCAGTGTGGAAGCCACTCGTAGAGTTGGAAAGATGGTTAACGTCAAGAAAAAGGCTCAAGCAAAGAGCAAGTTTAGGAAAATAGAATTAGGTTTAAGAGTTAATAGTACCACCCGGAGAGTTAGACAGCCGGTAAGCCGTCTTTCAGTTAGGCTCCAGGTAGGCTAATTAAGTTAAGGAAAAAGGTTAAGGGCCCATTCCAAGCAAGCTCGAAATAGATTTAGGTTATAAGAATTTAAGGTATCATAGTATTAAGATATCGAAGATATTTAAGGTTAAGGATTTCATAGTTCAAGAAATTTAAGGTAGCTTAACAAGATCACTCACACGCACAGTCATACAATTAACTATGGCAAGGTTATCTATCAGAGCAATAGGACAAGGTGATTAATTCATAGGAAATAGAAGCAAAGATGGCTTTAGGAAATAGAGAGAATAAATGAAGAAGCGATCCACCGGGACACGCGCTTGAGGTCGTGCCACGGCTGAACACCGAGCGTCGGCACCCACGACTGCGGAACGCCTTTACTCTCGGGATTGGTAGCCGCTGAGATCGTGACTAGAAGTCGCCACCATAACTAGGAAGTCGCAACTTAAAATAAGGAATGAAAAAGCAAGAGATACCAAACGGGTACCACTGCAACTAAAGGGATCAACCTAAAGTATCAATTGGAATACAAATGAAGCACCCTTAAGTTGCCGCAACGCAGCTCCCACCTCACCTGCCTCTAGCCATGATGCGAAGGTACTAAAGTTTAAACCGTAATGCGTCTCACAGGGCAATGGGGAAGTTCAGAATTCTCCATACATGTTTGTCAAAGTTATTTATCAGTAAATTTGATAATAAGTTCTATACGGAAGTCATTCATTATCAGCAAAACACTATTTTGTGTTGAATATTCGTAAGCTCGTTAAAAAAAATTATTTGCAGTGGATTGGCCAGCAAGTTCCGGTAGCTGCATAAGACGATTGTGACAATCTCAGCTGCTCAAATGTGCTTGGTATCGCTCCGTGTAGGTTACTAGGCTTATGATCACAATGGCAGGCGCAGGAACGGCATTTGAACACTGCGTGGAGAGACGGAAATGATGTTCGGATCGCTACACTCATCTTGCTGGGAGTCAATTTTCAACGGGATTCACTACATTTATTTTCGTTGGCCAAGGAATCCAAGGTGATTAAACGAATTTGTATCTAAAAATATAGGTAAAAATACTAACAAAATTGGCGACGCTAAAACGAAACACGTGGTAAGCTTTGTTGGTATTTTTCTGTGTAATATTATTTTTTTGCAGCTCATATACTGAATTTTGAATGCAGTCTCTAACGCCCAATAGATGTTGGTCAAGTCAGGCGCAAAATGATTTGGCAAGAGAAATTTTCTTTTGCCTGATTCTGATTTTTAATGAATAATTGGAAATCTATGCTTTTAAATAGAATTCCTTTATGAATTGTATTATCGTTTTACACTTTGATGGTATTTTTGTTAAATGGTAATCAATACCTTACATGCAATGAATGAAAGAGCTGCTCGGTACGTGTCAGCAATTGCGTAATAGCACAATGCTTTCACGTGCATTAGGTGTAATCATGGCATTTACGTAATGTTAGAAAATCTCTCTGATTTCAATTAGTTGTTCAGTTTTTGAATTAAATATTTAATAATGCTAAGTTCAGTTCCTAGCGTCGTATTTAGATTAACAATAAAGTCGTGTTGTGGCTCTTGTTGCTTCTACGGATATTCTAGGGGGACCTGGACTGGCATTATGCGGCATATAATTTTGAGACTTGTTGAGGATACCATTTCAGGTTACCGGCGTTTCGCATGTGCGCGTTGCCTCCAACGCTGAGTGCGGTGCTGGGGTTGGATTCCGCCGGCGCCGGTGTCTGGCATGGGGCGAGTCGAGGCGTCCCCTGCGTAAATTTCTTGTTCACTCTTCTTCTCCTCTTCGTCAGCTCTTTTTGTGCTTTATTATTATTCTAAATTAGTGCGTTTGTGTGTGGGTATATGCGTGATTAAATTCCTTCACGTAAAGTGACGTTTTATGTCTGCTCATGTATAAGTGTTCTTGTATTAGCAAACTATTAAATCAGGCGGCTCGTCTGAAACTTCAATTAAAAGGTTCCACCTGATTGACGAGTCGCCGTACTCTGATGTGGTTACCTTCTACTTAGACCTTTAAACCTTAGCTGAAACCTAATAATTTCTACTTCAACTTTAGACTTCAAACATTAAACATAACTTGCCCTTTACCGCTTCCTTTCCTTGCTATTTTCCTCTAAAGTTCGACTTTTCGTCCTAGTACCAAGCGTTTCTACACTGAGTTGTACCATAAGCGCAGATGTGCATTGAAAATTAATATCCCTAATTTGATCGATATGGAATGAAACACATGTATAGATATTACCAAATTTTGGTGGAGTATTTCGATTTGTAACTCATAGTGTGATATCCTTCGCAGTATTCCATTATCGTCTTGACTAAGTTTCTCGTGCGGTTTCTTATTTGCAGCACTACATCGGCGGTTTTCTTGACGCCGGTGTTAACTTCATTCAGTTCTTTAATTGGATTATTTACATGCATACGTATTCTTAGGATATTGTCTATTTTTCAAGAACTCTACCATTATTTTCCAGCTTACGTTGACAGTGAGATTGGATATATTGTGAGAGCCACAGTTATTGTCTGGCTGGGGACGTCAAGACCCTGATTTCGTTCAACTTACAGCCAGACGCTGTCGACTAGCGATTTGCCAGTCGAACCTCCTTACGTGAGGTCCTAACTGCAAACGCAGAGATTTTTATATATAACGATATTTTAAAAGGATTTTAAACTAATAATAGAAACGATCTTCTATATGTTAACTCGTAATGTTCGCCGTTGAGACGCTTAAAAATGAACAAAAAGTTCACCTTTGCGACACTCATAAATGAACAAAAAGTTCACCGTTGCGACAATTCCAAATTAACATACAGTTTACTGTTGCGACGCCTAAATATTTAGAAAAAGTTCGCCGTTGCAACAACTATAAATAAACATTCATTTCCCGTCGCAAGACCTAAAAATAACATGTTCGGTGCTGTGACCCTTTGATGTAAACTTATGTAAGCCGTATATGAGCTGTGAAAAAGTTTTTTTTGCCTCTAACTGGCGGGTAAAGTCCAATTTGCTCGCTTTATGGGATGTTCGGTGAAGATCTCATTACCGACACATATTATCTAATTCTGTAGGGTTTAGTATTAAATTAGAAATGCTGTTTCAAACAGCTTCTTGTGTATTTCTTCTCTTTACGCAGAAAAAAAGTCAGAATCATACTGCTTGTGTGAACAAGCTGAAGTTTGACCGTTTGTAGTAAACCTTGCACCAGAAAACTTTTCAGAGCGACTCCACAGGTTAATTAAACAACAAAAAATCGATGACATATTCAGGAAGCCGTATCTGCCTAACAATATCAAATACGTCGTCAAGCTGATGGAACTCTACTCTGATTTTCAATTAAGTGAACCACTCGCATTAAATCAAATAGAATACTGATCAGGAATAATGTTACAATTTACCAGACAACAGATGGTTCATGTGGAAATAACCTCAGTCAATGTATCTGAGCAGTACACATAAATCTGAACTTACCTCCTTGGTCAATACACGTCTGCAGCTCACAAGGCTTCGAAAGGAAAACGAACAGCTAGGCCAATAGGTATTTTTAGCTACCTGGCATCGGAGTTTCAGAAATATACAATCGCCGGTCGAAATTTCAATATTTAAAGGAAAATATTGATGTCAAGTTTTGCGCAAAAATTTCAGTTGAAAAACATTTGTCACCAGTTTTAAGCCCGAATAATTTCTGGTATATGAAATAATATTCCAAGCTGGGATCGCGTCGGGGTTGTGTTCAATAAGTGGTGCACGTCATCTCTAATTAGTTTTCAGACCACCTAACAAATTTATTGAAATGACTACGCTATTTAGTCCCGCCGGGGTTACTCAGCCTAGTCTCGAACTCCGGCGTTGTTCTTGATAAGAAAATGCAAGAAAATGGTACTTGCCCTCTCAAAAACGTTAAAAAATAATCAATCGGCTCAAATTTAGGGTTTTGTTTTGCAGTAACAGCAAATTCATAACCGATCCATTGAATTTTCATAACAGCTGACATGGTTTCAGCATGACTCAAAACGATTTCAAAACAGTTTTCGAACATTCTGGAGATTGAGATGGGGCAACTCACAGTATTATTAGTAGTGTATTCATTTGGTAATAATTCAGATGATAAGTTTATCCACCAATGAACCAACATCTTCAAAATAGTATACCAACTTTCTAATAGTATATCGACTTTTAAGTGTATCACAACATTCTTATAACTATTACGGAATTTCATTCATAGCTTCGTTCCTATAAGAGTTGTTTACGCTAAGTGAGAGGAAGGAACCATCCATAATGGACACGTACATGGGGAATCTACACACAGGGTGTGTTCCCACACTGGACGTTCTTGCGTAGTACCACGAGCGTCTTCCAACGCAGTTCACCCAGGGCATTGGAACAGAAAGTAAGGAAGAAAGTTCCAACACTACAAAAGTTGAAGAAGAAAACATTTGGCACTGAAGAAAAGGATAGAAGTGAACGGAGAAAAGATGATAGTGCGTAAATTCAAAAATACAGTTCAACAAAGAGAAGTAAGTACCTTTAACTTTGGCACTCGCGCTTTGCAACAGTGAGCGCCACTTATCACAAATGCATCCTTTGTTTATCCATAGTGGAAGTCTCACAACATTAAATACAATCGCTGAGTGTGAAACCTTTCGACTCTTTTTTTCTCCATATACAATATCCTACAATATTTGAGATTTATTCCATGTGTGTCAACAAACTAAAAACAGTGATTTTCCTGGTAACCAATCACAGTTGAGCTTCGATTGCTGCTGGAAGCCTAGGACAACTCTAAGCCACGACTCAGCGCGTGCTACGCGCTCAACAATATTCAACGTTAATTCGAGGGTTATCTGAGTTCGGTAGAACAGACAGTGACTTTATGCAGCATTTCCACGTTTTGACCGAAGCTGATGCGTGTGCACGTAAGCTTTAATTTGTGCTGAGATATCAGTTACCTTCGAATTAAGCACAGAATTAAAGGTACAACTGAGCAGGAAGTGCATTTAACTGAGCATAGCATGAATTTGATGCAGAATTTGTTTGTTTGAACAAAATACGCCTCATACATTTGTAAGTTTAGTGCACGTATTCATTTGTGTCAAATTATATATACATAACATTGTGACAAGCTCTCATGGGAGGTAAAATTAAATGCTAAACGACACAAGCATGTACGCTCAATCAACCAAATTTACCGCTGTAGAAGGTACCTCGCGATTAAAGCGAGCCCAAGAAGCCAAAGGTTCCTTTGGAAATGAAAGGCACCTGCGTGAGCGCGTAAATCAGCATGGAAACGAATGTGACCGTTTATTTTGATTCTTATTCTACTTCGGTGGCTGTGCGTTACGTATTAGACGACATGAAACTTAGAAAGCTTCTCGAAAGTGAAGGAACGTACTCGTCTTTTTAGCCGCCATCTAGTCTATTTTATTCTGAAAAGCGATGAATGGGGTGGCGTTGGAGTGATGTGTAGTCTTGCGAAGAAAATAAATTAGTTTGCTCACAAATGCTTCTAATGATTTTAAAAACATTTACAATGTATTAAAATTATGCTTATAAAAACTCTTATTGAATATAACACATATGTATATTTTAAATATATTTTACGACTGGCGACTAACAAAAAAAGGGGCGAGCAATGGCAAATCGTTATCAATGAATGCGTTACGAGTTTAAAATTGTACTTTTCAAATACACTGGAAAAAAAATATTTACTTGGAACGAATAATGTGTGGGAAGTATCGGATTCTTTAAAAAACAAGCTACAAAATTTATCAATTATTGTGTAAACTTTCTTAATCGGCCACATCCAAGTTTTGTAATCTCTCTAGTTATTTTCACTCTGGAACTAGTTCTCAGATAAAAAGAATGGTCACAAAAATAATGTATCGTAAACATGTTTTTATCGGAGCTTACTCAGTAATATCGATCTCCAAGGTCTCCTCGAAAAGGTACCATGACAAATTGCACATCAACTGAATTAAAAGAAAATAACACTGTTACACTATAGAGCTAAGCAAATTGAAGTACGATGCTCTTACGGATGGTTCATTCCAAGATCTGAAAATACTAAAGTTGTGTGATTTTCAACAGACGTCCATCAATAATTTCATGTACGAAACAATTACTAATGATGGCAACAAAGATCTCATTAGATTAGTTAGTATGTGCACAAATTAACTTTCTGTGCGAACACACTAAAAATAGAATTAATTTCGTTCTTCCTTAAAAAAGTCAACACAGTTTCACTTCGTTGGAACCAACTCGATCCTTGCTGAAATTCGCAAAAAAATTTTATCATGAATTCGAAATTAATATTGATTTATGTTTTCTTTTAAGTAATAATGATGAAAAGACAAATTGTGCATCTATAGAAGGTTAGTATTATTAAGAAAATATACGCTAGAATATTAACTAATACTTTGTAGAGAATGACATGCGTCATTCACACATCTTTCACTTTTTCATAGGTCTTGAATCGTAATTACCTAGGATTTTTCAGTTCGGTCGTTCTTATACAACGTTTTCACGTTTTTTATTAGTAGTTATATGGAATTCCATTTTGTACCAGCCTACTGTTTGGTTAATAAAGCGTGATAATTGGTCAAGGCTACTAGGTTCAGCTAATGATTAAATCCGAGTTTGTTGGGCTGCCTTAGAATTCAACGAGCTTTTTTTGGGGCACAAGGATTGATGATCAGTTGTGATGATTGTAATCACTCTAAGTACAATACTTCTCCTGTTTATAGACTATCAAATAATTGTTTCAATTAATTTAAATTATTTGAATAGATACCATTTTTATAACAGCACCCAATCATAAATTCATTTCTGATACATCAACCTCTCGTATGAAAAGATACAAAACAAAAAATGAAAAATGTATTTAAATTTGGTGCATTTAAATTAGTTGCAGTTAAATTTGATCTTCTCGGTGAGGCGCAGGCGAAGGCTTCCTAATCTCCCGAAGAATTTTTGATAGATTCATAGGGAGTTGAATGATCATGATCTCATGAAGCATATATACCTGTCATTTAATATTTCCGTTTAATTCCGAATTTAGCAGTAACATTTTTTCAACCTCAAAAATATCTCACATGTAGTGGCTTGAAATTCGTGCTAGTATTAGAGTAGAAGAATGTTTTTTCAGTGATCTCAAAATGCGGTGAATGGTGGTAGGAAGCCTCTGGGTTATTAAAACCAAATGATAATGTGATAACAAAGCAGTAGAATACCAGTATTTCCTAGTACAAGACAAGAGGCGTGTTCCATACAGGATTCCCATTGTGGTGGTAAAACCACGCTCGTTTTAAGTACAATAATGAATTGATCACTATTCTCCACCGCAATTCAATATCTCAGAGTTAGCTGAATGGTGATATTTCCATTACTCTAAGATTTCCTAACCAAATGAATGAATAAATTTAGGACCAGTAAACAATCACAGCTTTAATTTTTTTCAATTCTACAGCTGAGTCATAAGCGAAGTGGAATGGAAGCTGAAGTTAATATTTTTATTTAGCGTAGAAGATGCATTTTCGGTAATATTATTTTGGATTAATAAAATAAAGTAAAGTATTGATGCAGAAAACAATGAAGACAAAAATTTTAAAAATATTTATTACTAAAGTTGCATTCATAAGATAGGTCTCTACAACATTGAAACCGAGTGAACCTTTCATTCAAAATTCAGATAAACGAACACGCTTGCTGCAAATAAAATGTAAAATACGTGAAAGCGGGTTTGAACACAGAAACAATTTTCCAGTGCTATTATAAAAGCCTAAACAGAAACAGTAAGAAGTGTGGACGTGGATTATTGGCCAACTGTTTAACAGGGAATGAGCTCTGAATTACGTTAAGTGATGATTTTAGTTTACGAGTATACAGAGATTCACGAGTGTATTATATAGTAGTAAGTGATGATTTTAGTTTACGAGTATACAGAGATTCACGAGTGTATTATATAGTAGTAAGTGATGATTTTAGTTTACGAGTATACAGAGATTCACGAGTGTATTATATAGTAGTGAGTGATGATTTTAGTTTACGAGTATAAAGAGATTCACGACTGTGTTATATATCAAGCGATTTTCGTTTACGAGTATACAGAGATTGACGAATGCGATATATATTCAGTGATGATTTTAGTTTACAAGTATACAGAGATTCACGACTGTGTTAGATATTAAGTGATGATTTTAGTTTACGAGTATACAAAAATTCACAAATGTGGTATATATTCTTTGATGATTTTACTTAACGAGTATACAAAAATTCACAAATGTGGTATATATTCTTTGATGATTTTACTTAACGAGTATACAGAGATTCACGAACGAATTTGTTATATATTAAGTGATGATTTTAGTTTACGAGTATGCAGAGATTCACGAGTGTTCATATCAAAGTGTGGGGAAGAGCTGCCTAAAGTCTTAATATTATCAGTGTCAATAACATTCATGGATTATTCTTAAATTGAAGGGTAAAAAGCACAAGTAGGACAAACGCAAGATTCCCGATTTTTTCGAAAACAGTCAACAACTATGCTAAGCATCAGAACCTACTTTGAAACGAAAGGCTATGTTCTCAAATAGGCGGGAAGCGTAGCAGGATAAGCGCATCGTTTGCTATTTTCTATTCGCCGCTACTTGAATTGAAAACGAGTTTTTTATGGCATCCGCAATTAAATCATTTAGCTTGCATATGAGCTCAAATAGATCTGAGTACATAATGTGAAAAGTTTTCATTTTTGTTATTTCACTACTGCAGCTCACATATGAAAATCAATGATTGTGTATTGCATAATTTTTGTACATGAATTGATGAAGTGGACGAGACTTCATTTTGTTGCTTGCATTATCACTCATTTGTGTTACATGATCTAGTGATGTACCGATGTATCGGTATCGGTATCGGCAGTATCGGCCATTTTTAGTGGTATCGGTATCGGTATCGGTATCGGCAAAATCCGGCCGATACTTTACCGATACTTTCCTAAAATACGTATTTTATCATTCAAATGAAGGTCATAAATCATGAGAGTAAAAGTATTTAACCTAATAATACCCGTTGTGTGTTTATTTATACATTTATTTGGTGTCCGCGTTGTGTGAGTCCGCGTTGTGTGAGTGAGTTCATGGATACCGAATTCCTCGGTGTAACATTAAACGGTGGCGTTTCCATGCATTTAAATATTTGACATTTTATCAGGATAGGTTTTGTTAGGATAGGATAGGTTAGCTTAGATTAGGATAGGCTAGGTTAGCACAGGTTAGGTAATACTGTCAGAATTTTTTCTCGGGTCCGCCTAGCTTAACGATGACATTGTCCATGGTATCTCCGCGGGTCCTGCTACTATCTAATAATACCCTTGGTTTATTTGGAGTCCGCTTCTTCCATTTTCTTTGTCACGCTCATGAGGAGAGTTATAGTGACCGTATCTGTGATACGAGTTTCACCAGTGCGTAAGAACAAGAATATTTTTCATCACGAGCGCTGTTAGGATGAATACATTCGTTGGGCATCACATTTGGAAAATTTGTTCAAGAAAGTTAGTGAGTTCCGTAATTTTTGACGGGCTGTGCGTACTTGTAATCAAGTAAAGAGCCTATTCATACCTAGTAAATTAGATAGCTAACTGTTGAATTATAGCGTTCAATCAGGCCCGCTAACTGAATTCACTACTTTGAATTCCCGATGAGTCACGGTCATAACTGAAAGCTATGTAAAATGAATAGTTAAACCCTGTAGCAACATAAAATTTTTATACTTTTACGACTAAACCATTATAGTTTGACTTAATGTCCATATCTTAAAGTATGTGACAGGCTAACAAAAACCAAACCAATTTAATAAAGTTGAAGGTGCATTTGAAAGTTTTTGTGAATTTAATATGGAAATTGCCGAAAATTCTATTTTAATTTAGCTTGTAAATCGCCAAATATTACGAAGCTAATAATTTATTTTAACTTAGCATGCATATCACCGTTCATTACGAATCTTGCATTTTTCTTCTATATTAAGATGTTTGAACAATTCACGAACAATCTTATAGTTCAATACATCTAAACGGGTCAGTTGATTGCTTTCATCGCAACTTGATGAATTTAAAAACGAGGAAAATTCGAATGAGCTTAATCATATTTACTAGGAATACGTTTCGGAGTCCAGCTCCATCATCAGTTCGTAAAATTAAAATTCATTACGACTACAATAAAAGAAAAAATCAAATGTTGGATACAGTCATTAAAGAAAATCACGAAAACAAAAAAAAATCAAAACATGTCCCAGAGAAAGTAAAATCGACATGATCTACTTCCAATTTAAGATGGGTAGGAACTGTCAGAATTGTTGAGGGCCAGTTTTCGTTTAAAAATATGTAGCGACTCTGAAATTCTGAGGTCACATGTAGTTGAAGCCGAATCTAAGATTTTGAAGTCCGCAGAGGATATCGGTTCGTTGCGTTTTACTGCGTGATTACGTACGAATTGTGCGAATTCATTCCCCGTGCGGAAGCTTCAACCCCGATGTTCGGCCATTCTGATATAAAAATTTTGTGCCGTAATGCCGACGTACGATGATGTGCACTGCACACAACTGTAAGAATAAATCAGAAAGGCTCTTTCTCCATCAAAATCGTATCCTTGTACCGGAATTGTATAATTTTATGGTTGCTTCATTTTTCCGGTACAAGGATACGCTTCCAATGGAGATGCGAACCTCGATCTCTGATTTATTTTTAACAGTTATACAGTTGTGTGCAGTGCACATCATCGTACGTCGGCATGATGTCACGAAATTTTTATAACAGAATGGTCGAACATTGGGGTCGAAGCTTCCGCGCGGGGAACTAATTAGCTTACTCCTCACACTCCGCAGTACGTAATCACGCAGTAAAATGCAACTAAATCTTAGATTCGGCTTCAACTGCATGTGACCTCAGAATTTTAGAGCGCAACATATTTTTAAACGAAATCCGGCCCTCAACAATTCTGATATTCCTACCCATCACAAATTGTAACTCAATAGTAATCTTGTCGATTTTAGTTTTTCTGGGACATGTTTTAATTTTATTTTTAATTTCTTGATTTCCTTTAATGACTGTATCCAACATTTTGCTTTATCTTTTATTGCAGACATAAGGATTTGTAAATTTACGAACTGATGATGGATCTGGACTCCGAAACGTATTCCTAATAAATATGGTCAAGTTCTTTGAAATTGTCGTTTTTAAATTCTTCATCTTATAGATGGTTGCGTGTTTGCGGATATTTTCGGTTTCGGGGCTTACCGAATTTTAGTATTTTCTTTCGCCAAAGTATGTACTCGTATTTGGTGTGAATAACACGAAAATGACAATACTTTTTTGGAGAAACTATTGTTTTGGTCCACTTTTGGAGCCAGTTGCTATTATAGCTAGTCTACATTACGTTTCAATACGATTAGAAACACATATCTATTGAATGGATTTCATTTTGTTGTTTTTCTCAACAATATAGTTAACATAGCAAGAGCATTTTATTTTTCACAATTGGAAACTTTTTTGTCAATATTTTGTATTATTTGATATATAAGGAAATAATTTTATTATAACTCCCATGTAGGAGTTATAATGGTTTTATTTTAATACAAGTGTGCACGGCCCGCCAAAAATGGGATTCAATATTTTTCATGAACGAATTTTCAAGATGTAGATGATAAACAAATACAGTATATCCATCCTAACAGTACCCGTGATGAAAAATATTTTTCGCACCGGTGAAACTCGTATCACAGATACGGCCATTATAACTATCCTTATGAGCGTGAGTGATAGAGAAATGGAAGAAACAGACACCAAACAAATAAACCAAGGGCAAGGGTATTATTAGGTAGCAGCATGACCCATGGAAATGCCGAGGACAATGTCATCGTTAAGCTAGATGGACCCATGGAAAAATTCCCTCAACATTATCTAACTTATGCTATCCTAATTCTATGTCGTGACTCGCACCGCCGCAAAGCACGTTCACGACGCGAAGGCCTAGCGATCGTCATTACATGGTAGCAACTGCGGTTCTTGTAGACCCTACACCACTAATGCGTTTTCCACTGTTGCCAATACGTAGAACAGAAAGTCGGGTAGGTTTAAAATGTTTATGCCGAACACATATGCACAAGAACACACAAAGCTCTCTTGAATCGGAGTTCGCCTCTGGTGACAAATCACCATTACTCAAAAATGATTACTTCGGGCACAGCTATTCACCAAATTACTATATTTAATTTAATGTCTTTTAATTATTCAATATGGCCTGAAAGCTGCACACAAGCGACATGGTTAGGAAAATGCGCAAATTACGGCGATCACAACAACCTATCCAATACTACTAACCTATCCTGATAAAATTTCAAACATATCATTGCATGTACAGACGATCTTTCAATGTTACACTGAGGAATTCGGTCTCCGTGATACCGCAAACTCAGACATCCTATGTTTCTTAAGAAGCGGACACCGAATTAATACATAAACTAACATACAACGGGTATTATTAGGTTAGATGATTGTAAAACTATCGGTATCGGTAGTAGTATCGGTCAAAGTATCGGTATCGGTAGTAGTATCGGTCAAAGTATCGGTATTTTCAAGTATCGGAGTATCGGTATCGGTATCGGCCAAAAAATGGGTATCTGTATCGGTATCGGTATCGGCCAAAAAAATGGTATCGGTACATCACTTACATCAGGTAAAATTCTTAAATCAATATTCATAACTTACTACTGCTGTGTCTAAAGTACACATTGCCGAACATATAAACACTCATACTCCAAAAACCTGCTATTCGAACGAGCTTTTTCAGCGCAACTTTCCCACACGACCGAAGTTCTCCGTCTTCTATTACGACGCATTTTTTGTTCTTACAATAAAAAGTACAAAACATTTATTGAGCCATTCAAAAAATGGACTTTGCATTTCCATTGCATAGTGTCATATTTTCTCAACAAATTATAAACTATTGTCAACAATATTATTCATAATTAATTCTCAGCGCAATAATATTGGCATGATACTACCCGCAGTAAAGTACATGTGACAGGTGGTGTGCGACATGATCACTGTTTTTGCACAAAGCGGTCAATGTGTTGAAGTCAATCAATGGCTTAACGTAGTTACAGAGACCTAATGGTTTGCTTGAGGCTTGAAAATAATTTGTTATCTGTTTAATGATGTTCATTAAATGGTGAAGATGTAGAGCAATAAATTCAATATCTTTAATGATCTGAGTTTTGAAGCTTTCTATACACGAAAAATACATCACATTAAATCGCACTGAATTTTCTTACTTATAGTAAACCATATTTGAGTGATAGAGATAAAATCATGGCTTAACATCATTGCATAGTCGAGCTGCTCAAGCGATCTCTTTGCAAAGTGACGGTGTAGCACTGTACATCAATACATCATCTCAACAGTCGGGTTCGGAACGTCGTGAGTGATGGATGTATGTTCTAGATCTTCCCGGTGTTGCGAAGTACTAAAAAATCTTGAAAAAGCGTTCTAAATGTAGACGTCAGTTGTTTGGAGGTAAGTAATAAATTTATTTTTGTTTAAAAACGCATTGTATCACTTTTTTGTACACATCGACGGCATTAAAATCAGAAATGTACGTACGAACGCGTCGCACAAGTTTTGAAGTTTGTTAGCGTAGTAATTTATTTTTTTCACTTGAAAATACGATGATCTATGGCAAATTTTGCCATAATTTTAGCATGTAAATTTGACAGTCACGCTTAGTTCAGTTTAAATCATACAATATTTAGGTTAAAAAATCATAATCATTATTCAAACCGCGATGCGCCCGAGCGCATCGACTCCAGTCTCGCGAATTTCTACACCGCCCACCCCTCTCCCTCCACCTCCGAGCAGCTACATCACCACCTCCTAGCAGCTACAACAATGTTAGGTTAGGGTAATTAATGTAAGTTGACTCAAGTTGGATTGAGTAGGTTTGATTGAGTTAGGTTAGGTTGGATAAGGTTAGGCCAAGTTCAGTTAGTTTAAGATTAAGTTGAAAAAGTTTGAAAATGCCTGTTCATGAGTGCCGAGATGGAGAGTTGAATGGCCAAACACCAGCGGTCGTTGTCATAACTTTTTATAATGATTTAATGCAGGTTAACTTCGGTATTCCGCTGTACTATCCACTTACTAAGTACTTGTAATGCTTAGAATGCAGTCATTAATGATAACTGTATAACGAACAGGTAGGTTAATAAAAATAAACCTCACTGGTATTACATAGTTAAATAATTGACGCGAATGGCAACGTTATGTAGCAACACGGAGGTGGAGGGAGAGGTGTGGGCGGTGTAGAAATTCGCGAGACTGGAGTGACGACCTCAGTGCCGCCCGAGCAGCCAAAGGACAAACGTACGTACGTGTTAACACACAGCTGAAGCTGAGAAGCTGTTTAGGCACTGCCAGCAGGGAGTAAACTAGAGCAGTGCGACTGTAGGCGGATTTTATGCACGTATTCTCCTCGAAACATTTCATGCGTCTTAACGTTTGAAATCAAGCAGAGTCACACTTGTGTGTGTGTACTGTGTACGGCATTGCGCCAGCTAATTTTGTCTTTTTTGCTAGTGCTCTCTGTACTCTCGCTTAAACGAGTTGATTGAAGTAATCAAATTAGCTGATTCCTTCGGATTAAATCGCAAATTTAGTTGTTACCATATTTTTTGCTTCTGTAACGACAGCATTTGACAGCGATATTTTTCATTTTTTACATTACAAAATGTCTTCATCGTACTGGAATGATGTAATACTAATGGACTTCATAGCTCTGTGTACCATATGGTCCTTTTTATTTTCACCTGTGGGACTTGAAACCGCAAACCGTACATGTTGGGTCATGAAGTTTATGAAGTACAATGAAGGCTAGGTATGATAGAAATGCAAAAATTAACTGAGTTAATTCTTATGTTGGTTATATAATGTGATCGTTTGATTGGTGAAGTAGGGGATTTCTATTTTAGGCTATCACTTTAATCCATTCGTTCATTTGAGTGAGACTATCCTAGAGAATTCATTTATTTACATGACTTCGTTATGCTGGGCATGACTTTTTCCTATATTTCCTTACACTATTTGGCATTATACTATTTAATTTTGGACAATTTGTTACGGACTGTTCCATATATGGGTGTATTTTTTGATCATTTCACTTTCGGTTTCCGGTTCCCTCCTTCATCGCTTAGATTTTCTCCAGATGTCTTTAATAATAGCTAATTTTTAAAACAATTTATTTAACTGGAATTTTTCACTAATTATTCTATTGCGAGTTATTCTCATTTCCCGCTGATTGCATCGATTTCTGCACTCGACTTGCCATTTTGAACTTATTAACAGCTTCGTTTTTTGATCTAATTTTGTCAGTAATCTGCTTCGTTATTTCGGATTCTCGTTTTTTTGCATCTACAGTCGAGTGCTGCTCTTTTCTAATGGAATATGTTTTATCGAATGTGCAGTTCTGTTGTCACATATCCTAATTTAACACAGTGTGAGCGAATGTTAACGTTGATATTACTGATGTGCCGATTCTATTTTTTTATTAACTGAGGTAGGGCACTACAGGCCGATACCGATACCCATTTTTTGGCTGACACCGTTACCGGGAATAACGATACTTGGGAATAACGATACTTTGACCGATACCGATGCTTTGGCAATTATATTAAAAAAATATAAGCCCTGTATGGGTGTTATGATGAAATTATATACTAATATATCTAATAATATAACAACATTGACAATACAATTTTCGGTCGGGAATAAGAAAACTGTTCTTGCCATCTTAACTATGATCTTGAGAATAAATAACAAAAATAAATCCATTCGATAGATAAGTGTTTCTAATCGTATTGCAACGTAATATAGACTAGCCATAATAGCAACTGGTTCCATAAGTGGACCAAAACATTAATTTCTCCACAAAATGGTTATAATTTTCGTGTTTTTCCCACAAAATACATACTTTGGCGAAAAGATAACATTAAAATTCCATATGCCCCGAAAAGGTCCGCAAACAATCAACCAACTATATGATTGCTCGTGAATCTTTCAAACATCTTGAAATAGAAGAAAAATGCAAGATTCGTAATGTACGGTGATTTACATGCTGAATGAAAAAATATTATTAGCTTCATAAAATTTGACGATTTACAAGCTAAATTAAAATAGAATATTCAGCTACTTCTATACTAAATTTACAGAAAACTTCAAAATGCACTTTCAACTTTATTTAATTGGTTTGATTTTTGTTTGCCTGTCACATACTTTAAGAAATGGAAATTGTGTCAAACTATATAGGTTTTAGTTGTAAAAGTATAATTATTTATGTCGCTACTGTGTTTAACTATTCATGCTACATAGCTTTCACTTACTGATACGTGACTCATCGGGAATTCAAAGACTTCAATTCAAATAAATTCAGTTAGCGAGCCTGATTCAATCGCTGAATCCAACATTTAGCTAACTAATTTACTAGGTATGAATAAACTCTTTATTTGATTTATGAATTTTTATTTCATGATTTATGACCTTCATTTTTATGATAAAATACGTATTATTGGAAAGTATCTGCCAGATTTTGCCGATACCGATACCAGTAAAAATGAGCGATCCTGCCGATACCGATTCATCTTTACATCAATAGTTGACATAATTTGTTGCACGTCTCCTTTCATTGCTTTTACGTAATTACGAATTGTTTCGGTCTAGTGCTACTTAAATATAACTAGTCAAAGCAGAAAAGTTACATTTACCTGTCGATTCATTATTTTACTTCTTTCATCTCGGTCTCAACACCATGGCATTCCCTCAATGTTCATGTGATATCGAGATTGGGAATATACTTGTTTATTTGTAAGCGTGAGAGCAGCAATGGAGAGTTGACAAAAGTGATGCGACAACCCAATGCAATGCGCTAAATATTAAACAATGACAAGAACGATCATAAAATTCACTTCATTAGTTAATTGGTCCAACTAAAGAAGCACCTCGTTGGAAGAAGTTGTCACTTCAAACCCGAATTGCGGCACAATGTTAGCAGACTTTGTAGCCAATGACTCATAGAATTATGGTAAATTTCTGGCCTATCGAATTATGGAATTATTATTTGTTTCGTTCTTATAGTGAATTTTGAATGTTCGATCCAAAGAAAATATTACGCCATACACTGTGATACAGGGGCATGTTCAAAACTCCTCTAAAATGTCTTTTCTTCGCCGGTGCTTCGAAAGTCAGGATAACGTAAATCAAACATATTCATGCAGATTTAGAATGTAATGAGCAGCATACTGCCTGCTTATTTGATGTAGCTTTTGGTTCTGTGAAAGAAGTAAGTCATTGAACAACCATCAATGAAAATATCTTAGTCCATTCTCATTTGATTAAATAATTTAATTTATTTCAGACGACAACGCAGAGGAGGGACAACTAACTCTCATCATGGGAAAAGCAGTCTTGCTGTGGAAGAAAATTCAACATTTCTAAATGCCACAGCGTCCTCGCCACCTGGCACTCTC
The DNA here is from genome assembly GCA_030386875.1 of Morinoia aosen. NCBI lineage: Eukaryota > Metazoa > Arthropoda > Malacostraca > Amphipoda > Talitridae > Morinoia > Morinoia aosen. The sequence goes on along the minus strand of CM059576.1, from coordinate 57,102,292 downwards.
ATTCCTTATTCCATCAAGAGTTCTCCATGAAATAGGTATGCCTTTATACGGAAATTTTAGCATTGCAAGGGAACGATTTGGTTCACGTTTTTCATACTTTGCGAACAAATTTTGAAGATTTTGTGTGAAAAGATATTTTAGATCTTGTGTTCTGCAGCATTAAGAAGCTCATATCGGAAATTTTGAACAGTGGTTTGTAAAAAAACATAATATCATCTGACACATTGTAATTACCTGAGGTGAAACTGTGAATACCTTTGGCTCTCAGAGTGGCTGGAAATATACGTATAATAGAAGCACCCAAGTCGTGTAAAGTTCTCCAAAGAGAGTAACATTCTTCCTTTGAAGCAGCTGCTCAAAGTTTTGTCCATCAATGACCACAGGGGCTCAATGATATATTCAGGCATGGTGACTGTGGAGACTAATAGAGATGTGACAGTCTTAGCGCCGGTTTATCTGTCCAGGGCAATTTGAATAGGTTCACTACGGTCTCAGTAAATTAAAACAGGTCATTAGCCACTCCGGAGAAAAGCCTACAGGATGAGATGTTAATGAATGTTGTTAATGGGTCAGGTAAAATATCAGGATATGGCTGCCCCAGCCCTCATTTAACGACAGAAATTTGTCACTATTGTGGTGGCGATGTCATTATAATCTGTATGAGAAACACGTGCTGGTGTTCTCCACACCGAAATGCGGCAGGGAGTAACAAATTTAATCCTCTGTCAAGTCATCCGTGGCCCTAAAGTTGCTGCACTGCCAAACATTTTCTGCTCGCAGATCTCTCTTCTGATTGTTTTTCCACTACCAGCGTGTGTCAGCTTGGTTTTCATTCCATGAGTGACTTTAGGCGCCTTAGGACCTCTTTGGCACAATCATACCCCATGTGTTTTTGTTTCTCTTACGCAACACTCTTTTGATTCACGTAAGGGGTTTCATGGCACTCGTAGCCAGTTTTAATCTGTGAGTACTATATTTTGATACCCCTAATATTTCCTCTTTTTCATCACTGAAGTTCCCATTGTACGACCGTCTCCTTTTTTTGCGTCCATTGGCTATAGAGTTGGCCTATTTCTTTGTGCCATTGGCTACAGGGTCTTCTAACATTCTGAGGCAATTCGGGTTTGAAGTGACCACTTCTTTCAACGAGGTGCTTCTATAGTTTAGGCTATGCAACCAATGAGGTGAATTTTGTGTTTGAACTTGTCATTGTTCGTGATTCAGGGCATTGCATTGGGCTTCAACATTCTTTTTGTAAACTAATCACTTCTGCTAAAGGTTAGGTAGTCTTCTTCTTTGTTAAAATAGAATAGGTTTTTGTTTTGTTACAGACCATCTTTTTTCAATTCACTGCTGTCCTGTTTTGCAGCATCTACTACTTTCTTCTTCAACTTTTTCTTGTTTCATGAACTTCTTTCTTAGCTCACTGTTTCTGTGCACCTTGTGCATAGATTCCGCGTTCCCTCAACTCCATACTGAATGGTGCCATCCTCCTTCCTCTCTTTGGATCGCATTTGTTGCTAGGTAGGCAGGCTAAAACTAATGACTAATCTCTTTGAACATCTATGTCGTGGTTGAGGAAGGCTAAAACTTTCTTATAAAATAATTATAATAATCCTAAGATTCTCTTTGTGTTCGATCCGTTAACTAAGCGTGTGTAACAGTTAACGTTTGTTGTCTTAATTAAGAAAAATTGTCGTTCTTCAAACATTTATTCAGCAAGTCACATTATTTCTGCACCATTTCACCTCAAAAATATACGAATGCATTGGTTAATCATTTTCCATGGTCACACTTTGGTGAGTGGGGACCGGTTAAACTTCATGCATATAATTTTTTAACCTATTTTACACACCTCATTACATAGCTTTTCGTCCTCCCGCAGCAGGATGTGCTTTTGTCACTAATGTTCCCACTGCATACATTATTTCATCATTAGTACTTGGGCTACAGATATCTAAACGATTAGCTCCTGAAATATTAAATTTGTTGTATTTACTTCATATCCTTCCCAAGTAAACTCTTCGTTTCTAATCATTACTTCTGGAGTCAGCTATTAACGCTTCGACGTTCGTAAAAAAATGGCATATCAGTAAGCTTTGAGTGCGTTTTTAAATTGTTCATTTGAACAAGCACATTACTATTAAATGCAAATAAAATTCCATCCATGCCACCATAGTAAATCGGAAGATCATAGTACATCCCTTCGCAAACCTTGCATCAGGCCTCTCTGTGTCTTTCCCGGCACTTTCTTCGTCTTTTCTCTGCTTAAACCCTCAGAAAGATACGACTATTCAACCTATGACGCTAAGGAGAATGTACGGGCCTGAGCTGATGGTTAGGAAACCCATTTTAGGTGAAATAGTGCGTTTGCTCACAACAAGAACTTTTTTCGGTTGACTGCTTTCCTATTTTTCAGCACCTACTAACTTCTTCTTTAACTTGTATCTTAGTAGTTTCAACCTGACATATTTTCTTTGCGCAGAGACTTGTGTGGGAACACACTTGTGCATAGGTTCCCCGTGTTTGTAATCATACTCGATGATTATATCGTGATTACTCTCTTTTTTAGCTCTTTTGTTGTGGGTAAGGAGCCTTAAACTAACTTTCATGCCAAAATATTTATGACTTGTAAATATTTAAAAGCATTTGCGCTTTTATCACTAATTGCAGAGCAAAATAGTGGAGTTTTTATTCCTGATCTTGGGGCCACATGTTTTTCCTCGCTTTAAACGAACAGTCGGCATACAAGGGAAACTTATTTCCCTGATCACGTACTGCGATCACAGTCGCTGATAAAACATTTGCCCCGAATGTTTATATATATTTTCATATTACTTTGTCGGAGTCTCTAATTTGTTACTTATTTCTTCTCAACTGTACTCCTTACCATTCAAATGTGTTTTCAGTAATGTAACTCACTTTATCCAGATGATAACGCAGCGGGCGAAGTACTGCCCAACACAACACTTCCTACGGATGAATATTTTGCCAGCGCTCCAACTACACCCAGCACAGTACCTGTTGCGAGATGGGGCGTCTCCCCAACTCCATCTGGAACGTTATGTGGAATCGGTATGATTATATGGTAGATCTGTATCATGAAATTAGGTCAAATTTTTTATAACTTTTCAAAATAGCAGCCCATTTAGTATATTCTACCGTTTATAATATAATTGAAACCAAAATAGAATACATTTCCAGCGCTTTCAACCATTAATTCTATTTTGGTGCAGTTAGGTAGGTTTTGTTCACTATTATTCCACATTGGTTCTTCAAATTATAGAAGTTCTCTCTTTATAATTTTTTGCTTATTTTATGTTCACTCGATTAAGTCGTAGTGGTGAGCTTATTAGAAGTTTGATGTCTTGTGTGAACACGTTTTTTATTCATGGTTGATTTCTGAAGGCGTTTCGCTTCTATTCTATATTAGTGAAGACAACTTTGCAAATTTTTCGATAGTTTGCCTATTTTGAGATCAATGCCTACAGATAACAAAGATTTTCTGTATACGCATCAGTCGAATTTCAAGACTCAACGTCTAAATCCCGCGATGTTATGGAAAAGAAGAGCGGTTTTACTCGAACCAGTAGCTTGCCAGCAAACTCGTATGAATGCATGTGCCAAAGATTATAAGTACGTTTAGTCGGTTGCCTACACTCTAAAAAACTTGCAACTAATTACTGTGATTGATAAAACATGGGACCTTTTACCAGTACGCTGCACAAACTTTTACAACAGGTGGCCTGTTGCAGCCGCTCGTTCTTTGAGCCGGAGGATGAGGCGATTATCTAAGCTCTAGGTTGTAAAATTTGTATCGTTATTTAATCCTTCATTTACAAAGGCGTGCATCTTTTTTAGTATCGTTGGAAATTAAGGTCTCTATTTCCACATTGATTCTTGCTTTTGATTGGTCTCTGTAGTTTCATCCTTTTCGGTGTCACCCTTGTGCTAAATAAATTGGTTTTCAGCGGTTAGTCGAGAAGATCAGACACTCACTGTCATGAACAAAGAAAGTATTTAGAGAAATATTGAACGGCATGTTGTGAGCGCTGACTGATAATCGCAATCGTACGGAAGGAACGATAATAAACTGCACTGATACTTTTGTATATTCATGATATTGGCGGTAAGTTTTGAGTTCTATTGATGCAAACGTTTGCTTATGGAAGACGTGCACAAATGCAGACAATGATCATGTTAAATTACTTTTTCGTTCTGATTTTTCGTTTTGCTGTTCTCGTTGTTCAGTAGGCAAATGGTGTGGGGTTATCTGCAAAATCTCAGAATGTGGTTATTAAATGGAATGACGAATTGACAAGCAAATGTACACTGCCATTCAAACGCACTGTTTAGCTACATTTACTCTCGCCTCAACAATAAGAAATGGTTCTGAGAATCAGCGTATGATTTATTACTACAAGTTATGTGTTTTAAGATGAGCAAAGAGCAACTGTTGTGAGAACGTAATTTTGCTTAATTCATTGAGCTTGTTGTGGTCATAAAGCTTCCTGAGTTGTAGTTTTTTCTTAATACTCGATCTAGCGTGTGAGTCCCAAGTCATCGAGTCTACCAACATAGCTGCAATAAACTAATATTGAGCTATCACCTCTTGTCAGCTATCTTGTCTTACTGTTTCTTAACCCTTTCTGCATAGATTCCATGTTCCCTAAACCCCCTCAGGGGGATACAACTATTGTATCTATGGAACTAGCGCTCCCAGGGGGACAATGTCAGGGCCCGAGCTAAGAGTTAGGTAGGCCTTCTTTTTGTTGAAATAAAATGTTTTTGTCATGTTGAGGACAACCTTTTTTTTCGGTTCACTGCTGTCCTGTTCTTCAGCACCAACTACTTTCCTCTTCAACTTTGGTCTTGTTTCATGATCTTTCACAACTTCCTGTTTCTATGCCTTTCTGCGTAGATTCCGCGTTCCCTTAACTCCGTACTAAATGGTGCCTTCCTCTTTCCTCTCTTTGGATCGCATTTGTTGCTGGGTAGGGAGGCTAAAACTAACGACTAATCTAATCTAATCTGTTCCCTAAACACCGTAGTAAATGGTGCCTTCCTTCTTCCTCTCTTTGGATCGCCTTTGTTGCGGATAGGGAGGCTAAAACTAACCAATAATCTAATCTAATCATCGGGATCATACCCGTCGTGAAAATGATCTCAGTAGTCAATTATGTTTGAACACACTGCACACTACTCCCCTTTTCGCAGTACATTTGACTCCGAATAGACTTTGTTTTCATGGGTGATGATTGTCATGAAATTCTTCCCAATGAAAATAAAATCCTTCTCTCATGTAACATTGAATGAATTAATCTTTCCGACTTTCAGGTCATCAGAACAAGATAGCGGCAGAGATCTCGAGGGCCGAATCAGCGGTCACAAAGACGTCAGGAGCAACTACTCCGAAGCTTCGGATTACTCCGACTCAAGAAAAAAGCCTTAACCCGGTTGTCTATGGTCAAATGGGTCCTAGTATGGAAGTCGTCAGTAAACCAATTTCACTTGTCGTGGGACAAATCGAAAAATTGAGCTCCAGTGTCCTCTCAGAAATCACGTATGCGGCTTTTGATGATATGTTGAAGAAACCCATAATCTAAACCATATTATGTATTAACTTCAACAGTATGTAAATTTGTGCACAGAACAAGACCGCTGTTGGTATGTAATTCGAAAATTCATTATGTTCAACCATACATTATATAAAACGTGATTATTTTGAAGCAAATGATGGGCGTATCATCAAGTTCTGATAAAATATATTCATTTCACATGGACCTAGATTCGTCGTTCCTTGCTATTTATAGAATGTATTGAAATTGGTGGATTTGGAATAATTTCAAGCTCCTCAGGGGAATATAACTGTTGTATTTGTAAGAAGTGGCGCTCCTAGGGACACAGTATAAGAGCCCGAGCTGATGGTTAGGTAAGCCTTATGTTTCATGATTGAATCATGAAATGCCGTGTTTTCAGTTTTGTTAAGGACCATATTTTTTCATTTATACCTTTATCTATGTTAGTTAGCTTAATTTTCTACCGGATTCTAAAAGTCAAGCTCTCTGTGGTTAATTGATACTATGTATTGTTTCAATCTTACATTTACCTTTTTCATGATCTTTCAACCCAACACTTTTGCTGCTTGTAGGAGTAAAAATGTGCCTTGAACGTGGGTTCCGCGTTTCTTGGGATAGCCTTTGTGGTGAAAAAGGCAATAATTGTATGATCATCTGCCTTTTGGGTGAAAAATGTGAAGTGAAAAAGGAAACGGTTAGAATGGCGTGTGTATGGATTATTGAATGCAGTATTGATTTGTTTTTAATCCGTTGTTTGAACCATGAGAGCTTCGGTCGGATTTAGTTCGTTTAAAGAGAAACTAGAGAACCTACATTACATCTAGTATCAACGATATCATTTCCTCCATAGATTTACTCGTTTTTTTTCCCAAATGTCTTTGAAGGGGTAAAACAACTGTGTATGGGAATTGGTGGTCCCAGGAAGAGAATTTAAAGGCTCAATCTGAAAATAAGGTAAGACTTGTTTTATCATAATAGTGTGTTGTTTTGATCTTATTTGTTCGAGACCATCTATTTTTTGTTCACTGGTATCTATTAACAAATCATTAATACTTCCTTTTGGAATTTATATCATGTTTGAACTTCTGTCCTGACTTATATTATATGCTCACGGATGCTTGTTACATGGGAACATGTTTGATTTTTCATTTACACGTCCATACTACATGGTGCCCATCCCCTAGCCCAGCGAAGTCATTGTTGTTATGAAAACGTAGCTTCAAACTTACAAGATGTTATGCAATCTGAGCTTTGAGGTACAAAAAATTTTTGATCTTACTAAAACATTTACCTACCCAAAGAACATAGTACTAATTTTCATGGAAGATTTCATTTTATATGAGTTAGTGTCTCCCATGATAATTCTTGTGGCGTGTAGGAATGTTTTTCTGTTAAATATCACCCCCATAAATGATGAGTTCATACTAAGTTTTAATTAAGAGAAGAGTATAGGTAAGTATTTGTATGGGGTCACTAATTGATATGTATGGTTAAATTCAGCCTGGATGCTTCTTGCAGTAGGTTCTATGAATATTATAGACTTGACACTAAATAAAGGTTGCCAGTTCTTTTTCATGTACAGTAATTATGTCCTTTTCTTTTTTGTGGATATAGAAACCATCACGAGTGTATTCTTGAGGATTGGATTCGGCTCATGTCATTCAAATTAAACTACAATACGTGATAGATATTTCAGTTTGCCTATCTTGGTGATTCGCCTTCTGCCTATCTTATGATTCAATGTTTCCAGGAGGTCATGAGAAACTGTCGGTTCACCCTCAGAGCGTTTTAATTGTTTTCGTAGGCTTAAAATGCAACGTTTTTTCATAAGAACCTTATCTGTTTGGTGTTACGGTTTTACTGCTAAATATTGAAGTACTTACCGTTGTGTCATGCTCGTGTATGCACTGCGCCACCATATTTCTATTTGCTGTGAATTTCGCGTCGTAAACATTGCAACCTTTAGTATCAATAAGTTTGCGCCCCATCAAGAGGTATGTTTTTCTAGTATGCCATGTCATAGGAAAGCTGTTTCAGCAACTCTAATAACTGCTGTACGGAATAAATCACATTAAATTTTTTATGTCACTCTACGGCTTTGTTCTTTTCATTAGACTTCAATCGAGTGGCTGCATGAACAGTTCACATTGAACTTTTCAGATGGATATTTGAACATCTATTCTACATTATTGAAATAGTCGAGGTCAATTATGTTTTAGTTCACTGCTGAGATTTTGCCTTATTTTTTTTATTTTCATTGTTTTGGCCTTGCAGTGGCTTAGTGTACAGAGCGCTTGCGTTCTGTGCTTTCTTCACGGGTTCGAGCCCTGTACGCAGAAGTTGGAGTAAAAAAGGCTGACGTGCAAATCAGGGTCGATGCCTGCAGTGTGGTCACTGTCCTCAAGGAATGTTACCTGAGCACTAAACGAGAGGATAATAAGGCCTCAACGCTCAGGCGTGACTAGAAGCCTGGGGAATCCAATCATGTATATTGTACATCCTCTGTAAAGTATCATGTCGATGATACTCAGCCACTCTCTACTAAAAAGAGAAAAGGCTTGGTAAAAACCATTAGGTTCATTTTCTAAATTAGGCATCCAAAATTAGCTCCTTATAAGCGAGTTGAGTAAATGTCGTTCAACCATGCTCGTTTCAATTAAATATCCCCTCATCAGGCCACACGCACGTGTTAAATATACTACGATAACTCAGTGTGAAGGATGCGGTGAGCAGCAGAGGTCATTATTTTATATGGCTCATGGTGCAGACAGTGTAACATAGATACTCAAACGCACGCAGGACTAGTGTCGATCATGGTAGTTCACAAAAACATTAATTTAAATAGACCTGCACCATCCATTGCCGGTATACCCTACGTCTTGCTACCTAGCAAGTTAGTATTGTCGTACTGTACTGTAATGTATGAGTACATATACGGGGAATTTACGCACAATAATGATTTCGAACTCACGATTTATTAAGCACAAAAACAGGAAGTCAGGAAATGAATTTTAAAAAAATAGTTCTAGAAGAGAGTTTGCAGCCGTACAAAAAATGAAAACATTGAAGCGAAAAAAATAACAATGAAAACGTATATCTCAACAAAAAACGGCATACCTTACCTTTGCTTAGGACCCGTACGCTTTCTACTTGGAGTTCTACCGTACTTCCCGTAGAGACGAAAGTCGTTTCGGTGCCGGGTATGATATATACCGTCGGTTTTAACATCTACAAACCTCTTTATCCTATGTATTTCTTGTTCTCAATTTATTTTTCAATAATAATTGCAAAGTACACACGATATGATGTTATAAATACTGTATAAGATTGAAATTATATTTCCTACAAGTAGGTCTCAAAAAGAAAACACAATACATGCAAGAGATTTTTATAAAGTAATTTCAAGCGAGAATTCAGTTGTTTTTATATAGAAAGGAAAATTTTCTTGCAAATGTGCCTCCAATACTGTTGGAAACTTATGAGAAAACACTAGGATCAACTTCTTTCTTAATTAAACAATGTGAGATTTGATGACTGAGTAACCACATAATAACAGAATAGCCTTTTGTAACATTTTTTCTAATAAATGTTTTATATATCCTAAATCAAATAAACTTCATCTCTAATAATTGATGTCATTATACGAGATATTTCATACTATACCAGAAAACAGACGGTAGATCTCATACTATCCCGCCACCGTCGATTACTACTAAGGGAAATTTAGCAATGAAACCTGCCCAAAATGAGCCTTCTATTGAGCATTTTCAACAACAAGAACAGTTGAGTACGATAGTTTGAACCTAATGCCCCTGAATATGTAAACTTTTTATCCACGGTGGCACATTTTATAGATGTTTTTCAAAAATTACTTCGAAACTGACGAGCTCAATTCAGTATATATATCGCCAGTGTTGCAGACTTGAATAATTTCTAAATCGATATGGGAATAAAAATGAAGATTCTTATGCAACCGAACAAACACTTTTCATTGCATAAAGTCACCTATATGAATAATTGGAAATGTATTAGTCACCCACAAAAAAAAATCATGAACAATTTTCTATCGCGGTCATTTCGACGAAAGAACTGTTCACCAATCTGTGGACCAATCACAGAAACTGTCTCATGCTCCTTTGGCAAACCGCAGAAGTCCACTCCTCCGAAACGCGACGCAAGGAAGAGAGCACCCTCTGAGAACGGGACTACTATATGTAGTCGCCTTCCACTCGACTCATGAGCCACACTAGTGTACCAGAAAAGAAATCTGGAGTCTTGTAGGCTACTCCTGCGGTTCAGACCCCTGATTTTTTAAAACGTGTCGGATAGTCCACTAAAGCTTTCAGCCCTTCAAATATGCACTTTCCGCCTATGTCGCCACGGGAAACAGCAAACGACGTGATTTTTACCGCATTCGGCCTAGGAATGGCCCAAAACACGCACTTTAGCTCTGTCGACCGTGGAAACGGCTAAATATGCACTTTCCGCCTATGTCGCCACGGGAAACAGCAAACGACGTGATTTTCACCGCATTCGGCCTAGGAATGGCCCAAAACACGCAAATTAGTTCTGTCGACCGTGGAATCACCTAAATATGCACTTCCCGCCTATGTCGCCACGGAAACAGCAAACGACGTGATTTTCACCGCATTCGGCCTAGAAATGGCCCAAAACACGCATTTTAGCTCTGTCGACCGTGGAATCGGCTACATATGCACTTTCCGCCTATGTCGCCACGGGAAACAGCAAACGACGTGATTTTCACCGCATTCGGCCTAGGAATGGCCCAAAACACGCATTTTAGCTCTGTCGACCGTGTATTCGGCTAAATATGCACTTTCCGCCTATGTCGCCACGGGAAACAGCAAACGACGTGATTTTCACCGCATTCGGCCTAGGAATGGCCCAAAACACGCATTTTAGCTCTGTCGACCGTGGAAACGGCTAAATATGCACTTTCCGCCTATGTCGCCACGGGAAACAGCAAACGACGTGATTTTCACAGCATTCGCCCTAGGAATGGCCCAAAGCACGCATTTTAGCTCTGTCGACCGCGGAATCGGCTAAATATGCACTTTCCGCCTATGTCGCCACGGGAAACAGCAAACGACGTGATTTTCACCGCATTCGGCCTAGGAATGGCCAAAACACGCTTTTTAGCTCTGTCGACCTTGGAAACGGCTAAATATGCACTTTCCGCCTATGTCGCCACGGGAAACAGCAAACGACGTGATTTTCACCGCATTCGGCCTAGGAATGGCCCAAAACACGCATTTTACCTCCGTCGACCATGAAAACGGCTAAATATGCACTTTCCGCCTATGTCGCCACGGGAAACAGCAAACGACGTGATTTTCACCGCATTCGGCCTAGGAATGGCCCAAAACACGCATTTTAGCTCTGTCGACCGTGGGATCGGCTAAATATGCACTTTCCGCCTATGTCGCCACGGGAAACAGCAAACGACGTGATTTTCACCGCATTCGGCCTAGGAATGGCCCAAAACACGTATTTTAGCTCTGTCGACCGTGGAATCGGCTTAATATGCACTTTCCGCCTATGTCGCCACGGGAAACAGCAAACGACGTGATTTTCACCGCATTCGGCCCAGGAATGGCCCAAAACACTTATTTTAGCTCTGTCGACCGTGGAATCGGCTAAATATGCACTTTCCGCCTATGTCGCCACGGGAAACAGCAAACGACGTGATTTTCACCGCATTCGGCCTAGGAATGGCCCAAAACACGCATTTAAGCTCTGTCGACCGTGGAATCGGCTAAATATGCACTTTACGCCTATGTCGCCACGGGAAACAGCAAACGACGTGATTTTCACCGCATTCGGCCTAGGAATGGCCCCAAACACGCATTTTAGCTCTGTCGACCGTGGAAACGGCTAAATATGCACTTTCCGCCTATTTCGCCACGGGAAACAGCAAACGACGTGATTTTCACCGCATTCGGCCTCGGAATGGCCCAAAACACGCATTTTAGCTCTGTCGACCGTGGAATCGGCTAAGTATGCACTTTCCGCCTATGTCGCCACGGGAAAGAGCAAACGACGTGATTTTCACCGCATTCGGCCTAGGAATGGCCAAAAGCACGCATTTTAGCCCTGTCGACCGTGAAATCGGCTAAATATGCACTTTCCGCCTATGTCGCCACGGGAAACAGCAAACGACGTGATTTTCACCTTATTCGGCCTAGGAATGGCCCAAAACACGCATTTTAGCTCTGTCGACCGTGGAAACGGCTAAATATGCACTTTCCGCCTATGTCGCCCCGGGAAACAGCAAACGACGTGATTTTCACCGCATTCGGCCTAGGAATGGCCCCAAACACGCATTTTAGCTCTGTCGACCGTGGAAACGGCTAAATATGCACTTTCCGCCTATGTCGCAACGGGAAACAGCAAACGACGTGATTTTCACAGCATTCGGCCTAGGAATGGCCCAAAGCACGCATTTTAGCTCTGTCGACCGCGGAATCGGCTAAATATGCACTTTCCGCCTATGTCGCCACGGGAAACAGCAAACGACGTGATTTTCACCGCATTCGGCCTAGGAATGGCCAAAACACGCTTTTTAGCTCTGTCGACCTTGGAAACGGCTAAATATGCACTTTCCGCCTATGTCGCCACGGGAAACAGCAAACGACGTGATTTTCACCGCATTCGGCCTAGGAATGGCCCAAAACACGCATTTTACCTCTGTCGACCATGAAAACGGCTAAATATGCACTTTCCGCCTATGTCGCAACGGGAAACAGCAAACGACGTGATTTTCACCGCATTCGGCCTAGGAATGGCCCAAAACACGCATTTTAGCTCTGTCGACCCTGGGATCGGCTAAATATGCACTTTCCGCCTATGTCGCCACGGGAAACAGCAAACGACGTGATTTTCACCGCATTCGGCCTAGGAATGGCCCCAAACACGCATTTTAGCTCTGTCGACCGTGGAAACGGCTAAATATGCACTTTCCGCCTATGTCGCAACGGGAAACAGCAAACAACGTGATTTTCACAGCATTCGGCCTAGGAATGGCCCAAAGCACGCATTTTAGCTCTGTCGACCGCGGAATCGGCTAAATATGCACTTTCCGCCTATGTCGCCACGGGAAACAGCAAACGACGTGATTTTCACCGCATTCGGCCTAGGAAAGGCCAAAACACGCTTTTTAGCTCTGTCGACCTTGGAAACGGCTAAATATGCACTTTCCGCCTATGCCGCCACGGGAAACAGCAAACGACGTGATTTTCACCGCATTCGGCCTAGGAATGGCCAAAAACACGCATTTTACCTCTGTCGACCATGAAAACGGCTAAATATGCACTTTCCGCCTATGTCGCCACGGGAAACAGCAAACGACGTGATTTTCACCGCATTCGGCCTAGGAATGGCCCAAAACACGCATTTTAGCTCTGTCGACCGTGGGATCGGCTAAATATGCACTTTCCGCCTATGTCGCCACGGGAAACAGCAAACGACGTGATTTTCACCGCATTCGGCCTAGGAATGGCCCAAAACACGTATTTTAGCTCTGTCGACCGTGGAATCGGCTTAATATGCACTTTCCGCCTATGTCGCCACGGGAAACAGCAAACGACGTGATTTTCACCGCATTCGGCCCAGGAATGGCCCAAAACACTTATTTTAGCTCTGTCGACCGTGGAATCGGCTAAATATGCACTTTCCGCCTATGTCGCCACGGGAAACAGCAAACGATGTGATTTTCACAGCATTCGGCCTAGCAATGGCCCAAAACACGCATTTTAGCTCTGTCGACCGTGGAATCAGCTAAATATGCACTTTCCGCCTATGTCGCCACGGGAAACAGCAAACGACGTGATTTTCACCGCATTCGGCCTAGGAATGGCCAAAACACGCTTTTTAGCTCTGTCGACCGTGGAAACGGCTAAATATGCACTTTCCGCCTATTTCGCCACGGGAAACAGCAAACGACGTGATTTTCACCGCATTCGGCCTAGGAATGGCCCAAAACACGGATTTTACCTCTGTCGACCATGGGAACGGCTAAATATGCACTTTCCGCCTATGTCGCCACGGGAAACAGCAAACGACGTGATTTTCACCGCATTCGGCCTAGGAATGGCCCAAAGCACGCATTTTAGCTCTGTCGACCGTGGAATCGGCTATATATGCACTTTCCGTCTATGTCGCCACGGGAAACAGCAAACGACGTGATTTTCACCGCATTCGGCCTAGGAATGGCCCAAAACACGTATTTTAGCTCTGTCGACCGTGGAATCGGCTTAATATGCACTTTCCGCCTATGTCGCCACGGGAAACAGCAAACGACGTGATTTTCACCGCATTCGGCCTAGGAATGGCCCAAAACACTTATTTTAGCTCTGTCGACCGTGGAATCGGCTAAATATGCACTTTCCGCCTATGTCGCCACGGGAAACAGCAAACGACGTGATTTTCACCGCATTCGGCCTAGGAATGGCCCAAACCACGCATTTTAGCTCTGTCGACCGTGGAATCGGCTAAATATGCACTTTCCGCCTATGTCGCCACGGGAAACAGCAAACGACGTGATTTTCACCGCATTCGGCCTTGGAATGGCCCCAAACACGCATTTTAGCTCTGTCGACCGTGGAAACGGCTAAATATGCACTTTCCGCCTATGTCGCCACGGGAAACAGCAAACGACATGATTTTCACCGCATTCGGCCTCGGAATGGCCCAAAACACGCATTTTAGCTCTGTTGACCGTGGAATCGGCTAAATATGCACTTTCCGCCTATGTCGCCACGGGAAAGAGCAAACGACGTGATTTTCACCGCATTCGGCCTAGGAATGGCCAAAAACACGCATTTTAGCCCTGTCGACCGTGGAATCGGCTAAATATGCACTTTCCGCCTATGTCGCCACGGGAAACAGCAAACGACGTGATTTTTACCGCATTCGGCCTAGGAATGGCCCAAAACACGCACTTTAGCTCTGTCGACCGTGGAAACGGCTAAATATGCACTTTCCGCCTATGTCGCCACGGGAAACAGCAAACGACGTGATTTTCACCGCATTCGGCCTAGGAATGGCCCAAAACACGCAAATTAGTTCTGTCGACCGTGGAATCACCTAAATATGCACTTCCCGCCTATGTCGCCACGGGAAACAGCAAACGACGTGATTTTCACCGCATTCGGCCTAGAAATGGCCCAAAACACGCATTTTAGCTCTGTCGACCGTGGAATCGGCTACATATGCACTTTCCGCCTATGTCGCCACGGGAAACAGCAAACGACGTGATTTTCACCGCATTCGGCCTAGGAATGGCCCAAAACACGCATTTTAGCTCTGTCGACCGTGTAATCGGCTAAATATGCACTTTCCGCCTATGTCGCCACGGGAAACAGCAAACGACGTGATTTTCACCCCATTCGGCCTAGGAATGGCCCAAAACACGCATTTTAGCTCTGTCGACCGTGGAAACGGCTAAATATGCACTTTCCGCCTATGTCGCCACGGGAAACAGCAAACGACGTGATTTTCACAGCATTCGCCCTAGGAATGGCCCAAAGCACGCATTTTAGCTCTGTCGACCGCGGAATCGGCTAAATATGCACTTTCCGCCTATGTCGCCACGGGAAACAGCAAACGACGTTATTTTCACCGCATTCGGCCTAGGAATGGCCAAAACACGCTTTTTAGCTCTGTCGACCTTGGAAACGGCTAAATATGCACTTTCCGCCTATGTCGCCACGGGAAACAGCAAACGTCGTGATTTTCACCGCATTCGGCCTCGGAATGGCCCAAAACACGCATTTTAGCTCTGTTGACCGTGGAATCGGCTAAATATGCACTTTCCGCCTATGTCGCCACGGGAAAGAGCAAACGACGTGATTTTCACCGCATTCGGCCTAGGAATGGCCAAAAACACGCATTTTAGCCCTGTCGACCGTGGAATCGGCTAAATGAAGGGTGGAAAGGTTTAGTGGTCTAATTGCATTTTTTCCCTCGAAAAATATGATCTAGACTAGTGGACTGAAGTCGAGTACGATAGTGTCACAGCGAAATTCATTGATGGATGCATTAGTAGGCTATCAACTCTGAGCGACTTCACCGGTTCCAAGCGAGTTGCATTCAATGTCTTGTTTACTCGACTAGATACCAGTGGAGCTCTCCCTACAACTTTTTGAAAGCTGCTCTGCTATTGGTTGATCAAAGTTTACTACGCTCCTCCCATTTCTATTTTGTTATCGTTATTTTTTGTTTCAGATCAATTGTTTCAGTGCATTTTCTCATAAATATTTCTTTTTCTGCAATAATAATGTTCTTAGCATCTGCAGATTGTGGCTGATAGGTATTGAAATTATTCGCATGTGATAGAGAATTTTTATATTAACACACAGATAAACAGTTTTGTTCCAGGTGTGGGTGTTTGCCAGTGCTTTTAATTTCCCATTTCATTCTCTCATTTCTGAATCTGATACTACCGTTTGAGGTAAATTTGTTGCACATGTATTTTCTTCAGAATCACGTTGTAATAATTCTGCCCTTTATCAACTGGTTCTTTTTCAATTATCAAATGATATCTACTATCTCAAGCTGCAGTTTGAGAATATTTCATTCACGACTTGGAAACATTTCATATTGCAAAAATAGTTTTGTTTGCACTGCTATTAAAACTAATGAAGGTAATAGTGCAGTTTGCGTTTGTGCTATCTGCCATTAATAACTCTGCCGACTGTTAGGAATATGAAATGAAGAAATAAATTTAATGGTTGAATAATATTGTAAGCGAGTCTTTCTCACCATTTCATGCTCAACATTAACTTTTTTTATTCACTACTCGTGCTTGCTCTTAACGTTTCATTCGAATCACCTGACACATCTTCTGTTCAAATTGCTATCCGGAGAACTGCATTAGTCGAGGAGTACACGTTTCAGTATAACGTCCCTCGAAAACGTTTACATCATATCTTCAAGTGGATCCTGTTCTTGCGTTTCACTTGCAGTGGTCCACGACATCGCAGGAACTTTTGCTTGAAGAGTTCTGGCTCAATAGCAGTTGAAAACTGATTTTGGAATATTTTCTAAACAGCAAATTTCTCTGAAATCCTGAAGCAAATTTTCACGCTTGTATTTCATTGTGCTCTCAGATTTTCGCTTACAAATGTACCCGAAATTCATTTTCGTTAGGTGCAGCCTTCCCCCGTCTCTACAAATATTGAAATACAACGATGAGAGTGACTGTGCATCAATTTTCCGTTTGCTTTCTATGTATTAATAATTCTCGAGAAAGTTTCGAAAAGTTAATCCTGTTGAAGAATTCAGACATTTCAACTTCAGCCTCGACATTCATATGATATATCTTCATCGCTAGTTAGTGAAATCATTTGCAGCATTTAGAATGGATATGCCAGCTTGCAGGAGTAATATTAAACTAATGCATAATTTGTTCAGTGAATTTGGAAGACACTGAAAATTTTGAAGAAATCAACGTATAAGTTTAGAATTAACTATTCAAATCGACCCTCGAACTATGCACAATTACATTATTAACAAGTCATCGCCATTCAACTGCTTACTTGATTCATCATATTTTATTGACACCAATAATTTTCTGATACTCAATACTAATACAATTTTCACTCAAGTAATTAAGAAGTTGTGTAATTAATTGAAATGCTCAAATTAATTTCATACACTTGTTCTTATTCCTTACTTCCTTCCACAATTCGATTTTACAGCGAATAACTTCGAAATTTTTCGCAACACTAAAATATACGCTCTACCCAGAAACCATTCAATGAAAGCATTTAGAAAACCAATATTCCCGTACTTCGAAAATTTTAACTGAAAATTCTGAGAACCCTTGTTCGCATTAGACTACATAGAAAGTGATATGCTCAGTATTAAAAGTTAGGCTGTAAATTCCTATTCATCTTATTAACACGAGTATGGAATATTTTCTAACATAAATACAATAAACACAAGAATAATTAGTTGGTTATTAATCATGCGTTCATACAACACAACCAACCAAAGCTAGTAATTCTGTAGTAGTGCATAGGCGAATAAAAAAACAGACTCAGAAATGTTTTAATCAACGTAAGTCAAAGGAAGGGCTCCATTGCTGACTTACGATGTACAAACACGTCAAAAATATTTAGGTAGAATCAACATTTACTATTATAAAACAAAAATTCATACATCTGTACGTTTGGGAACATCACATTAAAAAAATAAAGGCGTTGAGGTACAGGTTATATGTCATCGAATAAATTTCTAAAAATTTAATTTTGAAATAGTGACAGCGTAAGAAATATCAATGAAAAACGTTCTTCGATACAAATAAACCAGCATAGCCCACGAGGGGCGAACCCACACAAACAGACATCCACACTCGCATCATACAACACACACTCACCGAGACATTCACACAAACACACGCACACACATATACACGCACATGCCCATGCAAGGCACACTTATCAAATCACCACAAATCAGCAGCAACGCAATGAGATGGCACCATCGTCTCAAATGACACAACATTATATATATACAATGTCTTTCACTTGAAGCTCTATGTTGAAATTTCAAACACCACAAGCATCTCATTTAGGAATAGCAATATCAACCAATATATGTTAAAACGCCACCAGCATTTCCTTTATCGAAGGCAATATTATTTACCAATATACTAACACCAACACAATTTACTAAATTTTCAATACCAACTTGACACAACTAAAACCTGACCTAACTCTGCCACCAACAAACTGGTGAGAAATCATTCTGCTAACCCATTTCCATGAAAAACAGAGCACAACCAAAACGATGGTACCCTCATTTATGGAATTAGACTGACTTAACGTATGTGTGACAATTTATTCAATCAATAAATCAGTTTTCGTGTCACACCCTATACGAACACTATCTAAAGTAATATAAGGTACTCTCACCCAACCTAACCTCAGGCAAGGTCACCTAACCTTAACTAACAAAACATAATCTAAACTTAACTAAGCAAACCTAATTTAACGTAACTTTCATGTAACATAAGTTAACCTATCCTGCTCATATTTAACGGGAACTTAATGCTCTACATAGTATAAAACTCACACACATACAACTCAACTGCATTAATCCAAGGTGCCCTGTCCTATTCTATAGTTGAAATTTCGGTCCCACTTATTTAATCCTATTCTATTCTAACACCTCAGCCCTTATTCTTCACAAATTCCAAACCTCTATGTGCGCTAACGTTCTTTCAACAAATTAACTAATGACCAAATGACCACTTAATATTCTCATGTTAAAACCGCGAAATTTTGTTCCATGACTATTCTTACAGAAGAGAGTTGCAATATTTCCCCATTCAATTTCGATTTAGGGTCCAGTTAAACATGTTACAAACCTTATCTCATGAAGCACTCTGACGTCACACATTATATTTCGCTTTATTCATTGCTTTACATCACCAGACGTTTTCTCTGTTTCGAAAATAACAACCGCACTTCGCTCTAATCAACAATTGATGACATCACACTTACACAGTCATTGGAAATTCGTTTTCACGAATAAATGACGTCAAAGCGTTGTAAATTGGAAAACATTACACAAAATCTCCATCATTTTGCAGCAGGCTGGTTTAGAATATTAAAACCTACATCTTTACGGTCGACACACCGTAACAAAACAGTAATCATTACCAAAACAACTTACCATCAAAACACTAAGCCAAGCGGAACCTAATTCTCGGTCCAATAAAGTTTCCCAACTGTGCATCACAAATGGGAAAACGAATATAGAACGCGCTATCGCGCTGGAAGATAAGCGCCCAAGAAATAAACTCTTAATTTTCGGAATGCTCGGAGAGATCTGAAGCTCTCGCCGAGCGCAACCGTTTTCGTCTTGAAGTGAGGAACTGCCAAGAAAAAACGCATCCACTTACAATCACTTAAAAACTTTGAACAATTCATGAGAATTTGACATTCCAGTAAAATTTTGGGTGCACTGTACACTTCACTAAAACCCTCTAAATTGTAAGTGCCATGAAATTCATCTCTTCATTAAAAATTACACTTAGTAATTCTACATCAAGACAATATTATTTCTGAACAAATTTCTCACATTTCTCAAACAAATGCGTCTGTCAACATAGTACATAACTTAGACACAGTGAAATTTCCCATTAGACACCTTTTTTCGCAAAATGCAAATATGTCATGAATGAGACCAATTTGCGCCTTTTTCTATTCCGATATTTCTATTAAGGATCGATATGGAAACTTTCATTGAAGCCGAGAGGGAATTTAAAAATTGTTGAAAATCTATCTTCTACACTTGAAATTCCGTAAATAACATAATTGAAACACTCATGACCTCAACAAATTTAGTCGCAATCAGAGACACACGTTCACCACAATTAACAATCATTTAGCGACTCAAAATGTTATGTACCCACTCAGATGAGGATTTTCTGGAACTTACACATGCCAGGTGAGCGACTAAAAGGCCTCCAAACAACGAGTTTTTATCATTGTAGGCGATCGAATTTTTCGTGTACACTTAACAAGTTCCTGGTCATGAAGATCGTGAAATTTCAAGTCCCAATCCAATCATAGGTATTATTGAGAGAAATGTTCATCCAAACTTCCCTTCTAAGAAAATATCTCGTTCAATGGAAGCACGCAAAGGGAACCATTTTCGTGGGGTTTGAGCGAAAATAACGAGAGATTCGTTCTCAACTGAGCTTTTCTCAGTTATTCTTAGTTACGAAATAAAAATTCAAATTCTTGGACTTGGTGCTTTCCCAATTTCAAATTTTTAACGTCAAAATAACCTGTTTAAAACGCAACACAAATAGGCTCAAATAGCCCTGCTCAACGATTCTTCGTTACTCGCAAAATCTATGCACAAGACAAATTTCAACACTTATAACACGGAATTCTTCTATATTTTCATAGTTTTTCCAATGTGCCCTACTATACCTATAACCGAAAACCATTACATTAAACTTGCGAACTCAAATCAACATATAGTTACAAGAAAAATGTCCAAAACGCCTTGCCAGTAGATTTGTGATTTTTCATGTTAGCATTTTTGACCACATATTTCGAAGTGTCGACAATGAAAACATTTTTAGCGTAATCGTCATGTTGAACAGGGCATTATTGAAACGGTGCCGTAAAGTTAACATCTCATACTCCCTCAAAAAAGAAATAAACTTGAACTAAAAACATGTCGAGCAAATGAGCATTAATTATTGTCATACATCAACCACAAGCGATGTTTAGCCCTCTACACTTGGGGTCGTTTTCTACTTACTGCATGATATATTATTTAGACCTGTTTGAACTAACAACTTCTCAAGGAGCTGAAGAGTCTAGCCTCAAATCTCAAACCTCGATGAGATATTGTAATTCATGACGGCCAAGTAGGTGAAAATGTGTCGAAAATATCAATACATGGATAGAGCACAAATCGACTGCCGAACCAAAATTGTATTTCTTTTACCAAACGCGATGGAATTAAAAAACAATGCTGTAAGGTAAATCACCAATTCAGAACACATTCGTTCTCTATAAAGTTTTTTGTGAAACGAAAATTAATGTGTGATATGATATGCGTGAAATCAACGGCATACCTAACTAAATCAATTTAAATTAACATTAACGCTACTAACAGTATGCATTTTTCATATCTTGAAAACTATCTGTGGGATCGCTTCACAAAAGTTCTTCGCATGTACCAACTAATAACAAGCAAAAAGTGTTAAATAACTTCTCCTGTCCGACGTGCCGTTTTCCCATGTTTTTGTTTTGAACGGCAATAACTGTGATTTTTAAAAAACAAGGGTATTTTTAAATTCGAGTTTTGGGAAAAACTATCACAGTTATCACAACGTAAACTTGATAACTTTGAGAAAAAGTTTCAAACTACAATTTATCAGGTTTTAAAATGTGAACGCATTCAAACAACGACAAAAAAACGGTCAAAGTTGACCGAACTCAACACTCATGTGATGAGTTCTTCCAGTTAGAAACACGTAAAGGTATTTTTGAGTACGCGCACATGTTTTCTTTTAGATTTCAAGCTGTTAAGCTTTCAACCCTAGCCAGAAAATTCAACGGCCTGACCGACGGGACCCTATGCTGATTTAGAAATTTTTGAAAAAATTTAAAATGCTCGTAAAATCTGAACTTGAAACATTTTATTTGTCGGTGATTTTATATGTTGTAGAACTTTGCAAAACCTACAAATTATAAAACTTTTAGCTCATTATAACCTAATTTAACCTAGGGCCAGGGCTTTACTCGTGATTCTTTCACTGAAGTTCGTTTCCCTGTTGTCGTGCAGCTTCCCTGGCACCTTCTGAGAACATTTTGATATCTACAGAACCAGTGGGCCGAGAACGAGAATGGACGAGAACGGTAGGACTGGTAGAGCCTTGCTGGTTTCAGAAGTCTCGGCACCTGTAAAACGTTAGGATGGATAAGTCTTGTCAATAAAAATCGTTCCACACACGGTGGCACTAGATAATTGTTAAGCTCAAACACATATGTAGATTAGAAAGTGTTAAAAAGAAAAGATTTCAACTGCTCACCATTTGCATCCAAGGCAAGTGTGACTACAAAACACAGCGTTATCGGTAAAATTAATTCCAACCGGACGAATATTCTTTTTTCCTTCTTTTCGTGTTTTCAATCTCATGTTTGTCACATTCATGAAGCGCATTGATGTGATTTCCATTGTAGTGAAATATTCGATATGAATGAATGGGTAATGAGCACGATAAAAATTGGCCGATCCTCGGTAATGTTCTACTGAAAATGAATGCATTTTTAGATCAAAACCATGACCAGAAGCCAGACTACCCCTTGTTCTTACATCAAGCCTGTGTCTACAGCGCCAAGGAAAAGATCAAAACTTTCTCTCACCATTTACATGAAAGCAATGAGTAATTTTTTTCAGTTCAGGTTACACATGTTCATTTTTGACATTCAAAATGCCCCAGTTTGTCGTAAACAAGGAATTCATATCTACGAGTCGTAAACACGTAAACAAGGAATTTATGCACAAGTGCTTTCAGATCCATGAGCAGCCAGTCCGGGAAAAGAGTTCTTAAAAAATAGCTCATGTAGTAGGTGCTAAAAAAAGGAAAACAAAGACGATTATTACAAATGAACAAAATGAACGTTCACCTAAATTACACTTCGCGTCCTGACATCTCCTCGGAGCACTACTTTACAAACAAACAAAAGTTCCATTCTCTTGACAAGTTTAAAAAACCGTTTCTCGAATCTCAAGTGTAAAAGATTTGTTGCAAGGCGTCACCCTTGAGAATCATGAAGAGTGGATCTCGATTCAAATAGTTAAGCGCAAGTTGGCTTTGCAATCGTATATTCAAATCGCATAAAAGAATTTCGCCCAACTACGTGTGTGGTGGGAATTTAGTACTATATTTTCAAAACTATCCTATTTATTTTTGGTCATGTTCATCTTTTCCTAATTCATTTATTTTTGCATTGAAAAGAGTTTCAAAGTTTGCGAGTAGTATTTGAAGAATAGTTGATTAGTAACCCTCACAAATTAGTGATTATAAGATTATGATTACAAGTTAGTTTAAGCCTCCCTAACCGCTGCAAAAATAGAGCGTATCGAAGAGAGGAATGAGGAAGGCACCATTTAGTATGGAGATAAGAAAATGAGGAATCTATGCAGAAAGGGCATAGAAACAGTAAGATGGGAAAGAAGTTCATGAAATAAGATAAAAGTTTAAGAAGAAAGTCAGAGGTGCTGAAAAACAGGACAGTAGTGAACCGAAAAAAGTTGGTCCTTAACATAACAAAAAACATTTTATTTCAACAAAAAGAAGGCCTACCTAACTCTCAGCTCGGGCCCTCCCATTTTTCCCCTGGGAGCGCTAATTCCCATAGATACAATAGTTGTATCCCCCTGAGGGGTCACAAATTAGTTTCATATATATTAAGCATTTACCTCTGAAAAAAATTACCTCCGCCTTTCAGCGTTCATTCATGCTGCAACAGGACAGAAAATATTGTTCTCAACATTGTCAAATTCACATCATCTGGGATTAAGTTTTGAATGAGATATTACATTCGTTAGCCCACCTTGTACTGTATCGGTAATATTTGCAAAGCCACAAGCTAGTGGGTTATCACTGAAGAAGCGGACGGTAGGGGAATGCGACAGTATCTCCAACCCAGTTTCGTGAGCTTCAGGTCCATCTGCAAGATATCATGAATAAGTATAGATCGAGGTAAGTAAAATAAGCCCTTAATTAAGTGCGAAGGGATTTGTACTGCAATATTATTACATAAATTTTTTTGCGTGTTGTGAAATAACGTTTACTTCAGCATTTCCTTCACAACAATGTAGGCGCTATCGGTTGAACAGTGTTATAACTTTTTTTTACCAGATATTAAGTTTCGCATCTACTTGCCGGCTTGTCATTAAATGAAATATTTCAACTAGCCCAGCTTCACAACGTGAATGGTGTATTTCAACGCGTTCCCTGCGTATTGGGCCACATGTGTACCAATAGGTAAATTGCTCATTCACGTACCGTTGTAAATAAATGGCATTTTATCTGTTTCGCGATCTTTTTTAAAAAACAACAGTTGTCACACGAGGTTAAATGTTATCGTAATTAGAATGGATAAAAATTTATTTGAGCAGTAAAGTTGATTTCCCAGGTTTGCTACTTAGAGCCTAGCCAAATCAACTGTTGACAACCGCGGAAACGCAGGGAGCGTGTTAATTAAAAATTTCACGGCTTATGTTTATTGCGAGCTGTCAGACGCGAACAAGGAGTCGCACATATTATTAGGGGCTGCCATATTCCTCGAGTGTACGAAATGTGTCCTATCGCGCAATTTTTTACTTTCAATAGTGTCTACGATACTTTCTGGAATTCCTATAAACTAACCACTTTTCAAACTTCACGATCAAAATAATAAATACGAGCGAAAAGAGTCCCAGCAATTTTTGCGTCCAGCTGCGCAACATGATGGCCAAACAAGATGCTTAACGGTCCATAGAACTTTCTCTCAAGTCTTGTTATTTTTACGGAGTTGAAGATTCGACTCGAACTAGAGGTTACTAACACTTAAATGTCGAAGTATGCCGGGGTAAGGGAACACTGTACCGTGGCTTTTACATTGTTTGTGACATTTTTATGAAGCATCGTTCGTTCATAGCGACCGAAATGTGACACTAGCAGACCTGAATTTTTCTTGTGGTTCCTATTTATCTGCACACATTTTTTTTTTCTTGACAAGAGTTTCTGCTTTCAATGGTTGAAGATTATTATTTAAGAATCTGACCTGAATTGACTCAATCACCCCTTTTAGGGCATCATTTGAGCGATTGTCATCGCTAACTCACTCCTACGATATATGGGCGAGATTATTCACGTGACCAATTTTAACATTTTCTAGCAGGTGAAATTTTCTCACTTAGATAGCCGTGAGACGCGTTTTTGAAAGCGCCTTCGAAATTCATCCTAATTCTTAGACCAATTTCCTGTAATAAATGTGTGCAAAATTGAATCGAGAAACTAATTCTATCGGACCTCACTAGCGTCCCATGCTCTCTAAAATGTTTCAAACTACTGTTTTTCTGCAAGAACTAAATTACAAATACTTTGAAACGCGGCGGAGGGGTTGTAATATCAAACGCTGACTGTGATAGCTGAGGACCGTCTGTCAAACATCTCTTCAATGATCATTACAGAGGAGAAGAATACCTAACCTATATTAACGAGTTGAGCTGGCATCACAAGGTCCTACGCTAAGCCTTGTACAATCTCGAGTGATTATTTCAATTCGCAAGCAATTATGCTGTGTATTTTTGAAGATGTCATTGACAATTGGAAAAACTCACTCGAAGAACCATTTCTTAATTAGAAATCAAAACTTAGCACGGGTTTGGAGGAAGACCTCGAAGAACTCTGAACGCGAACTAGAGCACTAGGTCCACCGAGAACCAATCAACTACCTGTATCTGTTTTAGAGAAATGGTAACTTGCAAATTTGAAAAAATGTAAGCACGTTCTCAATTATCGAAATTCATCCCAATTTTACTCCTAAACTCGTACTTAACTCATTCATTGTTTTGAAACGCATATATTCCCGTGCATGTCGTCCGAATTCATTCTAGTGTGTGGCAGAATGACTTCATATTCCTCATTATTATCATTTCGTCGAATGATTGTCTGAAACGTTTGAGAGCCCACAATACTTCACAGAACAATAGTTTTACGCACCCAAGTGCCCGAGATGAAACATGTGAAAATAATACAGCCGGGTGCGAACCTCAACTTCATAAAAATTATCATTATTACATATAATAATTGCATGAATATGTTTGGATACATAAGCCAAATAAGATGAGGTTAGCTCCAGATGATGTCCCGTTTGGAAATGGACTTAAATAAATTAACTAACATCGCAACTATATACAAAAATTATCGAAAGGAATGTGAAGCGATGGTTTGAAGAGGATGCCAACTAATTAAAACAAACTATGTGCTGAGAAATAGTATGAAAAACATTTGCACATTTACCATGAAAGGATTATTGATTGGACGAGCAGCTGCTTATGCTCGGATCGTAGTCAACCAAGTTGACTCTGGAACATTGTGGACCAGTGTGGAAAACAAGGCTGGATGCGTCCCCTAAAGCAGGGAAAACAAAAAATGTTCATCATTCAATAACAATATCAATCTACTCAAATTCAAGAGGGATGACGAGCATCAATATTAAAGCTCATTCGGGGTAACAGTTACTGATGTGAAGATCGATCACTCCGCGAAATTTATTGCACGAATCTATTTTGCGACATTCATTTCGGCAACAAAATTGGAGTACATGCCGAAAAACAGGATGAAAATTTGATAATAAAGTCCTTATAATAAAGCAGTCATTCTACAATCATATACCATAGGGTTCCATAAGAAAATTTTGTCACGGATCAGAAGTTCCTCTTGACGGTTTCAACAAATTGTAAATTTAAGTTCTATATAGGAGGGTTGGTATCATGTTATGAAATCTAGCTAAATCGCTATACGATTATCAGAATTTAAGCATTATGCCGAGTATTTAACTTCCTAGATTTTACAAACTGAAACGTAAAAAAAAATTCCACGGGTTTACACCAATGATAGCAAAAAAGCACATGTCCACGGGTTTTGGTTCAAATAGTATATGGTGAAAGAAGTTCCTGTAGGTTAAGAAAATTAGTTTATTTAGAGTAAATTCAGTTTAGAGTCGGTAGTGTAAGTTCAGGTTTATTGATTTTACTAGTTGCAATATTAAAAATATATAATCGAGTGGAGACTTTCCTTCAGTAAATAGCAGGGGTTTCCTAGTTTAGGTTCGAACACCTTACAATGGATAAAGTTAGGTTAGGTTATTTCAAGTGAGATTGGGGTTAATTTGGATGATTTCAGGTTCACTTATTTAACATATTGAAATATAAGATGGAGTAAACTCAAAAAAATAATTTTTCAACTTGGGTTCTGGTTCAGGTTCAAGTAAAATTTAATTGGTTAGAAAATATTAATGAACAAACCATGAGCTTCATTACGGGAC
Source organism: Morinoia aosen (assembly GCA_030386875.1). Taxonomy (NCBI): domain Eukaryota; kingdom Metazoa; phylum Arthropoda; class Malacostraca; order Amphipoda; family Talitridae; genus Morinoia; species Morinoia aosen. Next base: position 57,075,117 of record CM059576.1, on the reverse strand, counting down.
CTATAAGATATCATTATTCCCTGACTAGGTTTGACTGAGCTCCATTTTCAACGGCGGCTTAGTTTTCATATTAACTTGAACAACGTTGCGTGAACTTCACTACTATAAGCTCAAGATTTTTATACCAACTAAAATTATACCACACTACTGATATTACTTTCGAGAGGGCACTTATTTACGGCCATTCTGCGAACGCCAAAGTGCTGCTACAATAAAATCTGTATCAATTGATACTAGTTCAGTAGCTTACCCAGAAGGTTTATGATTCAGTCAGTGGAGCTGCTCGAAGATGAAAAGCAGCTCACTTGGTCCGTATTCAGCCCCCCCGTTCTCCTCCTCTACCCAATGGTGAACCATCGGATCGTCCCGATGAGGCACCGTCCGGGTAGAATTTGGTCACCATTCTGTAATTACATTCATGAAAAAGCACACATTATACTCAATATTCAGCTAAATAATATGTTTGTGAAAGCTCGCAAGTCGTTATAATTCCGTAACAGTTTACTTCGGTAAAAAATCAGAAATGTCTTCGTTCTGCGATGAGAGAAAATCCAACTGACACAACGCAGACACGGGCGCTCATAGAAAAGGTTAATTATACAGAAACCATAAACAACCCATTAATTTGAGGGCAAACAGATTAGGCTTGGCTAACAAAGGCAAAACGACGTCTTTGCTTAAATAATTGCTATACATTCGTACTAGAAAGATTGCCTAGTCCCTTTCTCTGCCAAAAGAAAAAGAAATGAAATCGCTATTATTTTTTGAACGTTATCGATAATCGTTCGAATGATTGATATAGAAAAAATTTAGGAGGCAATGAATGCAGTGTTATTGTACCAGAGAAAGGTAAATTCACGCTATCAGTAGTCGAAGTGATCAGGACTTCAAACTTTAAAGCGATTTTCATTTATTGTATCATAAATTACCAACGTGGTATACAATACTTTCATGCAGTCTCTAACCATAGAGATCGTTCGATCTTAACGAATTGAAGTACCGAAGAACACTAGTATGCGACACCCGCATCACAACGGCATGCTATTTAGGTAACCTAATTTTGTTAAAATAGATTGTATTACTTGGTCTTCAATATGAAAACCGTCCCGCGGAAAATTTTGCAGAATTCGATTTATTCCTATTAAGAAACTACGTTTCCTTTATGTTCCTGGCATAACTACGTGACGTCCTGACTAATAGTTTTAAGTTAGGTGTCTGCCTGCGTAGATGGCCGACACGCGTGATGTTGATGCTGCTGCTGTGTTGCAAAAACGTTCGTTCATTGCTCCAATATTTCGCTTGTTTCTTTTCTGTTCCTACGTGAGTTATACAGTCTAGAACCGAATCATTCTGAAAACCAAGCGAAGTATAACGAAAATAGAAGATCAATCAATTTGAAGACGGTTACCAGTAACTGCGCCTGATCTCCACAGCAGAGTTGCTTTTTATTAGTTACTGTTGTTAGCTTGCAATTAGGTGTTTTTATTATTTGATAGTACTCGTTGGACAATTTCGATGAAATCTCACTCTGTAAGTGAAAATGAGCTCCAAAGCAATGATGAACGTATTTAATTGCAAACGTTTAGAAACGTTATAGTTTCATCATCCACAGAGATGAAACGGTAGAAAAAATCAACAATAATAAAAGAGAGCAAAGTTATACAACTTCTTAAAAATTAAAATAGATACAAGCTAATTCGGTAAACCTAACATAACTGACAGATACATATTAAAAAGTTGTGGCAATAAATAATTCCGTAGAGTTCAGTTCGATCGTTGTTCACACGGCGTGGTTCTTAAAATGAACAATGATTACAAAATACGGAGATCTTGCAGATTTTCAATTGGCAGACTGTACTAAAATTGGGAAATTTGAATGGCTGAATAAAACTATTACAATGAACTCTAATTGCAGATTTTGCTGATTGTACTGAAATTCAAATGGGTGATAAAAACTATTACAATGAACTCCAATGGCTGATTGAAAAGAGGTGATGAGACGCCCAGTTTGCGTGAAACACCCGAATGCTGGCTGCGACGAATTAATTGCTAAAGCACAGTTTTTCCAACTTTGACTGCTGGCAGCAACGACAAACATCAGAATACACGCACGATGTCTCGCCATCGATGTCTTCGCCAAAACAAGCTTTTTTTTAAATTAACCAATTTTAAAACTGTTCCTACAATAAACCTGTACATCAAGTGAGGTAAAATATCTATAGCCCAACACTAAAATCTTCCTCTTCACTTCATTTTTTTTTACCCCATGAATGGGACAACGAACTTTGGCGAACTTTTGCTTGGACACTGACAGGATCACATGACAAAATTGCTCGTTCGAAAAGGTTTTAACAATGCCGTCTATCAAAAAAATTTTGCATAGATTTACGGAAAAGAATCTGCGAAGATAACCAGTTTCGTGAAATATTTAAAATGAGCCAGATAAGCAGAATGCTCAGTGCAGTAACGTAGTTATACAAGATTTCTTATGTCCACTGTAAATGCAAGTAAAATAGTGAGTTCCTAGGTTGGTAAAAGTAGGTTTTCGATAAACAGAGTTATATTTTTACAAGCACATCAAGTAAGGCAATTTAACCATCCTGCTGACATTCCAAAGTAAATGTAATATTCGAGTGGACTTTATCAACTACTTGTAAGAATTGAGTAGCCTGGCCTTTTGAGTGAAATAAATCATACGTGTCAGCCAAGTCCCTACGATAAAACACAGGTTTAAATTCACAGGACAGTTTTCTAGACGGGTATTTTTCAAGTGAGATTAAAAAGCAATCAGCAATAAGAGGTGAGGGACGGGAGCCCATCGCGAGTCCGTCAATTTGTTTATAAATTTTACTATTTCAATTTGTTTATAAATTTTACTATTAAACATGAAAAAAGAATTAGGGCAGTTTCAAGTTTGCGTTAAAACTTCTTCTTTTTGTAATTAATAATTGAATTATCGTAGATAAAATGGTTTAAAGCACAACTTGAACACATTCACTTAGAGGTACATTGGTATAGAAGACTGTGTCAAAGTTGCACATAAAATACTGATTAACGTTTTCAACAGTTGCGACATCTCCTATGAAGTGTCAGATTATTGTTATTTTTATTCACGTAAGTTTCAACCTCTCTAGTCACTAGTACAGTATAATCAAGAGAGAAATAGTGAAGGGACCATCGGGTATGGACATGTACACGGGGAAACTATGCATAATGTGTTCCCACACAGGCCATCCTCGTGTGTATGCACAATGCGCATGGAAGTAAGCTCACACAAGACTAAGAAGGATGGAGTAGGTGCTGGAGAAAATGAGCGAACCCAAAAAAGATGGTCCTTCAAACTAATTCGAAAGCGATCAACGATAAAAATTGAGCCATTAAAATATCTTTCTCATGCAGAACTTATTCATGTGATAAGTAGCAAAAGTCGTCTGTAACCCAAGTAGAAGTGTTTTTTCTTCTTACTCATTAACATGCATTCACAACAGGAATGTTCGAAAAAATTGCTCAGTTGCATGTACAAACGGCTGTGCAAGCGCAAACGTGGCACGCTGTTCATTGCGCCCCTGTGAATAATGCCTTTGATAATCTACTTCTAAGAATGACCGTCGTGTATATATTTTGCGTAACGCTCTTAACAATAGAAAGGAAGAATTTAGCACTGGCGGTCTTGGTTTCAGTTCATCTAGAAATTAATCCATTAATTTTCGTTGTGCAAGTGCACTATAATATAAAAAACTATTTTCCAAAAAGGAGAGATAACCAGAGCCTTAGAGAAACGGTTTCACTTCTGAGAGATGTAGCAATCGAAAAAAATGAAATGCCCAATTCATTCCAATTAAAAGTCCCTTTTCAATTGATTACACAGTAAATATTTCCTTGGCTATTGAGAACACCGAACTTTCTGATGTACGAACACATTAGAAATTTCAAATCATTGTGAGGAATGGAGTCTTCATCGAGAAATTCGTTTTGTTTATTAAAATAACAGCATTCAAACAACGGTTTCCGAACGCGGAATGCGATTTTGCGTCCGACTTTGTGTTTTACTGTATTAGGTGGAAGGAATTGGAGTTGAATGACTGCCTAGAGCATTGCTACTCAGTAAATTTTTTTAGAGAACCACTTCGGTTACACGCATTGAGAGAGCCGAAGCTACTGCGAGTTTGCGCATGTTATATAAATTTTATATTAAATAATTATTTATATATTTTCCGAGAACCGTGAATCGAGTCCGCGCAATGAATACCACTGGCATATAGTGTCTCCGCGAGTGTACTTTATAGCTGGATAATCCGGAAAAAACTATTGACAACACTTCTTAGAAAAAACGAAGTAATTTTGAAAGAATAGAAGTTTGGAAGTACCCAAATCAACTCGTTATATGATCATACGTGAATGAGCCCTGTTATTAGCTCTAGGTTTACGGTAGCGTTCAGAAGACCACCATAGTATTATTATTATTATTATTATTATCATTATTATTATTATTTTTATTATTATAAAAAAAGAAAGTTTAAGCCTCCCTACACCAACCACTACAAAGATGTTCCAAGAGAGGAAGGAGGAAGGCACCATTTAGTATGGAGTTGAGGGAACGCGGAATCTATGCACAAGGTGCACATAAACAGTAAGCTATGAAAAAAGTTCATGACAGAAGAAAAAGTTGAAGAAGAAAGTAGTAGGTGCTGAAAAACAGGACAGCAGTGAACCGAAAAAAAAGAATCTATAACAAAACAATAACCACTTCTATTTGAACAAAAAGAAAGCCTTCCTAACCTTTAGCTCGGGCCCTCACATAGTCCCCCGGGGACGCTAATTCCCATAGATACAATAGTTATATTCCCCTGAGGGGAGACCATCATAGTAACACCTTCTCCATATCTTAAGTATTCAATCAAGTTATAAACTTGGACATCTACTGTTTTTGAACTCAATTAATAACCGAATAAGTAAAATTAAAAGTGCACATTTAGTTTGAAAATTATATGTAGATTTTTTAAAAATAAACATGCCATTATTTTTACTATTTAAGTGTAGGAAAAATATAACTAGTTTCATGTTATATTGGAATTTTGGTAAATGTGAAGCGTTGGTCACTAATCGATTTTCCACTTTTCGGTGCCTAATCGTAGTTAGTTAGATCGAAATGAACAAGTTTTCTTCTATGCACTTCCGTCTCAAATGAGTATTTTATTAGCTATAGCGGTAAATAACCTTCCGCAACTCCAGTGTTTGAAACGGAAAGAAATTCTTCGATCGAGTGATATGGCGTCTCGCTTCCAGCGCTCTGTCATAAAAGACGAAACCAAACCTACCGCTATACCTCGTTGAACACTCATTTGACGAAAAAAGTATATAGAAGAAAAGATGTTTATTTCGATGTTATTACCATGATCCAAGCAACAAAAATTCGAAAATTGATGAGTAGCTGTTTATTCGAGCGCATTCGTAATCAAAGACGAAACTAAACTTACCGCTATAAATCGAAAAATACTCATTGAAGACGGAAAGTGCATAGAAGAAATCTTGTTTATTTTGATTCAATTAATTATGTTCATGCACCGAAAAGTGGAAAATCGATTACTGACCAACGCTACACATTTACCGGAATTTTTTGAACTCTTCTCATAATTCTGAAATGATGCACTGTTTTTGACTTAACCAAAAACTCATGGCATAAAGATAGTCTTGCCTTCAACGCATCTGATACGTCGGAATTACCCTCTGCGCGCAAAACAACTTAATTTTAGTATGAAATCAAATTTAATCAAAACAATCCTATCCTGCACACATATGAACAAAAATGTTGATGACTGTACCGGTATTTAATGCCACAAAAATTTTCAAAAACTCTCTGAAATTAAATTCGCTTCAAGGTTTAAACACCATGCAATTACCGATTTAACACACAGTATGTTCAACACAATTATTTCATGGCAACGCATAAACATTGATTGATTACAAGCTACTGCAATATGGTATTAACGGATGGTTCTGAACTTCTGACACGGAGAACAGTAGTTAATGAACGAATAGGCAAAAAAACAACATTTTTGCAGATTGGGGAATCCACACAGTTGACATAAAAATATCTAACTAAACATACTAGAACACCATGAGCGTTTTTAATAAAACACCATGCTCTGAATCATACACCATGTGGTAACAATACACATTGAAAAATGATCAGTGAATACCCAGTTAGAACTTACCTTCATTGCCAGAAATTTGTTTTTCATTCAAGCGTTTAGCGAGATTAACTAAGAGCTGTCCTCTTGACTTTCTGTTTGATATTTCACAATACTCGACACATTTCGCCAGATTATTGAGGTCATTTTCTACAACCAACACATGTTGCTTCTTAAGCCTAGCATGACACAACTTCAACTGACGCCGGAGCTCGGAAGAAGAGATCACGTTCATGATGGTACATCTACACTGCAGGCAGCGAGTCACTCCGATATTGAGAAGCTCTGTGATTGGTGGAAACCGGAGAGAAATTAGAAATAAGTAAAAATATTTAACTTGCATGAATGTAACTTAATAGAGCGTTCCACACGTAACGAATTTTGTAGAGGACCATTTTGTTCATATAATGATGGCGATGACAGGAATTTTAGCGACAGTGTCACGGAATAGTGCTCGTAAACATGTTTAACGTGCTTTGTTCATGCAAGCTCGTTTGATTCGACCGCTCCGTGGACACACCCGACACAGCTCTCAAGTTTTTGCGCTTCTGAAAGATTCGCTCTGATGTCACGTCAGGGTTACCACTTGTTTTCATCACTTAATCTGGAATGCAGTAAAATAATACATACTTGAAATACTTACAATTTTCACACACATGTTTACACTTAATTTAGTGTATCATAAATAATTTAATTGTTTATTTCAGTGTTTCATTTCATGCTTAACCGCGGTAAAAATAGTATAGCGTAGAATAAGTGGTTGGGTTTAAAAATGACAAAAATCTTCCAATAGTAGCCCACATTGGGCTCCCATATTCGTTGCAGGAAGATAGGGTAGCGCGGCAAATGATGTGAACATTTAAAACAGACTTGACTCAAATCTAATGAAGTTTTCAACTCAGTTTTAGGGTAAAATTATATAATCATTATATAGCGGATACGATGAAAGTAACCACTATACTGAGGTTCCTTGTGATTTAGGTCACACGCCATGAAATCTTTTTCATACATCAAAACAATGCCCCTAGCTATTTGTAAACCAGAAACTCGCGAGAACCCCCCACCGGGGGTTCTCAAAATAAATCAAACACCCACGACTCGGAGTCGACACTCCGACATTAAATAATCTCCCAACATTGCAAGCAACATGCACCACCACCCACCCTCAACATCGTCCCAACTTCCGACTCGTTCCCATTCAACAAACAAAATCGACACAACTTGTCAGTTGCTTATACTTGTCCCTCTCCTAACTTGGCCACACCTCCCCGAAACTCCCACTCTACCACACCAAATCTAACCTTATAAAACTTCACCCCACTCATGCAATATCAATCAAACCAAATCTAACCCAATTTCAACAATCTAAAGCAATCTGACCCAACCTAACCCAATCTAACTCAAGTTACCCAATCAAACCCAATCTAACATAATCTGGCCCACATAAAACAATCTAATCCAATCTAAGCCAACCTAAACAAATCTAACATAATCTGACCCAATCTAAACCAATCCAACACACTCTAATCCCTTCTAAATCAATATAACATAATCTACAACTGAATCTACCCCAATCAAACAAAACCTTGTGGAGCAAGCTATTCAATAAATGTTTTCTTCACCCTGTGTAATATCTTTTCACCTTATCCAACAGCATCCGTAGATGCCGATGTTTGGTGTCCATGTCTGGTAATCTTACCCTTGACAGCTTGTCCCATCGTGTCATTCCCTATTCTAATAAACGGAGCGTATCTTCAGTCACATATCAAGCTCAGTTCCCAAAGGGAAAAAAAACAAAGATGCGGCAGCAATGTTTTATTCCAATTGTGCAATGATGCAACCTGAAGCAATCGATAATGTCATCCTGGAACACAAAGCACCTGAAAACCTTCAAACGAAACAAAAAAAAAAAAAGGAAATACGCCACACTAATATTCCAACCAATAGCCTTGCTAAGAAAAAAATTTCATATCGATAAAAAACCATTATTAACTTCGATACATTAAATTCTTCAAAATAGAAATAATTTTTTTCAAATTACCCACGAATTTCTTACCCTCATGAAAAGCACAAAATTGTGGCTCTGAAAATGTTCATGGGCAACTGAAAACGTAAAACCATACTAAAACTTCGAAAATAGCTATCACGAAAACCGTCACAATTTCATCATACATAAAATCACATAAAAGTCGAAACGGTAAATCACAAGCCATATTATCCCAGCCTCATTTGAATAACTCAAAATATCTTGCTATACCTTGGAATTATTTGTAAAGTCCCTAATACACTATAAACGTTTATATTCAATTCGCCTAAACACTTTGTGGTGCCATATATATTGTAAACCCAATCATTCAACTCCAAAACACATTAACAACCTGATTTAATCATTCAATTACCAAAATGCTTCCATTCAACTCACTTCCAACGCGGAAACAAACTTCCTTGCCATTTGGTGCTAAAGCATACTATAACCTACACACAAAGTATAATCGAATGCAGACAATATCTGCACGGTCATGCACAATGCGAACCTCTAAAACACGGAAATATATTTCCAGCATATTTACCACGTTGATGAATATTCCAATAAACCATTATTTTATGTTCCTCACCTGAAAATAGTGAATAACATTCCTCCTAAATTCACCATTGAACCCAAAGCAACCTTAAATTTCACCAAATTAAACCACTAACTATTGTTTGAAAAACGCATTCAATTAGCCTATGATACCATGAATAAATGTTTAACGTTACATTTTCCTACAGTTTTACCCTATGTACAAATACCTTATAGTTAAAGTACATTCTATAAAAATAGTGCTTTCATTTCAAGTACACCATTACCCTAATAATAATTTCCAACTCGCCCATTCATTATACTATTTAAATCAATAAAATTTGTGCCAAATTTCTCCATTATCACCATGCAGACCATCACCCTAAACTGTGTCAAAACTTTACTTGTACCCACCTCCTATTTCCAGTGCACCTTTACAAAGCATTCTTGTATAATGTAATCGCGCTTTCAATTACATTATTGCCTAGATATCCATAAGCATCCCAATTATCATTCACTTCAAAACCAACACAATTCCTGCTAAATTTTGCCACCACTACCATTGAGTCATGATCCTCAAGTACTGTGTTAAAACTCAAGTAGTACCTACCTCCAATTAGAAGTGCAATTTAAAAAAAAAAAAAATTTTCAATACTTCATACCTTTTACCAAAATATTGTTGCTCTTTCTACTACCATATAACCTTAAAATTAATTAAAAAAATCCCATCTATCTTACAATTTAAAAGCAACACAATTCCCACAAATTTATCCTCTTTTGCCAAAGAGATCATCATCCTTAACTGACTGTGTCTAAACTCTAGTTGTACCTGCCACCAACCAAATAAATGCCCACTTATACAAGCCCAATGAACTTTAATCCTTTAAATTTATCTATCAACTATTGCATGAACCTCATACATATGTATCAAGAAATGTCTGAGTCGATGCCCCCAATATCTTCAACTCTGCACTCACATATATACAACTTATACACTGACCAACCAGTAAGTGAAACATGTCAAAAAACCCATTCTTGCCCTATGAACAAATACATCTACAACTTTTGATGTGTCATATTATTTATTACAACTCTATCTAAAACCTACTTCCTTTATTTTCCCCATAATTAAACTCTCCATGGAATTTTTTCTTTTCACCTAAAATACCTCCATTAAATCAATTTTCTGACTATTCCATCAAATTTTTCACCCCTCAATAAAATCATAATCATTTTACTTTTCATATTTTATCATCCCAATAACGTACAACTTTACAATAATTCATATATATATGTTAAAGTCATTTTTAAGCAGTTCATTTATTAAAGTCATTTTTAAGCAGTTCCGACTCCAAATGTCCTACCAAGCCAGAGCCACACAGCGCTAGCGCGCTAAATATGTACAGGGCCATAAAGTATAAACAATTATTCTGGGGCCGTTTGACGCTGCCTGACGGCAGCCTCAAACGGCTACGCCCCAGTAATAATTAAATAAAAAGACAGATGAAATACTTCAAAGCTATACTGTCCTCAAAATGGAATTGTTTCGCACTTAAATCTCGACACAAACAATAAAGTTTACTTTCACTTGCGTCACTATGCAATTTAAATGCCTTCCTTGCATTTTCAACCTATATATAAATACGTGATCATATTATAAAGTTCAAATTATCGGAAGCATTTGGAGTTCATCTTACTTACACGATGCAAGATTCAAATGCATCAATGAATAGTTTAGTCTCTCCCCCTGCACACTGCTACTGCTCTGCTCAATAATTCATGCTCTCGAAACGGATTATTCTATATAATAACTGTGCTGAAGTGAATTTCATAATGGAGAATTCATACATGTTTTTCGACATCTTTTGTTTGACTCTTTCGATTCATCATTTTCAACATCATTTAACATCCATCATTTAGACACATCCATCTACGGAACAACCATCATTGGAATCTCATTTGCTGGTTAAAAAAATTCTTCACATATATGATCGCAACAACTATTCAATTTTAAACGAATGCCGTGTGTTTTCCATACGAAAATCAGTACCATGTTCCCCAAATCAATTACGTTCTTCTTACAAATAAATCATGTAAATAATGTCTCGCCGTGGCACAGTGGTTAAGGGATCGGCCTTGTGTGTTGAAGACTAAAGTTCGAATCCTGGCGTTCAGGCGCGGCGATTTTCCCTGTTGGGGTATAAGGGAATGCTCAAGCACAATATATCCACTCAACCCAGGTGTCGGAAATGGGTACCGCCTTTACGGGGGAACCGTCTTGGTGTCCTATGTAAAGTGTTAGTTATAAAACATTTAAAAAACCAATGCTCAAGATCAAACATATCAGGCTTGATTAAAAATAAAGCATCCCAAAGTTGACGATGTTTGTTTTGTTTTGTTTGTTTCTTTTATTCCATTACCTACAAGAAGAAATGAGAAAATAATTCAACATGCCTTCATATACATAAAGAAAATAAATTTAAGTCTTTACAGACCCAATTACTCAGTACAAAAAATATAATTCTACAACTTAATCAACAACAAATTCGGAAATTCAACAGTCTAGCGAATAAATTTTGTTCCACATTTGGCCCAACTAACGATAATTCATATATTTTCTCCAACGCAAAACGATTTCTTCCAACTCAAAATTCGGTATGTAGCAATTTCATTCTTCTTCTGTCCGGTTAAAAGCAAACATAATTCGTCCACAGCAAACCCTCTTTCATCTACCAACAAGCACTATTTTATAAATTAAGTTACTAAAATATTTAACAAAATGTACTAAAATTCCACACGTATTGAATCTTGTACATCTTGTACGTCAATAAGTGCACCAAACCAGCATGGCTTCCACTCTCATTAGCCAACAAAATGGACCACGTTGCGATGTTTTTATAATGAAATCACAGGAATTAATGACTGTTCATCACACTAACAACGTTTTACTGAACATTATAGTCGTAGACGTTCTCCCGATTTGTGCTAATATTCCATTTTTATTAAACGTATTTGCAAAGGTTAATTCCGCATTCCCGTGACTTCATACTAAATTCCAGCGTCCGCTCTTTCTGCAATTCAATCTGCTGTGTGAATTCAATAGTAAAATCCCAAACGGGTAGAAAACGTATTCATGACATTAATACCAAGAACAGTATGTCTCTTGAAAAATCTTAGATGCATAAATTTTTGAAGTAAAAGCTTTCGGCGGTCGAATAAATGTTCACAGCTTACGCAATGTCCGACGGCTATTTCTGTAACCTGAAAACGTCATGATTACATTTTTTGTTAACGCATGTTATTTCTTACAATACTCAAACTTTGATTTAAACTCGTTTGTCGTTTGCTGAAACCCTGTCTAAAAAAAATTTTCGATTAATATTGTCCTCCATAGTCGTGTTTCTCAACTTTCTAATTATCGAATGCGGGAAATGATGCCTAACATTACCCCCCTGTACATAGATTCCGCGTTCCCTTAATTTCAAATACTATACATGGCCCCGATATTTTCGTTCACTTATACTCTGCGTGCGAAGTATATTCAATACAAACATAAGGGCCACTGCTAACGGAAATCGTATGCATGACAATTTTGTTTCAGAAATATACCCACTCGCGAAAATCTCACTTCCTAACAATAATGTCAAAAATAATGTCAAGATAACATATAAATAAAGACAATGATGTCGAAAATGAGCTATCATGTTATATAACCATTGAATGTCTAATCATTCAAAAATTTTCTATCATCCACAATATTTCTAACGATTCGCAATATCACGAAATAATTTAGAAACTTGAGAACCTATTTCGAGTAGCATCGATTATATTTACGAGCTTGTAAAAATTTCACACAATTTCCACGAGATCAGGTTATCAATGTCTCTCCTACCATTTAACATATAAAAATGATAACGTGATCACCCGTAAATGCCTGGGTACATTTTCAAGAAAATTAAAATGGAAAAATATGGTTTCAAATACCTCACAATAAAATGAAACTCACATGATTGGGAGCTTACTTACAACTTACCTACCATTTCCTTAGGCCTTGTGAGCATAGATTCCGCGTTCCCATAATTATTTGCACCTTCAAATATCCGAGGTTACCTAGATAAATTTTAAATGGTAATCGCATTCCTCTCTTACTGCGTACTCATTCACCATTCCGTGCACCCTGTGCATATATTCCACGTTCCCATAACTCTATTCTGAATAATGCTCCCCACTATACATCGATTCTTGCGAGTGAAACATGTCTAATCTGCAAATAAAATTGTTTCCTAAGCTCGATGCATCACCCAGCAACCTCTGAAAGAAATCACTTTGCTCAAAATTCCAATATTTTACCAAGTATCAAGTATTCCTGAATCAAAATCAGGGAATAAAAAATCGTTCGTTCTTTAATATACATTTACATACGAACGTAATTTATCGAATGCTTTCAGTGAGTAATATTGCCACAATGGAATATGCTACATGACATAAACTGTAATGTATTAAAAATTTTCCGGACACTATTTTAGGGTATCTTATCTTCTTCTCCGATATATATATATATATTCCTAAATTGAAAACTTACCAGTCTAAAAATTGAACATCATTTAAGAAACCTTGGGAACTCTTGCCCATAAAATGAAAATAAAACCATTTCGTTATCACGCCGAGTTGAATTTTTTCACTTTGTTCCATGAATCTTACGATGTTATCACAATTATTTCGATACACAAAAAGTATTATTGAATATGCAACATGATAACGTATTGACAAACTTCTCTGGTGTGAATTTAGCAAAATAGCGACCTCTGGAAACTCCACCCATTTCTGACACGCGTCTCTCGTTGCCATGACGACCGATCTCAAAGCCGTAGCAATTCTTGAGATATTTCCTGCAAATAATAGAATCACCATTTCTCTCAAGTTACAGTATATGTGCATGCCTCAATGAATTCGTCTTGAAAATGCGAGTGTTTTGATATGCAACACGCTACCATTCTGTGAAAGCGTTTGCGTAAATCACCTACTCATGACCAAATGAGTGAATTAGAGGGCCAATCTAACTTTGACGGTGTACCTTCGAAATCACAACCTCTGAGCTTTGAATGTGCAGCTCTTCTTTCTCCTATTCTATTTATTCATCATTTACTTATTTTCATTTCTATTTATTATATCATCGAACAAGCTATTCTTATTACACTCACTTTGGGCTATACACCAGGAGAACTCATATGAGTATAAAAATTTCCTATGACAAAAGATGTTAAATCAGGCATAAATAAAACTAGAGAGTTCTAATTTTTCCAATAGTTTATTAAAGATACCCTGTACATTTTTTTTTCATATTGCGCTGCTCTCTCGGTGAACGCTTCATGAAAACGCGTCACTCATTAATTAGATTTTCTTCTTGAAGACGTACGAAAATTTCTCGTACATCGGAGTAGATGGAGAATATATACGTAATTTATGGGATCAATAAAAACTCAAATTAAATAAAAACCACGATACTTGGAAATGCGCATGAAATCGCTCGCATCATCTGTGAACAGTGAATGTAATCAAATTTCACTACCTCTGTAAACCGTAGATCCGTGCTAACCTTTCAAAAATAAAACTTTGGACTTTGAAATTTGGCCTCTTTCATCATCATTCACTGCTGAAACTCTTTTCTCCTATAATGAAAATTTCAAGATGCCTCTAAAATTTCCTAGAGCACCAAAATGGAGAAAAACTTACGTTTTCTTAACTGAAAATGTGAAAAAATATTATCGCGCTGATAATTAACCCACAAATAGCCCCTACAAATACAATACTAATAAACACTCAACCTCACCAAAAGAATGATGCATTTCGCAGAAATGAGTATTTTCACTCTATACAGAGCTCATTAAAAATGAGTTTTTAGAGTAACCCCTCCGACTTTGAGGCCTGGTTGAAAACCTGCGAGTAGTTGAGGCCAAGGGGCACATCATACTATATAATCGATTCTCCAGGTATTACCAAAAAATTAAATTCTGCACTTGAAACTTGGCCATTTTGACGCCAAAAGACCCAACACTTTGCGACGAAATATTTCCGTTATTTAAATCTACACAACGTGTCCGCTGCGATTTTCTTGCACGTGAGGTGAGATTCGCGATGAAAAGACGCGTTGATTGATGTACAACATGCAAGTATTTACTCTTTCATTTCGGGTTATTAACCAATAATTATCCAAATGAATGATGAGTTAGAAGCAGTTGAACGAACAAAAATGAGTTTTTGATTCTGAATTTGTGAGGATAAAACTTTGGGCTCTGAAACTTGACCTCGCTAATCTTCATTCAATGCTGAAAAACTTTTCATCTATAAAAAAAATTTCAATACGCCTCTGAAATTTCCTTGAGCACCGAAATGAATGAAATGTTACGTTTTCTTGAATGAAAACTTAAAAGGCAACTATTTAAAACTCAAAGCGCTTAAAATCAATCCACCCAAAGCCTTCCTGAATATACCACTTCAAAATACTTTTCAACCTGACCAAAATATTGACGCATTTTCGATGAATGAGTGTTTTCACTCAATTACACACCTCATTAATAATGAGCGAATGAGTAACCCCTCCGCCTTTGAGGCCTGCTTGAAAACTTGTGAGTAGTTGAAGGCAAGGGACACACACCATACCGAAAAATGAATTCTCCAAGTATTACCAAAAATTTAAATTCGGCACTCGGAAAATGCTCATTTCGAGCCCTGAGGGCCTGACAACTCACCGACGAAAGTTTTTCATCAATTAAATTCTCAAATTGGGCGACGTAAAATTTCTAAAGATATTATCAGATTCCTCTCGAAAAGACGCGTCGATTGATGTATAACATGCAAGCATTTACTCGTTTCTCTCCGATTAATGACCAATAAATCGGACGGGGGGTGCGGGGCTATATGCAGTTCTTCGATCAAATCAGAGTTTTTCACTTTTAAATATTCGAGGACAAAACTTTAAGGGCTGAAACTTGGCCTCTTTTGTCTTCATCCACTGCTGAAAATCTTCTGTTCTATAAAAAAAATTCCAAAATGCCCCAAAAATTTCCTGAAGACCCGAACGGGATAAAAAGTTACGATTTATTGAGTGAAAACTTTTGAAAAATTAAAAAAACCTAAAGCGCCGAAAATTTATCCATCAATGGCCCTCACAAAGACCTTGTAATAAAACGCTCAACATGACAAAACTACTCACGCATTTAGGAAGAATGAGTGTTTCCACTCATTTCCAGACCTCATTAAAAATGAGTTTTTCGACCTTTTCCACGCAACCTGGAAGCCTGGCTGATAACTCACGAGTACTTGAGAACGAGAGACACATCATACTAGAAAATCAACTCTCCAAGTATGACAGAAAATTTCAATTCGGCACTCGAAAATTGCTCATTTCGAGCCCTGAGGGCCTGACAACTCACCGACGAGAGTTTTTCATCAATTAAATTCTCAAATTGGGCGACGTAAAATTTCTAAAGATATTATCAGATTCCTCTCGAAAATACGCGTCGATTGATGTATAACAGCCAAGCATTCACTCTTTTCTTTCGAATTAATGACCAATAAATCGTTAGAGGGGGGCGGAGCTACCTGCAGTTTTTCGAGCAAATTTGAGTTTTTTAGTTTTAATTTTTCGAAAACAAAACTTTGGAGGCTGAAACTCGGCCTCTTTTATCTCCATCCATTGCTGAAGATTTTCTGTTCTATAAAAAAAATTCCAAAATGCCCCTAAAATTCCCTGCAGACCCGAAATGAGTAAAAAGTTACGATTAATTGAGTGAAAACTTTTGAAAATTCTAAAAAACCTAGAGCGCCGAAATTGCATCCATCAATGGCCCTCAAAAAGACCTTGTAATAAAACGCTCAACATGACAAAAATACTCACGCATTTACGAGGAATGAGCGTTTCCACTCATTTCCCGACCTCATTAAGAATGAGTTTTTCGACCTTTTCCACGCGACCTGGAGGCCTGGCTGAAAACTCAAGAGCAGTTCAAACTAATTTACACACCATACTAAAAAATCATCTCTCCAGGTGTGGCAGAAAATTTAAATTGGGCGCTTGAAAATTGGTCATTTTGCTAGAAAAGCCCCAGAAGACGGCGACGAAAATTTTTCATTCATTAAAGCTCGAAATTGAGCGCTGCAACTTTTTCAAAGGTATTGCGAGATTTGTCTCGAAAAGACGCGTCGATTGATGCGTGACATGCGAGGGTTTTCTCCTTTTTATTGCATTAAAAATCAATTGAATGGAAAGTCCATATAAACCAATGCGAAATAATTCTTTCGAGTACCTCTCAGTTTTTCGTTTATATACCTTTTTTGAAAAAACTTTGGTGTCTGAAATTTTGCCCCTTTTCTCCTCAATCAATGGCGCATGCCTTTCGTTCTATAAAATTTTTCCCAAAATGCCTCGTTCACTTTTTTGAAGCATTCATTTAAAAATAACTTATTTTTCGTTATTTTATCAATAAAAGTATAACCGTAAAACTCGGAGCGCTGAAATGCACACCAAACACGGCCCCCATACGTACCTTTCCAACGAGCCTACAAGTTCACCGAAAAGCGGACGCATTCTCGGTCAATGAGCGTTTTCACTCATTCTCAGACTCATTAAAAATGAGTGCAGTGAGTGATTCATGCGACTTTGAGGTCTGGTTGGAAACTTGTGGGTAGTTGACGGGAGGGCACACATCATACTGAGAGATGGATTCTCCAAGTATTACGGGAACTTTAAATTGGGCGATTGAAAATTTCCCAAATTTCGGCCAACTTTGACCCCCTCGGAGAGGGTAAAGGAGGCAAAATCTGAAATTTTTTCCGATATGACAAAGTCTTAGGATTGCGAGATCTAGCCGGGGCCAGAGTTTCAGCTCGCTGCGAGACCGGGAACATGCGAAATGGCGCGAGGACCAACTTTCCGCAATAATACATCTTTCACAAGGGGGCCCTTCGGGAATCTGTCATAGTACTGGCGCGTGTATTAGTCCTGATTTGCCTCCGGCAGTGAAAGTGTCCCGCGCGCAAAGTAACCAGAAAATCGCGAGAACCCCACCCCAGGGGGTTCTCAAAATAAATCACACCCCGACTCCCAGGAGTCCACACCACCACATAAAATAATCTCACAACATTGCCAACATCGCCACCACCACCCACCCTCGGCATCGTACCGACCACCGACTCTTTCCCATTCAACAAACAAAATCATCACCAGTTGTCACTTTTACTTATCCCTCTCCTAACTTGGCCAACCTCCCCGAAACCCCCACACTCCCTCACACCCAACCTCGGAAGGTTGGGGAAGAGTTTTCACAAGACCTCACCGAATCAGAAACCCTAAATCACCTAATGAACCCTGATCTATCCCAGTCTAACATCTCCCTAATTTTCCTGACCTAATCTAACATAATATATCAAAATATCACCAGTCCAACCGATCTAACGATATATAACCTTATTTCACCCAATCAAATCACCCGAACCCATTATTAAACAATCTAACATAATAAAACCTTATCTAAACCAATCTTATCCATTCTAACCCAACCTCGCCCAATCTCAACCAGTCTAACCCAATACAACCAAATACAACCCATTCAAACAATATTTAACCAATCGAACACAAACTATCGTAATAGATTAATCTTGACCAATCCAACATAGTTTCACCCCATCGAACCCAATCTAACCTATTTTAAC
Source organism: Morinoia aosen (assembly GCA_030386875.1). Taxonomy (NCBI): domain Eukaryota; kingdom Metazoa; phylum Arthropoda; class Malacostraca; order Amphipoda; family Talitridae; genus Morinoia; species Morinoia aosen. The sequence continues at coordinate 57,056,655 of CM059576.1, read as the reverse complement.
CCGTCTATCCTTATCCTCCATACCTTGTTTAGCTTCACCAATTTACCATTCAAAATATTTTTAAAAAAATGTCCACTAACCACTAATCAATAAAAACGAAAATATTCACTCTCATCTTGTTTAAACACATCTTCTGCTCTCGATATTCGAATATCCCAAGTCCTACGGGGAAACTATTCATCGTAATTTTTCGTGACTATTTTGTTCCCACACAATCATACTCTGTTTCCATGAAATTAAACCTCAAATACTCTCATCATATCATTTATTCATTTTATTCCACTGAATTTCTCATCATATAAGGAAATCGAAACAAGTTTACCCCATATATTCACTCTCTGAACACTTCCCAGAACATATGCAACTTTAAAATAATTTTGGTAATCATAATAACAACTTTCATTTCATCAACACTCATCTAAATGCGGTTGCGACTCAAAATGTCACAGAGAGAGAGGCAACAGCCCAGCGCTAACGCGCAGCAAATGCACAAGGCAGAGGGGGGTAAATAATGATGCTGGGGCCGCTTTAGCCTGCCCGAAGGGCAGCCCAAAGCGGCTAAATTTCAATGAAAATTTATTAAAAAATTGGAGGAAATAGCTCAAAGCTTCTCTTTGGAAAACGAAATAAATGAGCGCTAAATTCTCGAACAAAATCGCAATTTCTACTCCCTCATAAATCCCCCATGTTTTCTTTCAGTAAATCTCAAAATAGTGTCACTCATACTCAGTCATTAATTAGATTTTCTTCTTGGAAACATACGAAAATTTGTTTAACATTGAAGTAGATAGTGAATTTATACGTAATTCATGGGATAAATAAAAACTCAAATTCAATAAAAATCACTTTATTCGGGACTGGAAAATGCGCATGAAATCGCTCGCATCATTTGGGCAGTGAGTGCGATCAAATTTCACTACCTCTGTAAACCGTAGATGAGTGCTAACTTTTCGAGAACAAAACTTTGGGCTCTGAAATTTGGCCTCTTTCATCCTCATTCAATGCTGAAACTATTTTCTTCTATAAAAAAATATTTCACGATAGCTCTAAAATTTCCTGGAGCACCAAAATGGACAAAAACTTACGTTTTGGTAAATGAAAATTTGTAAAAAAAAAATTATCGCGCTGAAAATTTACCCACACTAATAGCCCCTACAAATACCCTACAGACAAACAATCAACCTCACCAAAATGATGATGCATTTAGGAGAAATGAGTATTTTCACTCAATTACAGACCTCATTAAAAATGAATTTTTAGAGTAACCCCTCCGACTTTGAGGCCTGCTTGGAAACCTGCGAGTAGTTAAGGTCAAGGGACACATCATACTATAATCGATTCTCCAGGTATTACAAAAAATTTAAATTCTGCGCTTGAAAATTGGTCATTTTGACGCCGAAAGACCCAACACTCGCCTCCGAAAATTTTCCATTAATTAAATCTACACAACGTGTCCGCTACAATTTTCTTGCCCGCAAGGTGAGATTCGCGATGAAAAAACGCGTCGATTGATATACGACATGCAAATATTTACTCTTCTATTTCGGATTAATCACCTATAATTATCCAAATCAATGATGAGTAAGCGGCAATTAAATGAGCGAAAATGAGTAAAACTTTGAGCTCTGAAATTTAACCTCGTCGATCTTCATCCAATTCTAGAAACCTTTTCTTCTATAAAAAAAAATTCAAAATGCCTCTGAAATTTGATTGAGCACCAAAATGAATGAAATGTTACGTTTTCTTGAATGAAAACTCAAAAGGCAACTATAAAACTCAAAACGCTCGAAATCAATCCACCCAAAGCCTTCGTAAATACCACTTCAAAAAACTTTCAACCTGACCAAAATATTGACGCATTTCTGTTGAATGAGTGTTTCCACTCAATTTCAGACCTCATTAAAAATGAGTGAAATGAGCAGCCCCTGCGACTTTGAGGCATGATTGAGAACTTATCATAGTTGACGACAAGGAACACACCATAGTAAAAAATTTAAATTCTGCACTCGAAAATTCCTCATTTCGAGACGAAAGAGCGCCTTGGAACTCACCGACGAGAGTTTTTCATCGATTAAATTCTCAAATTGAGCGACGCAAAATTTTGAAAGATATAATCAGATTCCTCTCGAAAAGACGCGTCGATTGATGTACAACATGCAGGCATTTGCTCTTTTCTTTCGGATTAGTGACCAATAAATCGGTAGAGGCGTACTGAACATCGGCAGTTTTTAGAGCAAATCTGAGTTTTTTACTTTTAATTTTTCGAAAACAAAACTTTGGAGGCTGAAACTTCGCCTCTTTTATCTTCATCCATTCCTGAACCCTTTCTGTTCTACAAAAAAAAGTCCAAAATGCCCCAAAAGTTCCCTGGACGACCGAAATGAGTAAAAAGTTACGATTTATTGAGTGAAAACTTGTGAAAAATCTAAAAAACCTAAAGCGCCGAAAATTTATCCAATGATGGCCCTCACAAAGGCCTTGTTATGAAACGCTCAACATGACAAAAATACTCACGCATTTACGAGGAATGAGTGTTTCCACTCATTTCCAGACCTCATTAAAAATGAGTTTTTCGACCTTTTCCACGCGACCTGGAGGCCTGGCTGAAAACTCACGAGTACCTGAGAACAATTTACACATCATACTAAAAAATCGCCTCTCCAAGTGTGACAGAAAATACAAATTGGGCGCCTGAAAATTGCTCATTTTGAGAGAAAAGCCGCAAAACTCACCAACGAGAGTTTTTCATCGAAATTCACCGCTGCAACTTTTTTACGTATATTGCGAGACTCGTCTCACAATGATGCGTCGATTGATGTACAACATGCGTGGGTTTTCTCTTTCTTTCGCATTAAAAATGAATTGATCTTACAGTTGATATATACCGGAACATTTCGAGCACCCTTCAGTTTTTCGATTTTATCTCATTTTGGGGAAAATTTTGGGTTCTGAAATTTTGCCCCTTTTCTCCTCATTCAATGGCGAATCTCTTTCATTCTATAAAATTTTTTCCAAGATGGCCAGAAAATCTTTTTGAGACCCCCATTTGAAAATAACTTTTTTTTCACCATTCAATCAAAAAAACTATATCGATAAAACTCAGAGCGCGGAACTGCACACCAAACACGGCCCCCGTACGTACCTTTCCAACGAGTCAACAAGCTCACCAAAAAGCGGACGCATTCTCGTTCAATGAGCGTTTTCACTCACCTTGAGACCTCATTAAAAATGAGTGTAATGAGTGAAAGCGGCGACTTTGAGGTCTGGTTGGAAACTTGTGGGTAGTTGACGGGAAGGCACGCATCATACTGAGAGAGCAACTCTCCAAGTATTACGAAACACCTTTTTTCTGCGCTTGAAAATTTCCCGAATTTCGGCCAACTTTGACCCCCTCGGAGAGGGTGAAAGAGGCGGAATCAGAATTCAGAAAATACGACAAATGCTTAGGATTGCGAGTTCTACCCGCGGCCAGAGTTTCAGCTCGCTGCGACACCGGGAACATACGAAATGGCGCGAGAACCACTTTTCCACGATAATACATCTTTCACAAGGGGGCCCTTCGGGTGCCTGTTTTAGTGCTAAAGCGAGTATTGATCCTGATTTGCCTTCGGCAGTGAAAATGACCCCGCGCGCAAAGTAACCAGAAAATCGCGAGAACCCCACCCCAGGGGGTTCTCAAAATAAATCACACCCCGACTCCCAGGAGTCCACACCACCACATAAAATAATCTCACAACATTGCCAACATCGCCACCACCACCCACCCTCGGCATCGTACCGACCACCGACTCTTTCCCATTCAACAAACAAAATCATCACCAGTTGTCACTTTTACTTATCCCTCTCCTAACTTGGCCAACCTCCCCGAAACCCCCACACTCCCTCACACCCAACCTCGGAAGGTTGGGGAAGAGTTTTCACAAGACCTCACCGAATCAGAAACCCTAAATCACCTAATGAACCCTGATCTATCCCAGTCTAACATCTCCCTAATTTTCCTGACCTAATCTAACATAATATATCAAAATATCACCAGTCCAACCGATCTAACGATATATAACCTTATTTCACCCAATCAAATCACCCGAACCCATTATTAAACAATCTAACATAATAAAACCTTATCTAAACCAATCTTATCCATTCTAACCCAACCTCGCCCAATCTCAACCAGTCTAACCCAATACAACCAAATACAACCCATTCAAACAATATTTAACCAATCGAACACAAACTATCGTAATAGATTAATCTTGACCAATCCAACATAGTTTCACCCCATCGAACCCAATCTAACCTATTTTAACCCGTCTATCCTTATCCTCCATACCTTGTTTAGCTTCACCAATTTACCATTCAAAATATTTTTAAAAAAATGTCCACTAACCACTAATCAATAAAAACGAAAATATTCACTCTCATCTTGTTTAAACACATCTTCTGCTCTCGATATTCGAATATCCCAAGTCCTACGGGGAAACTATTCATCGTAATTTTTCGTGACTATTTTGTTCCCACACAATCATACTCTGTTTCCATGAAATTAAACCTCAAATACTCTCATCATATCATTTATTCATTTTATTCCACTGAATTTCTCATCATATAAGGAAATCGAAACAAGTTTACCCCATATATTCACTCTCTGAACACTTCCCAGAACATATGCAACTTTAAAATAATTTTGGTAATCATAATAACAACTTTCATTTCATCAACACTCATCTAAATGCGGTTGCGACTCAAAATGTCACAGAGAGAGAGGCAACAGCCCAGCGCTAACGCGCAGCAAATGCACAAGGCAGAGGGGGGTAAATAATGATGCTGGGGCCGCTTTAGCCTGCCCGAAGGGCAGCCCAAAGCGGCTAAATTTCAATGAAAATTTATTAAAAAATTGGAGGAAATAGCTCAAAGCTTCTCTTTGGAAAACGAAATAAATGAGCGCTAAATTCTCGAACAAAATCGCAATTTCTACTCCCTCATAAATCCCCCATGTTTTCTTTCAGTAAATCTCAAAATAGTGTCACTCATACTCAGTCATTAATTAGATTTTCTTCTTGGAAACATACGAAAATTTGTTTAACATTGAAGTAGATAGTGAATTTATACGTAATTCATGGGATAAATAAAAACTCAAATTCAATAAAAATCACTTTATTCGGGACTGGAAAATGCGCATGAAATCGCTCGCATCATTTGGGCAGTGAGTGCGATCAAATTTCACTACCTCTGTAAACCGTAGATGAGTGCTAACTTTTCGAGAACAAAACTTTGGGCTCTGAAATTTGGCCTCTTTCATCCTCATTCAATGCTGAAACTATTTTCTTCTATAAAAAAATATTTCACGATAGCTCTAAAATTTCCTGGAGCACCAAAATGGACAAAAACTTACGTTTTGGTAAATGAAAATTTGTAAAAAAAAAATTATCGCGCTGAAAATTTACCCACACTAATAGCCCCTACAAATACCCTACAGACAAACAATCAACCTCACCAAAATGATGATGCATTTAGGAGAAATGAGTATTTTCACTCAATTACAGACCTCATTAAAAATGAATTTTTAGAGTAACCCCTCCGACTTTGAGGCCTGCTTGGAAACCTGCGAGTAGTTAAGGTCAAGGGACACATCATACTATAATCGATTCTCCAGGTATTACAAAAAATTTAAATTCTGCGCTTGAAAATTGGTCATTTTGACGCCGAAAGACCCAACACTCGCCTCCGAAAATTTTCCATTAATTAAATCTACACAACGTGTCCGCTACAATTTTCTTGCCCGCAAGGTGAGATTCGCGATGAAAAAACGCGTCGATTGATATACGACATGCAAATATTTACTCTTCTATTTCGGATTAATCACCTATAATTATCCAAATCAATGATGAGTAAGCGGCAATTAAATGAGCGAAAATGAGTAAAACTTTGAGCTCTGAAATTTAACCTCGTCGATCTTCATCCAATTCTAGAAACCTTTTCTTCTATAAAAAAAAATTCAAAATGCCTCTGAAATTTGATTGAGCACCAAAATGAATGAAATGTTACGTTTTCTTGAATGAAAACTCAAAAGGCAACTATAAAACTCAAAACGCTCGAAATCAATCCACCCAAAGCCTTCGTAAATACCACTTCAAAAAACTTTCAACCTGACCAAAATATTGACGCATTTCTGTTGAATGAGTGTTTCCACTCAATTTCAGACCTCATTAAAAATGAGTGAAATGAGCAGCCCCTGCGACTTTGAGGCATGATTGAGAACTTATCATAGTTGACGACAAGGAACACACCATAGTAAAAAATTTAAATTCTGCACTCGAAAATTCCTCATTTCGAGACGAAAGAGCGCCTTGGAACTCACCGACGAGAGTTTTTCATCGATTAAATTCTCAAATTGAGCGACGCAAAATTTTGAAAGATATAATCAGATTCCTCTCGAAAAGACGCGTCGATTGATGTACAACATGCAGGCATTTGCTCTTTTCTTTCGGATTAGTGACCAATAAATCGGTAGAGGCGTACTGAACATCGGCAGTTTTTAGAGCAAATCTGAGTTTTTTACTTTTAATTTTTCGAAAACAAAACTTTGGAGGCTGAAACTTCGCCTCTTTTATCTTCATCCATTCCTGAACCCTTTCTGTTCTACAAAAAAAAGTCCAAAATGCCCCAAAAGTTCCCTGGACGACCGAAATGAGTAAAAAGTTACGATTTATTGAGTGAAAACTTGTGAAAAATCTAAAAAACCTAAAGCGCCGAAAATTTATCCAATGATGGCCCTCACAAAGGCCTTGTTATGAAACGCTCAACATGACAAAAATACTCACGCATTTACGAGGAATGAGTGTTTCCACTCATTTCCAGACCTCATTAAAAATGAGTTTTTCGACCTTTTCCACGCGACCTGGAGGCCTGGCTGAAAACTCACGAGTACCTGAGAACAATTTACACATCATACTAAAAAATCGCCTCTCCAAGTGTGACAGAAAATACAAATTGGGCGCCTGAAAATTGCTCATTTTGAGAGAAAAGCCGCAAAACTCACCAACGAGAGTTTTTCATCGAAATTCACCGCTGCAACTTTTTTACGTATATTGCGAGACTCGTCTCACAATGATGCGTCGATTGATGTACAACATGCGTGGGTTTTCTCTTTCTTTCGCATTAAAAATGAATTGATCTTACAGTTGATATATACCGGAACATTTCGAGCACCCTTCAGTTTTTCGATTTTATCTCATTTTGGGGAAAATTTTGGGTTCTGAAATTTTGCCCCTTTTCTCCTCATTCAATGGCGAATCTCTTTCATTCTATAAAATTTTTTCCAAGATGGCCAGAAAATCTTTTTGAGACCCCCATTTGAAAATAACTTTTTTTTCACCATTCAATCAAAAAAACTATATCGATAAAACTCAGAGCGCGGAACTGCACACCAAACACGGCCCCCGTACGTACCTTTCCAACGAGTCAACAAGCTCACCAAAAAGCGGACGCATTCTCGTTCAATGAGCGTTTTCACTCACCTTGAGACCTCATTAAAAATGAGTGTAATGAGTGAAAGCGGCGACTTTGAGGTCTGGTTGGAAACTTGTGGGTAGTTGACGGGAAGGCACGCATCATACTGAGAGAGCAACTCTCCAAGTATTACGAAACACCTTTTTTCTGCGCTTGAAAATTTCCCGAATTTCGGCCAACTTTGACCCCCTCGGAGAGGGTGAAAGAGGCGGAATCAGAATTCAGAAAATACGACAAATGCTTAGGATTGCGAGTTCTACCCGCGGCCAGAGTTTCAGCTCGCTGCGACACCGGGAACATACGAAATGGCGCGAGAACCACTTTTCCACGATAATACATCTTTCACAAGGGGGCCCTTCGGGTGCCTGTTTTAGTGCTAAAGCGAGTATTGATCCTGATTTGCCTTCGGCAGTGAAAATGACCCCGCGCGCAAAGTAACCAGAACATCGCGAGAACCCCCCCACAGGGGGTTCTCAAAAACTATCGTCATCCCCCGACTCCTCGGAGTCCACACTCCCACATTAAATAATCTCACAACATTGCCAACATCGCCACCACCACCCACCCTCGGCACCGTACCGACCACCGACTCTGTCCCATTCAACAAACAAAATCGACACAACCTGTCACTTCTACTTATCCCTCTCCTAACTTGGCCAACCTCCCCGAAACCCCCACACTCCCTCACACCCAACCTCGGAAGGTTGGGGAAGAGTTTCCACAAGACCTCACCGAATCAGAAACCCTAAATCACCTAATGAACCCTGATCTATCCCAGTCTAACATCTCCCTAATTTTCCTGACCTAATCTAACATAATATATCAAAATATCACCAGTCCAACACAATCTAACGATATATAACCTTATTTCACCCAATCAAATCACCCGAACCCATTATTAAACAATCTAACATAATAAAACCTTATCTAAACCAATCTTATCCATTCTAACCCAACCTCGCCCAATCTGAACCAGTCTAGCCCAATGCAACCAAATACAACCCATTCAAACAATATTCAACCAATCGAACACAATCTATCGTAATAGATTAATCTTAACCAATCCAACATAGTTTCACCCCACCGAACCCAATGTTGACCTATTTTAACCCTTCTACCCTTATCCTCCATACCTTGTTTAGCTTCACCAATTTTCCATTCAAAATATTTAAAACACAAATTTTCACTAACCACTAATCAATAAAAACCAAAATGTACACTCCCATCCTGTTTAAACACATCTTCTGTTCTCGATATTCGAATATTTCAAGTCCTACGGGGAAACTATTCATCATTATTTTTCGTGACTATTTTGTACCCACAACCATACCCTGTTTCCATAAAATTAAACCTCAAATACCCTCATCGAATCATTTGTTCTTTTTATTGTAGTTTCTCATCATATAAGAAAATCAAAACAAGTTTACCCCATATATTCACTCTCTGATCATTTCCCATAACATGTGCAATTTTAAAATAATCTTGGTAATCATAATAACAACTTTCATTTCATCAACACTCATTTAAACGCGGTTGCGACTCAAAATGTCACAGAGAGAGGCAACAGCCCAGCGCTAACGCGCATCAAATGCACGGCGCAGAAGGGGATAAATAATGATGCTGGGGCCGCTTTAGACTGCCCGAAGGGCAGCCCAAAGCGGCTAAATTTCAATGAAAATTTATTAAAAAATTTGAGGAAATAGTACAAAGCTTCTGTTTCGAAACGAAATAAATGAGCGCTAAATTCTCGAACAAAATCGCAATATCTACTCCCTTTCTTTCAGTAAATCTCAAAATAGTGTCACTCATACTTAGTCATTAATTAAATTTTCTTCTTGAAAACATGGACAAATTTCCCGAGCGATGAAGAATACGTACGTAACATATCCAATGAGCTAGAGTATTCAAATTCATAAAAACCACCATCTTCTAAATCAAAAATACTCATTTAAATCGCTCGCATCATTTGGGCAGTGAGTGTGATCGAATTTCACTACCTCCGTAAACCGTAGATAAGTGCTAACTTTCGAGAATAAAAAACGTTAAGCTCTGAAACTTGGCCTCTTTCATCATTCACTACTGAAACTCTTCTCCTAAATAAAAAAAATTTCAAAATGCCTCTAAAATTTCCTGGAGCACCAAAATGGACAAAAACTTACGTTTTGTTAACTGAAAATTTGTAAAAAAAAAATTATCGCGCTGAAAATTTACCCACACTAATAGCCCCTACAAATACACTACAAACAAACAATCAACCTCACCAAAATGATGATGCATTTAGGAGAAATTTGTATTTTCACTCAATTACAGACCTCATTAAAAATGAGTTTTTAGAGTAACCCCTCCGACTTTGAAGCCTGCTTGGAAACCTGCGAGTAGTTAAGGTCAAGGCACACATCATACTATAATCGATTCTCCAGGTATTACAAAAAATTTAAATTCTGCGCTTGAAAATTGGTCATTTTGACGCCGAAAGACCCAACACTCGCCGCCGAAAATTTTCCATTAATTAAATCTACACAACGTGTCCGCTACAATTTTCTTGCCCGCAAGGTGAGATTCGCGATGAAAAAACGCGTCGATTGATGTACGACATGCAAAGGTTCACTCTTTTATTTTGGGTTAATGACCAATAATTATCCAAATGAATGATGAGTGAGAGGCAATTAAATGAGCAAAAACGAATAAAACTTTGAGCTCTTAAACTTGGCGCGCCTCGCTGATCTTCATCCAATGCCGGAAACTCTTTCGTTCCACGAAAAAAATCCAAAATGCCTCTGAAATTTCATTGAGCACCAAAATGAATGAAATATTACGTTTTCTTGAATGGAAACTTAAAAGGCCACTATTTAAAACTCAAAGCGCTTAAAATCAATCCACCCAAAGCCTTCGTGAAAATACCACTTCAAAAAACTTTCAACCTGACCAAAATATTGACGCATTTTTGATGAATGAATGTTTCCACTCAATTTCAGACCTCATTAAAAATGAGTGAAATGAGCAACCCCTGCGACTTTGAGGCATGCTTGAGAACTTATCAGTTGTTAACGCCAAGGAACACATAATAAAAAAAAATTAAATTCGGCACTCGAAAAGTGGACCTTTTGACCTAAAGTAAGGGGTCTACAACTCACCGACGAGAGTTTTTCATCAATTAAATTCTCAAATTGAGCGACGCAAAATTTTAAAAGATATAATCAGATTCCTCTCGAAAATACGCGTCGATTGATGTACAACATGCAAGCATTTACTCTTTTCTTTCGGATTAGTGACCAATAAATCGGTAGAGGCGTACTGGACATCGGCAGTTTTTAGAGCAAATCTGAGTTTTTTACTTTTAATTTTTCGAAAACAAAACTTTGGAGGCTGAAACTTGGCCTCTTTTATCTTCATCCATTGCTGAACCCTTTCTGTTCTACAAAAAAAAGTCCAAAATGCCCCAAAAGTTCCCTGGACGACCGAAATGAGTAAAAAGTTACGATTTATTGAGTGAAAACTTGTGAAAAATCTAAAAAACCTAGAGCGCCGAAAATTTATCCAATGATGGCCCTCACAAAGGCCTTGTTATGAAACGCTCAACATGACAAAAATACTCACGCATTTACGAGAAATGAGTGTTTCCACTAATTTCCAGACCTCATTAAAAATGAGTTTTTCGACCTTTTCCACGCGACCTGGAAACCTGGCTGAAAACTCACGATTACCTGAGAACAATTTACACATCATACTAAAAAATCGCCTCTCCAAGTGTGACAGAAAATACAAATTGGGCGCCTGAAAATTGCTCATTTTGAGAGAAAAGCCGCAAAACTCACCGACGAGAGTTTTTCATCGAAATTCACCGCTGCAACTTTTTTACGTATATTGCGAGACTCGTCTCACAATGATGCGTCGATTGATGTACAACATGCGTGGGTTTTCTCTTTCTTTCGCATTAAAAATGAATTGATCTTACAGTTGATATATACCGGAACATTTCGAGCACCCTTCAGTTTTTCGATTTTATCTCATTTTGGGGAAAATTTTGGGTTCTCAAATTTTGCCCCTTTTCTCCTCATTCAATGGCGAATCTCTTTCATTCTATAAAATTTTTTCCAAGATGGCCAGAAAATCTTTTTGAGATCCCCATTTGAAAATAACTTTTTTTTCACCATTCAATCAAAAAAACTATATCGATAAAACTCAGAGCGCGGAACTGCACACCAAACACGGCCCCCGTACGTACCTTTCCAACGAGTCAACAAGCTCACCAAAAAGCGGACGCATTCTCGTTCAATGAGCGTTTTCACTCACCTTAAGACCTCATTAAAAATGAGTGTAATGAGTGAAAGCGGCGACTTTGAGGTCTGGTTGGAAACTTGTGGGTAGTTGACGGGAAGGCACGCATCATACTGAGAGAGCAACTCTCCAAGTATTACGAAACACCTTTTTTCTGCGCTTGAAAATTTCCCGAATTTCGGCCAACTTTGACCCCCTCGGAGAGGGTGAAAGAGGCGGAATCAGAATTCAGAAAATACGACAAATGCTTAGGATTGCGAGTTCTACCCGCGGCCAGAGTTTCAGCTCGCTGCGACACCGGGAACATACGAAATGGCGCGAGAACCACTTTTCCACGATAATACATCTTTCACAAGGGGGGCCCTTCGGGTGCCTGTTTTAGTGCTAAAGCGAGTATTGATCCTGATTTGCCTTCGGCAGTGAAAATGACCCCCGCGCGCAAAGTAACCAGAACATCGCGAGAACCCCCCCACAGGGGGTTCTCAAAAACTATCGTCATCCCCCGACTCCTCGGAGTCGACACTCCCACATTAAATAATCTCACAACATTGCCAACATCGCCACCACCACCCACCCTCGGCACCGTACCGACCACCGACTCTGTCCCATTCAACAAACAAAATCGACACAACCTGTCACTTCTACTTATCCCTCTCCTAACTTGGCCAACCTCCCCGAAACCCCCACACTCCCTCACACCCAACCTCGGAAGGTTGGGGAAGAGTTTCCACAAGACCTCACCGAATCAGAAACCCTAAATCACCTAATGAACCCTGATCTATCCCAGTCTAACATCTCCCTAATTTTCCTGACCTAATCTAACATAATATATCAAAATATCACCAGTCCAACACAATCTAACGATATATAACCTTATTTCACCCAATCAAATCACCCGAACCCATTATTAAACAATCTAACATAATAAAACCTTATCTAAACCAATCTTATCCATTCTAACCCAACCTCGCCCAATCTGAACCAGTCTAGCCCAATGCAACCAAATACAACCCATTCAAACAATATTCAACCAATCGAACACAATCTATCGTAATAGATTAATCTTAACCAATCCAACATAGTTTCACCCCACCGAACCCAATGTTGACCTATTTTAACCCTTCTACCCTTATCCTCCATACCTTGTTTAGCTTCACCAATTTTTCATTCAAAATATTTAAAACACAAATTTTCACTAACCACTAATCAATAAAAACCAAAATGTACACTCCCATCCTGTTTAAACACATCTTCTGTTCTCGATATTCGAATATTTCAAGTCCTACGGGGAAACTATTCATCATTATTTTTCGTGACTATTTTGTACCCACAACCATACCCTGTTTCCATAAAATTAAACCTCAAATACCCTCATCGAATCATTTGTTCTTTTTATTGTAGTTTCTCATCATATAAGAAAATCAAAACAAGTTTACCCCATATATTCACTCTCTGATCATTTCCCATAACATGTGCAATTTTAAAATAATCTTGGTAATCATAATAACAACTTTCATTTCATCAACACTCATTTAAACGCGGTTGCGACTCAAAATGTCACAGAGAGAGGCAACAGCCCAGCGCTAACGCGCATCAAATGCACGGCGCAGAAGGGGATAAATAATGATGCTGGGGCCGCTTTAGACTGCCCGAAGGGCAGCCCCAAAGCGGCTAAATTTCAATGAAAATTTATTAAAAAATTTGAGGAAATAGTACAAAGCTTCTGTTTCGAAAACGAAATAAATGAGCGCTAAATTCTCGAACAAAATCGCAATATCTACTCCCTTTCTTTCAGTAAATCTCAAAATAGTGTCACTCATACTTAGTCATTAATTAAATTTTCTTCTTGAAAACATGGACAAATTTCCCGAGCGATGAAGAATACGTACGTAACATATCCAATGAGCTAGAGTATTCAAATTCATAAAAACCACCATCTTCTAAATCAAAAATACTCATTTAAATCGCTCGCATCATTTGGGCAGTGAGTGTGATCGAATTTCACTACCTCCGTAAACCGTAGATAAGTGCTAACTTTCGAGAATAAAAAACGTTAAGCTCTGAAACTTGGCCTCTTTCATCATTCACTACTGAAACTCTTCTCCTAAATAAAAAAAATTTCAAAATGCCTCTAAAATTTCCTGGAGCACCAAAATGGACAAAAACTTACGTTTTGTTAACTGAAAATTTGTAAAAAAAAAATTATCGCGCTGAAAATTTACCCCACACTAATAGCCCCTACAAATACCCTACAAACAAACAATCAACCTCACCAAAATGATGATGCATTTAGGAGAAATTTGTATTTTCACTCAATTACAGACCTCATTAAAAATGAGTTTTTAGAGTAACCCCTCCGACTTTGAAGCCTGCTTGGAAACCTGCGAGTAGTTAAGGTCAAGGCACACATCATACTATAATCGATTCTCCAGGTATTACAAAAAATTTAAATTCTGCGCTTGAAAATTGGTCATTTTGACGCCGAAAGACCCAACACTCGCCGCCGAAAATTTTCCATTAATTAAATCTACACAACGTGTCCGCTACAATTTTCTTGCCCGCAAGGTGAGATTCGCGATGAAAAAACGCGTCGATTGATGTACGACATGCAAAGGTTCACTCTTTTATTTTGGGTTAATGACCAATAATTATCCAAATGAATGATGAGTGAGAGGCAATTAAATGAGCAAAAACGAATAAAACTTTGAGCTCTTAAACTTGGCGCGCCTCGCTGATCTTCATCCAATGCCGGAAACTCTTTCGTTCCACGAAAAAAATCCAAAATGCCTCTGAAATTTCATTGAGCACCAAAATGAATGAAATATTACGTTTTCTTGAATTGAGAAACTTAAAAGGCCACTATTTAAAACTCAAAGCGCTTAAAATCAATCCACCCAAAGCCTTCGTGAAAATACCACTTCAAAAAACTTTCAACCTGACCAAAATATTGACGCATTTTTGATGAATGAATGTTTCCACTCAATTTCAGACCTCATTAAAAATGAGTGAAATGAGCAACCCCTGCGACTTTGACGCATGCTTGAGAACTTATCAGTTGTTAACGCCAAGGAACACATAATAAAAAAAAATTAAATTCGGCACTCGAAAAGTGGACCTTTTGACCTAAAGTAAGGGGTCTACAACTCACCGACGAGAGTTTTTCATCAATTAAATTCTCAAATTGAGCGACGCAAAATTTTAAAAGATATAATCAGATTCCTCTCGAAAATACGCGTCGATTGATGTACAACATGCAAGCATTTACTCTTTTCTTTCGGATTAGTGACCAATAAAATCGGTAGAGGCGTACTGGACATCGGCAGTTTTTAGAGCAAATCTGAGTTTTTTACTTTTAATTTTTCGAAAACAAAACTTTGGAAGCTGAAACTTGGCCTCTTTTATCTTCATCCATTGCTGAACCATTTCTGTTCTATAAAAAAAATTCCAAAAATGCCCCAAAAATTCCCTGCAGACCCGAAATGGGCAAAAAGTTACGATTTATTGAGTGAAAACTTATGAAAAATCTAAAAAACCTAGAGCGCCGAAAATTTATCCAATGATAGCCCTCACAAAGACCTTGTAATAAAACGCTCAACATGAAAAAAATACTCACGCATTTACGAGGAATGAGTGTTTCCACTCATTTCCAGACCTCATTAAAAATGAGTTTTTCGACCTTTTCCACGCGACCTGGAGACCTGGCTGAAAACTCACGAGTACCTGAGAACAATTTACACACCATACTAAAAAATCGCCTCTCCAAGTGTGACAGAAAATACAAATTGGGCGCCTGAAAATTGCTCATTTTGAGAGAAAAGCCGCAAAACTCACCGACGAGAGTTTTTCATCGAAATTCACCGCTGCAACTTTTTTACGTATATTGCGAGCTTTGTCTCACAAAGATGCGTCGATTGATGTATGACATGCGTGGGTTTTCTCTTTCTTTCGCATTAAAAATGAATTGATCTTACAGTTGATATATACCGGAACATTTCGAGCACCCTTGAGTTTTTCGATTTTATCTCATTTTGGGAAAAATTTTGGGTTCTGAAACTTTGCCTCTTTTATCATCAACCAATGCCGAGACTCTTTCATTCTATAAAATTTTTTCCAAGATGGCCAGAAAATCTTTTTGAGACCCCCATTTGAAAATAACTTTTTTTTCACCATTCAATCAAAAAAACTATAACCGTAAAACTCGGAGCGCTGAAATGCACATCAAACACGGCCCCCGTACGTACCTTTCCAACGAGCCTACAAGCTCACCAAAAAGCGGACGCATTCTCGTTCAATGAGCGTTTTCACTCACCTTGAGACCTCATTAAAAATGAGTGTAATGAGTGAAAGCGGCGACTTTGAGGTCTGGTTGGAAACTTGTGGGTAGTTGACGGGAAGGCACGCATCATACTGAGAGAGCAACTCTCCAAGTATTACGAAACACCTTTTTTCTGCGCTTGAAAATTTCCCGAATTTCGGCCAACTTTGACCCCCTCAAAAAGGGTGAAGGAAAAGGAATCAGAATTCAGAAAATACGACAAATGCTTAGGATTGCGAGTTCTACCCGCGGCCAGAGTTTCAGCTCGCTGCGACACCGGGAACATACGAAATGGCGCGAGAACCACTTTTCCACGATAATACATCTTTCACAAGGGGGCCCTTCGGGTGCCTGTTTTAGTGCTAAAGCGAGTATTGATCCTGATTTGCCTTCGGCAGTGAAAATGACCCCGCGCGCAAAGTAACCAGAACATCGCGAGAACCCCCCCTAAGGGGCTTCTCAAAACAAATCATATCCCCACTCTTCGGAGTCCATACTCCCACATAAAATAATCTCCCAACATTGCAAGCAACATGCACCACCACCCACCCTCAACATCGTCCCAACTTCCGACTCGTTCCCATTCAACAAACAAAATCGACACAACTTGTCAGTTGCTTATACTTGTCCCTCTCCTAACTTGGCCAACCTCCCCGAAACCCCCACACTCCCTCTTCCAACCTCGGAAGGTTGGGGAAGAGTTTTCACCAGACCTCACTAAAATTTAACCTCATCTAACCTAGCCTAACATCTCCCAACTCTTTTAAAACCTATCCGACATAATATCATCAATTCAACGCAATCTAACCCAATAAGATCTAATTTCACCCAATCAAACGCAACATGACCTAATTTCCCCCAATCAAACTACCCTAACCAAATATTAAACAATCTAACATAATTAAACCTTATCTAAACCAATCTTGTCCATTCTAACCCAACCTCGCCCAATCTGAACCAGTCTAACCCAACCTCGCCCAATCTGAACCAGTCTAACCCAGTACAACCAAATACAACCCATTCAAACAATATTTAACCAATCGAACACAATCTATCGTAATAGATTAATCTTGACCAATCCAACATAGTTCCACCCCCATCGAACCCAATCTAACCTATTTTAACCCTTCAATCCTTATCCTATATACCTTGTTTAGCTTCACCAATTTTTCAATCAAATTATTTAAAACACAAATTTTCACTAACCACTAATCAATAAAAACCAAAATATTCACTCCCACCTTGTTTAAACACATCTTCTCCTCTCGATATTCGAATATTTAAAGTTCTACGGGGAAACTATTCATCATTATTTTTCGTGACTATTTTGTACCCCCACAACCATACTCTTTCCATGAAATTAAACCTCAAATACTCTCGTCGAATCATATGTTCTTTTTATTGTACTGAATTTCTCTTCATATAAGAAAATCAACACAAGTTTACCCCATATATTCACTCTCTGATCATTTCCCATAAAATGTCCAAGTTTAAAATTATCTTGGTAATTATAATAACAACTTTCATTTCATCAATTACTCATTTAGGTGCGGTTACGACTCGAAATGTCACAGAGAGGCAACAGCCCAGCGCTAACGCGCATCAAATGCACGGGGCAGAGGGGGATAAATAATGATGCTGGGGCCGCTTTAGACTGCCCGAAGGGCAGCCCAAAGCGGCTAAATTTCAATGAAAATTTATTAAAAAGTTGGAGGAAATAGCTCAAAGCTTCTGTTTCGAAAACGAAATAAATGAGCGCTAAATTCTCGAACAAAATCACAATATCTAATCCCTCACAAATCAATTACCTTTACGTAACATATCCGATGAGCTAGAGTATTCAAATTCATAAAAACCCCTATCTTCTAAATCAAATATACTCATTTAAATCGCTCGCATCATTTGGGCAGTGAATGTGATCGAATTTCACTACCTCTGTAAACCGGAGATGAGTGCTAACTTTCGAGAATATAAAACGTGGGGATCTGAAACTTGGCCTCCTTCATCATTCACTACTGAAATTCTTTTCTCCTATAATGAAAATTTCAAGATGCCTCTAGAATTTCCTGGAGCACCAAAATGGAAAAAAGCCTACGTTTTCTGATAACTGAAAACTTGGGAAAACTTGTACTTTTCGTGCTGAAAATTCACCCACAAATAGCCCCTACAAATACCCTACATATAAACAATCAACCTTACCATAATAATGATGCATTTCGGAGAAATGAGTGTTTTCACTCAATTACAGACCTCATTAATAATGAGCGAATGAGTAACCCCTCCGACTTTGAGGCCTGCTTGAAAACTTGTGAGTAGTTGAAGACAAGGGACACACACCATACTGAAAAATGAATTCTCCAAGTATTACAAAAAATTTAAATTCGCCACTCGGAAATTGCTCATTTCGACCCCTGAGGGCCTGACACCTCACCGACGAGAGTTTTTCATCAATTAAATTCTCAAATTGGGCGACGTAAAATTTCTAAAGATATTATCAGATTCCTCTCGAAAAGACGCGTCGATTGATGTATAACATGCAAGCATTTACTCGTTTCTCTCCGATTAATGACCAATAAATCGGACGGGGAGGGGGGGTGGGGGTTCGGGGCTATATGCAGTTCTTCGATCAAATCAGAGTTTTTCACTTTTAAATATTCGAGGACAAAACATTAAGGGCTGAAACTTGGCCTCTTTTGTCTTCATCCACTGCTGAAAATCTTCTGTTCTATAAAAAAAATTCCAAAATACCCCAAAAATTTCCTGGACGCTCGAAATGAGTAAAAAGTTACGATTTATTAAGCTAAAAATCGGAAAAAATCTAAAAAACCTAGAGCGCCGAAATTGCATCCATCAATGGCCCTCACAAAGACCTTGTAATAAAACGCTCAACATGACAAAACTACTCACGCATTTACGATAAATAAGTGTTTCCACTCATTTCCCGACCTCATTAAAAATGAGTTTTTCGACCTTTTCCACGCAACCTAAAGGCCTGGCTGAAAACTCACGAGTACTTGAGAACGAGAGACACATCATACTAGAAAATCAACTCTCCAAGTATGACAGAAAATTTCAATTCGGCACTCGAAAATTGCTCATTTCGAGCCCTGAGGGCCTGACAACTCGCCGACGAGAGTTTTTCATCAATTAAATTCTCAAATTGGGCGACGTAAAATTTCTAAAGATATTATCAGATTCCTCTCGAAAATACGCGTCGATTGATGTATGACAGCCAAGCATTCACTCTTTTCTTTCGAATTAATGACCAATAAATCGTTAGAAAGGGGCGGAGCTACCTGCAGTTTTTCGAGCAAATTTGAGTTTTTTACTTTTAATTTTTCGAAAACAAAACTTTGGAAGCTGAAACTTGGCCTCTTTTATCTTCATCCATTGCTAGACACTTTCTCTTCCATAAAAAAAAATCCAAAATGCCCCTAAAATTCCCTGCAGACCCGAAATGAGTAAAAAGTTACGATTTATTGAGTGAAAACTTTTGAAAATTCTAAAAAACCTAGAGCGCCGAAAATGTATCCATCAATGGCCCTCACAAAGACCTTGTAATAAAACGCTCAACATGACAAAAATACTCACGCATTTACGAGGAATGAGCGTTTTCACTCATTTCCCGACCTCATTAAAAATGAGTTTTTCGACCTTTTCCACGCAACCTGGAGGCCTGGCTGAAAACTCAAGAGCAGTTTAAAACAATTTACACACCATACTAAGAAATCAACTCTCCAAGTATGACAGAAAATTTCCATTGGGCGCTTGAAAATTGGTCATTTTGCTAGAAAAGCCCCAAAAGACGCCGACGAAAATTTTTCATTCATTAAAGCTCGAAATTGAGCGCTGCAACTTTTTCAAAGGTATTGCGAGATTTGTCTCAAAAAGACGCGTCGATTGATGCGTGACATGCGAGGGTTTTCTCATTTTTATTGGATTAAAAATCAATTGAATGGAAAGTCCATATAAACCAATGCGAAATAATCCTTTCGAGTACCTCTCAGTTTTTCAATTTTATCTCATTTTTGGAAAAACTTTGGGGTCTGAAATTCTGCCCCTTTTCTCCTCATTCAATGCCGAATCTCTTTCATTCTATAAAATTTTTTCCAAGATGCCCAGAAAATCTTTTTCAAACCCTCATTTAAAAATAACTTATTTTTCACCATTCAATCAATAAAACTATAACGGTAAAACTCGGAGCGCTGAAATGCACACCAAACACGGCCCCCATACGTACCTTTCCAACGAGCCTACAAACTCACCAAGAAATGGACGCATTCTCGTTCAATGAGCGTTTTCACTCATTCTCAGACTCATTAAAAATGAGTGTAGTGAGTGAAAGCGGCGACTTTGAGGTCTGGTTGAAAACTTGTAGGTAGTTCACGGGAGGGCACACATCATACTGAGAGATGGATTCTCCAAGTATTACAGGAAATTTCAAATCGGCGATTGAAATTTCGGCCAACTTTGACCCCCCCGGAGAGGGTGAAGGAGGCAAAATCAGAATTCAGAAAATACAACAAGGTCTTAGGATTGCGAGTTCTACCCGCGGCCAGAGTTTCAGGTCGGTGCGACACTGGGAACATACGAAATGCTGCGAGAACACGTTTTCCGCAATAATACATCTTTCACAAGGGGGCCCTTCGGGGCATGAGTAATAGTACTGGCGCGTGTATTGGTCCTGATTTGCCTCCGGCAGTGAAAGTGACCCCGCGCGCAGAGTAACCAGAACAATCGCGAGAACCCCCCCCACCGGGGGTTCTCAAAACAAATCATATCCCCACGACTCGCAGGAGTCTACA
Source organism: Morinoia aosen (assembly GCA_030386875.1). Classification (NCBI taxonomy): domain Eukaryota; kingdom Metazoa; phylum Arthropoda; class Malacostraca; order Amphipoda; family Talitridae; genus Morinoia; species Morinoia aosen. The sequence goes on along the minus strand of CM059576.1, from coordinate 57,035,748 downwards.
CTCCCACATAAAATAATCTCCCAACATTGCAAGCAACATGCACCACCACCCACCCTCGGCATCATCCCGACGTCCGACTCAATCCCATTCAACAAACAAAATCGACACCAGTTGTCAATTCTATACTTTTCCCTCTCCTAACTTGGCCAACCTCCCCGAAACCCCCACACTCCCTCACACCCAACCTCGCAAGGTTGGATGTTGGATGGAGAGTTTTCACCAGACCTCACTAAAACTAATGTAACCTCATCTAACATCTCCCAACCCTTTTAAAACCAATCCTACATAATATCATCAATCCAACGCAATCAAACCCAACATGACCTAATTTCACCCAATCAAACCCAACATGACCTAATTTCACCCAATCAAACCCAACATGACCTAATTTCACCCAACCAAACCACCCTAACCAAATATTAAACAATCTAACATAATAAAACCTTTTCTAAACCAATCTCATCCATTCTAACCCAACCTCGCCCCATCTGAACCAGTCTAACCCAATACAACCAAATACAACCCATTCAAACAATATTTAACCAATCGAACACAATCTATCGTAATAGATTAATCTTAACCAATCCAACATAGTTCCACCCCCATCGAACCCAATCTAACCTATTTTAACCCTTCAATCCTTATCCTATATATACCTTGTTTAGCTTCACCAATTTTTCAATCTAAATATTTAAAACACAAATTTTCACTAACCACTAATCAATAAAAACCAAAATATTCACTCCCATCTTGTTTAAACACATCTTCTGCTCTCGATATTCGAATATTTCAAGCCCTACGGGGAAACTATTCATCGTAATTTTTCGTGACTATTTTGTTCCCACAATCATACCCTGTTTCAATGAAATTAAACCTCAAATACTCTCATCGAATCATTTGTTCTTTTTATTTAGTTTCTCATTATATAAGAAAATCAAAACAAGTTTACCCCATATATTCACTCACTGATCATTTCCCATAAAATGTCCAAGTTTAAAATAATCTTGGTAATTATAATAACAACTTTCATTTCATCAATTACTCATTTAGGTGCGGTTACGACTCGAAATGTCACAGAGAGAGGCAACAGCCCAGCGCTAACGCGCATCAAATGCACACGGGGCAGAAGGGGGTAAATAATGATGCTGGGGCCGCTTTAGACTGCCCGAAGGGCAGCCCAAAGCGGCTAAATTTCAATGAAAGTTTATTAAAAAATTGGAGGAAATAGTACAAAGCTTCTGTTTCGAAAACGAAATAAATGAGCGCTAAATTCTCGAACAAAATCACAATATCTAATCCCTCACAAATCAATTACCTTTACGTAACATATCCGATGAGCTAGAGTATTCAAATTCATAAAAACCCCTATCTTCTAAATCAAATATACTCATTTAAATCGCTCGCATCATTTGGGCAGTGAGTGTGATCGAATTTCACTACCTCTGTAAACCGTAGATGAGTGCTAACTTTCGAGAATATAAAACGTGGGGATCTGAAACTTGGCCTCTTTCATCATTCACTACTGAAACTCTTTTCTCCTATAATGAAAATTTCAAGATGCTTCTAGAATTTCCTGGAGCACCAAAATGGAGAAAAGCCTACGTTTTCTGATAACTGAAAACTTGGGAAAACTTGTACTTTTCGTGCTGAAAATTCACCCACAAATAGCCCCTACAAATACCCTACATATAATCAATCAACCTTACCATAATAATGATGCATTTCGGAGAAATGAGTGTTTTCACTCAATTACAGACCTCATTAATAATGAGCGAATGAGTAACCCCTCCGACTTTGAGGCCTGCTTGAAAACTTGTGAGTAGTTGAAGACAAGGGACACACACCATACTGAAAAATGAATTCTCCAAGTATTACAAAAAATTTAAATTCGCCACTCGGAAATTGCTCATTTCGACCCCTGAGGGCCTGACACCTCACCGACGAGAGTTTTTCATCAATTAAATTCTCAAATTGGGCGACGTAAAATTTCTAAAGATATTATCAGATTCCTCTCGAAAAGACGCGTCGATTGATGTATAACATGCAAGCATTTACTCGTTTCTCTCCGATTAATGACCAATAAATCGGACGGGGGGGTGCGGGGCTATATGCAGTTCTTCGATCAAATCAGAGTTTTTCACTTTTAAATATTCGAGGACAAAACTTTAAGGGCTGAAACTTGGCCTCTTTTGTCTTCATCCACTGCTGAAAATCTTCTGTTCTATAAAAAAAATTCCAAAATGCCCCAAAAATTTCCTGAAGACCCGAACGGAATAAAAAGTTACGATTTATTGAGTGAAAACTTTTGAAAAATTTAAAAAACCTAAAGCGCCGAAAATTTATCCATCAATGACCCTCACAAAGACCTTGTAATAAAACGCTCAACATGACAAAACTACTCACGCATTTACGAAGAATGAGTGTTTCCACTCATTTCCCGACCTCATTAAAAATGAGTTTTTCGACCTTTTCCACGCAACCTGAAGGCCTGGCTGAAAACTCACGACTACTTGAGAATGAGAGACACATCATACTAGAAAATCAACTCTCCAAGTATGACAGAAAATTTCAATTCGGCACTCGAAAATTGCTCATTTCGAGCCCTGAGGGCCTGACAACTCACCGACGAGAGTTTTTCATCAATTAAATTCTCAAATTGGGCGACGTAAAATTTCTAAAGATATTATCAGATTCCTCTCGAAAATACGCGTCGATTGATGTATGACAGCCAAGCATTCACTCTTTTCTTTCGAATTAATGACCAATAAATCGTTAGAGGGGGGCGGAGCTACCTGCAGTTTTTCGAGCAAATTTGAGTTTTTTACTTTTAATTTTTCGAAAACAAAACTTTGGAAGCTGAAACTTGGCCTCTTTTATCTTCATCCATTGCTAGACACTTTCTCTTCCATAAAAAAAATCCAAAATGCCCCTAAAATTCCCTGCAGACCCGAAATGAGTAAAAAGTTACGATTTATTGAGTGAAAACTTTTGAAAATTCTAAAAAACCTAGAGCGCCGAAAATTAATCCAATGATGGCCCTCACAAAGACCTTGTAATAAAACGCTCAACATGACAAAAATACTCACGCATTTACGAGGAATGAGCGTTTTCACTCATTTCCCGACCTCATTAAAAATGAGTTTTTCGACCTTTTCCACGCGACCTGGAGGCCCGGCTGAAAACTCAAGAGCAGTTTAAAACAATTTACACACCATACTCAAAAATCAACTCTCCAAGTATGACAGAAAATTTCCATTGGGCGCTTGAAAATTGGTCATTTTGCTAGAAAAGCCCCAAAAGACGCCGACGAAAATTTTTCATTCATTAAAGCTCGAAATTGAGCGCTGCAACTTTTTCAAAGGTATTGCGAGATTTGTCTCGAAAAGACGCGTCGATTGATGCGTGACATGCGAGGGTTTTCTCCTTTTTATTGGATTAAAAATCAATTGAATGGAAAGTCCATATAAACCAATGCGAAATAATTCTTTCGAGTACCTCTCAGTTTTTCGATTATATAGCTTTTTTGAAAAAACTTTGGTATCTGAAATTTTGCCCCTTTTCTCCTCAATCAATGGCGCATGGCTTTCGTTCTATAAAATTTTTTCCAAAATGCACCAAAAAAGTTTTTTAGGCCTCCATTTGAAAATAACTCATTTTTCATTATTTGATCAATATAACGAAAACGATAAAACTCGGAGCGCTGAAATGCACACCAAACACGGCTTCCGTACGTACCTTTCCAACGAGCCTACAAACTCACCAAAAAATGGACGCATTCTCGTTCAATGAGCGTTTTCACTCATTCTCAGACTCATTAAAAATGAGTGTAGTGAGTGAAAGCGGCGACTTTGAGGTCTGGTTGGAAACTTGTGGGTAGGTCACGGGAGGGCACACATCATACTGAGAGATGGATTCTCCAAGTATTACGGAAAATTTAAATTCGGCGATTGAAATTTCGGCCAACTTTGACCCCCCCGGAGAGGGTGAAGGAGGCAAAATCAGAATTCAGAAAATACGACAAGGTCTTAGGATTGCGAGTTCTAGCCGCGGCCAGAGTTTCAGGTCGGTGCGACACTGGGAACATACGAAATGGGGCGAGGACCAGTTTTCCGCAATAATACATCTTTCACAAGGGGGCCCTTCGGGGTATGAGTAATAGTACTGGCGCGAGTATTGGTCCTGATTTGCCTTCGGCAGTGAAAGTGACCCCGCGCGCAGAGTAACCAGAACATCGCGAGAACCCCCCCTAAGGGGCTTCTCTAAACAAATCATATCCCGACTCGCAGGAGTCGAATCTCCCACATTAAATAATCTTCCAACATTGCAAGCAACATGCACCACCACCCACCCTTAACATCGTCCCAACTTCCGACTCGTTCCCATTCAACAAACAAAATCGACACAACCTGTCACTTATACTTATCCCTCTCCTAACTTGGCCAACCTCCCCGAAACCCCCACACTCCCTCACACCCAACCTCGGAAGGTTGGATGGAGAGTTTTCACCAGACCTCACTAAAACTAATTTAACCTCATCTAACCCAGTCTAACATTTCCCAACTCTTTTAAAACCAATCCAACATAATATCATCAATCCAACGCAATCTAACCCAATATGGTCAAATTTTACCCAATCAAACCCAACATGACCTAATTTCACCCAATCAAACCCAACATGACCTAATTTCACCCAACCAAACCACCCTAACCAAATATTAAACAATCTAACATAATAAAACCTTTTCTAAACCAATCTTATCCATTCTAACCCAACCTCGCCCCATCTGAACCAGTCTAACCCAATACAACCAAATACAACCCATTCAAACAATATTTAACCAATCGAACACAATCTATCGTAATAGATTAATCTTAACCAATCCAACATAGTTCCACCCCCATCGAACCCAATCTAACCTATTTTAACCCTTCAATCCTTATCCTATATATACCTTGTTTAGCTTCACCAATTTTTCAATCAAAATATTTAAAACACAAATTTTCACTAACCACTAATCAATAAAGACCAAAATATTCACTCCCACCTTGTTTAACCACATCTTCTGCTCTCGATATTCGAATATTTAAAGTTCTACGGGGAAACTATTCATCATTATTTCTCGTGACTATTTTGTACCCACAATCATACCCTGTTTCCATGAAATTAAACCTCAAATACTCTCATCGAATCATTTGTTCTTTTTATTTAGTTTCTCATCATATAAGAAAATCAAAACAAGTTTACCCCATATATTCACTCACTGATCATTTCCCATAAAATGTCCAAGTTTAAAATAATCTTGGTAATTATAATAACAACTTTCATTTCATCAATTACTCATTTAGGTGCGGTTACAACTCGAAATGTCACAGAGAGAGGCAACAGCCCAGCGCTAACGCGCATCAAATGCACGGGGCAGAGGGGGATAAATAATGATGCTGGGGCCGCTTTAGACTGCCCGAAGGGCAGCCCAAAGCGGCTAAATTTAAATGAAAATTTATTAAAAAGTTGGAGGAAATAGCTCAAAGCTTCTGTTTCGAAAACAAAATAAATGAGCGCTAAATTCTCGAACAAAATCACAATATCTAATCCCTCACAAATCAATTACCTTTACGTAACATATCCGATAAGCTAGAGTATTCAAATTCATAAAAACCCCTATCTTCTAAATCAAATATACTCATTTAAATCGCTCGCATCATTTGGGCAGTGAGTGTGATCGAATTTTACTCCCTCTGTAAACCGTAGATGAGTGCTAACTTTCGAGAATATAAAACGTGGGGCTCTGAAACTTGGCCTCTTTCATCATTCACTACTGAAACTCTTTTCTCCTATAATGAAAATTTCAAGATGCCTCTAGAATTTCCTGGAGCACCAAAATGGAAAAAAGCCTACGTTTTCTGATAACTGAAAACTTGGGAAAACTTGTACTTTTCGTGCTGAAAATTCACCCACAAATAGCCCCTACAAATACCCTACATATAAACAATCAACCTTACCATAATAATGATGCATTTCGGAGAAATGAGTGTTTTCACTCAATTACAGACCTCATTAATAATGAGCGAATGAGTAACCCCTCCGACTTTGAGGCCTGCTTCAAAACTTGTGAGTAGTTGAAGGCAAGGGACACACACCATACTGAAAAATGAATTCTCCAAGTATTACCAAAAATTTAAATTCGGCACTCGGAAATTGCTCATTTCGAGCCCTGAGGGCCTGACAACTCACCGACGAAAGTTTTTCATCAATTAAATTCTCAAATTGGGCGACGTAAAATTTCTAAAGATATTATCAGATTCCTCTCGAAAAGACGCGTCGATTGATGTATAACATGCAAGCATTTACTCGTTTCTCTTCGATTAATGACCAATAAATCGGACGGGGGGGTGCGGGGCTATATGCAGTTCTTCGATCAAATCAGAGTTTTTCACTTTTAAATATTCGAGGACAAAACTTTAAGGGCTGAAACTTGGCCTCTTTTGTCTTCATCCACTGCTGAAAATCTTCTGTTCTATAAAAAAAATTCCAAAATGCCCCCAAAATTTCCTGAAGACCCAAACGGGATAAAAAGTTACGATTTATTGAGTGAAAACTTTTGAAAAATTTAAAAAACCTAAAGCGCCGAAAATTTATCCATCAATGGCCCTCACAAAGACCTTGTAATAAAACGCTCAACATGACAAAACTACTCACGCATTTAGGAAGAATGAGTGTTTCCACTCATTTCCCGACCTCATTAAAAATGAGTTTTTCGACCTTTTCCACGCAACCTAAAGGCCTGGCTGAAAACTCACGAGTACTTGAGAACAAAAGACACATCATACTAGAAAATCAACTCTCCAAGTATGACAGAAAATTTCAATTCGGCACTCGAAAATTGCTCATTTCGAGCCCTGAGGGCCTGACAACTCACCGAAGAGAGTTTTTTATCAATTAAATTCTCAAATTGGGCGACGTGAAATTTCTAAAGATATTATCAGATTCCTCTCGAAAATACGCGTCGATTGATGTATGACAGCCAAGCATTCACTCTTTTCTTTCGAATTAATGACCAATAAATCGTTAGAGGGGGGCGGAGCTACCTGCAGTTTTTCGAGCAAATTTGAGTTTTTTACTTTTAATTTTTCGAAAACAAAACTTTGGAAGCTGAAACTTGGCCTCTTTTATCTTCATCCATTGCTAGACACTTTCTCTTCCATAAAAAAAATTCCAAAATGCCCCTAAAATTCCCTGCAAACCCGAAATGAGTAAAAAGTTACGATTAATTGAGTGAAAACTTTTAAAAATTCTAAAAAACCTAGAGCGCCGAAATTGCATCCATCAATGGCCCTCACAAAGACCTTGTAATAAAACGCTCAACATGACAAAAATACTCACGCATTTACGAGGAATGAGCGTTTCCACTCATTTCCCGACCTCATTAAAAATGAGTTTTTCGACCTTTTCCACGCGACCTGGAGGCCTGGCTGAAAACTCAAGAGCAGTTCAAAACAATTTACACACCATACTAAAAAATCATCTCTCCAGGTGTGGCAGAAAATTTAAATTGGGCGCTTGAAAATTGGTCATTTTGCTAGAAAAGCCCCAGAAGACGGCGACGAAAATTTTTCATTCATTAAAGCTCGAAATTGAGCGCTGCAACTTTTTCAAAGGTATTGCGAGATTTGTCTCGAAAAGACGCGTCGATTGATGCGTGACATGCGAGGGTTTTCTCCTTTTTATTGCATTAAAAATCAATTGAATGGAAAGTCCATATAAACCAATGCGAAATAATTCTTTCGAGTACCTCTCAGTTTTTCGATTATATAGCTTTTTTGAAAAAACTTTGGTATCTGAAATTTTGCCCCTTTTCTCCTCAATCAATGGCGCATGGCTTTCGTTCTATAAAATTTTTTCCAAAATGCACCAAAAAAGTTTTTTAGGCCTCCATTTGAAAATAACTCATTTTTCATTATTTGATCAATATAACGAAAACGATAAAACTCGGAGCGCTGAAATGCACACCAAACACGGCTTCCGTACGTACCTTTCCAACGAGCCTACAAACTCACCAAAAAATGGACGCATTCTCGTTCAATGAGCGTTTTCACTCATTCTCAGACTCATTAAAAATGAGTGTAGTGAGTGAAAGCGGCGACTTTGAGGTCTGGTTGGAAACTTGTGGGTAGGTCACGGGAGGGCACACATCATACTGAGAGATGGATTCTCCAAGTATTACGGAAAATTTAAATTCGGCGATTGAAATTTCGGCCAACTTTGACCCCCCCGGAGAGGGTGAAGGAGGCAAAATCAGAATTCAGAAAATACGACAAGGTCTTAGGATTGCGAGTTCTAGCCGCGGCCAGAGTTTCAGGTCGGTGCGACACTGGGAACATACGAAATGGGGCGAGGACCAGTTTTCCGCAATAATACATCTTTCACAAGGGGGCCCTTCGGGGTATGAGTAATAGTACTGGCGCGAGTATTGGTCCTGATTTGCCTCCGGCAGTGAAAGTGACCCCGCGCGCAGAGTAACCAGAACATCGCGAGAACCCCCCCTAAGGGGCTTCTCTAAATAAATCAAACACCGACTCCGCGGAGTCCAAACTCCCACATAAAATAATCTCCCAACATTGCAAGCAACATGCACCACCACCCACCCTCGGCACCGTACCGTCCGCCGACTCTGTCCCATTCAACAAACAAAATCGACACAACTTGTCAGTTGCTTATACTTGTCCCTCTCCTCACTTGGCCAACCTCCCCGAAACCCCCACACTCCCTCACACCCAACCTCGGAAGGTTGGGGAAGAGTTTTCACCAGACCTCACTAAAATTTAACCTCATCTAACCTAGCCTAACATTTCCCAACTCTTTTAAAACCAATCCAACATAATATCATCAATCCAAAGCAATCTAACCCGACCTGACCCAATCTAACTCAATTTACCCAATCAAACCCAATCTAACATAGTCTAACCCATATAAAACAATCTAACCCAATCTGAGCCAACCTAAACAAATCTAACATAATCTGACCCAATCTAAACCAATCCAACACACTCTTATCCCTTTTAAATCAATATAACCCAATCTATAACTGAATCTACCCCAATCAAACAAAACCTTGTGGAGCAAGCTATTCAATAAATGTTTTCTTCACCCTGTGTAATATCTTTTCGCCTTATCCAACAGCATCCGTAGATGCCGATGTTTGGTGTCCATGTCTGGTAATCTTACCCTTGACATGCTTGTCCCGTCGTGTCATTCCCTATTCTAATAAACGGAGCGTATCTTCAGTCACATATCAAGCTCAGTTCCCAAAGGGAAAAAAAACAAAGATGCGGCAGCAATGTTTTATTCCAATTGTGCAGTGATGCAACCTGAAGCAATCGATAATGTCATACTGAAACACAAAGCACCTGAAAACCTTCAAACGAAACAAAAAAAAAGGAAATACGCCACACTAATATTCCAACCAATAGCCTTGCTAAGAAAAAAATTTCATATCGACGAAAAACCATTATTAACTTCGATACATTAAATTCTTCAAAATATAAATTTTTCTCAAATTACCTACGAATTTCTTACCCTCATGAAAAGCACAAAATTGTGCCTCTGAAAATGTTCATGGGCAACTGAAAACGTAAAACCATACTAAAACTTCGAAAATAGCTATCACGAAAACCGTCACAATTTCATCATACATAAAATCACATAAAAGTCGAAACGGTAAATCACAAGCCTTAATATCCCAGCCTCATTTGAATAACTCGAAATATCTTGCTATACCTTGGAATTATTTGTAAAGTCTCTAATACACTATAAACGTTTATATTCAATTCGCCTAAACACTTTGTGGTGCCATATATATTGCAAACCCAATCATTCAACTCCAAAACACATCAACAACCTGATTTAATCATTCAATTACCAAAATGCTTCCATTCAACTCACTTCCAACGCGGAAACAAACTTCCTTGCCATTTGGTGCTAAAGCATACTATAACCTACACACATATATAATCGAAGGCAGACAATATCTGCACGGTCATGCACAATGCGAACCTATAAAACACGGAAATATATTTCCAGTATATATACCACGTTGATGAATATTCCAATAAACCATTATTTTATGTTCCTCACCTAAAAATAGTGAATAACATTCCTCCTAAATTCACCATTGAACCCAAAGCAACCTTAAAATTCACCAAATTAAACCACTAACTATTGTTTGAAAAACGCATTCAATTAGCCTATGATACCATGAATAAATGTTTAACGTTACATTTTCCTACAGTTTTACCCTATGTACAAATACCTTATAGTTAAAGTACATTCTATAAAAATAGTGCTTTCATTTCAAGTACACCATTACCCTAATAATAATTTCCAACTCGCCCATTCATTATACTATTTAAATCAATAAAATTTGTGCCAAATTTCTCCATTATCACCATGCAGACCATCACCCTAAACTGTGTCAAAACTTTACTTGTACCCAACTCCTATTTCCAATGCACCTTTACAAAGCATTCTTGTATAATGTAATCGCGCTTTCAATTACATTATTGCCTAGATATCCATAAGCATCCCAATTATCATTCACTTCAAAACCAACACAATTCCTGCCAAATTTTGCCATCACTACCATTGAGTCATGATCCTCAAGTACTGTGTTAATACTCAAGTAGTACCTACCTCCAATTAGAAGTGCAATTTCAAATAAACATAAATTTTCAATACTTCATACCTTTTCCCAAAATATTGTTGCTCTTTCTACTACCATATAACCTCAAAATTAATTAACAAAAATCCCATCTATCTTACAATTTAAAAGCAACACAATTCCCACAAATTAATCCTCTTTTGCCAAAAAGAGATCATCATCCTTAACTGACTGTGTCTAAACTCTAGTTGTACCTGCCACCAACCAAATGCCCACTTATACAAGCCCAATGAACTTTAATCCTTTAAATTTATCTATCAACTATTGCATGAACCTCATACATATGTATCAAGAAATATCTGTGTCGATGCCCCCAATATCTTCAACTCTGCACTCACATATATACAACTTATACTTTGACCAACCAGTAAGTGAAACATGTCAAAAAACCCATTCTTGCCCTATGAACAAATACATCTACAACTTTTGATGTGTCATTTTATTTATTACAACTCTATCTAAAACCTACTTCCATTATCTTCCCCATAATTAAACTCTCCATGGAATTTTTTCTTTTCACCTAAAATACCTCCATTAAATCAATTTTCTGACTATTCCATCAAATTTTTCACCCCTCAATAAAATCATAATCATTTTACTTTTCATATTTTATCATCCCAATGACGTACAACTTTACAATAATTCATATATATATTATATGAATTATTGTAAAGTTGTATTATTAAAGTCATTTTTAAGCAGTTCCGACTCCAAATGTCCTACCAAGCCAGAGCCACACAGCGCTAGCGCGCTAAATATGTACAGAACCATAAAGTATAAACAATTATTCTGGGGCCGTTTGACGCTGCCTGACGGCAGCCTCAAACGGCTACGCCGCAGTAATAATTAAATAAAAAGTCAGATGAAATACTTCAAAGCTATACTGTCCTCAAAATGGAATTGTTTCGCACTTAAATCTCGACACAAACAATAAAGTTTACTTTCACTTGCGTCACTATGCAATTTAAATGCCTTCCTTGCATTTTCAACCTATATATAAATACGTGATCATATTATAAAGTTCAAATTATCCGAAGCATTTGGAGTTCATCTTACTTACACGATGCTAGATTCAAATGCATCAATGAATACTTTAGTCTCTCCCCCTGCACACTGCTACTGCTCTGCTCAATAATTCATGCTCTCGAAAACGCATTATTCTAAATAATAACTGTGCTGAAGTGAATTTCACAATGGAGAATTCATACATGTTTTTCGACATCTTTTGTTTGACTCTTTCGATTCATCATTTTTAACATCATTTAACATCCATCATTTAAACACATCCATCTACAAAACAACCATCATTTGAATCTCATTTGCTGGTTAAAAAATTTCTTCACATATGTGATCGCCACAACTATTCCATTTTAAACGAATGCCATGTGTTTTCCATACGGAAATCAATCCCATGTCCCCCAAATCAATTAAGTTCTTCTTACAATTAAATAATGTAAATAATGTTTCGCCGTGGCACAGTGGTTGACGGATCGACCTCGTATGTTGAAAACGAAGGTTCGTATCCCGGCGCTCAGGCGCGGCGATTTTCCCTGTTGGGGTATAAGGGAATGCTCAAGCACAATATATCCACTCAACCCAGGTGTCGGAAATGGGTACCGCCTTTACAAAGGAACCGTCATGGTGTCTTATGTAAAGTGTTAGTTATAAAACATTTAAAAAACCAATGCTCAAGATCAAACATATCAGGCTTGATTAAAAATAAAGCATCCCAAAGATGACGATGTTTGTTTTGTGTTGTTTGTTTCTTTTATTCCATTACCTACAAGGAGAAATGAGAAAATAATTCAACATGCCTTCATATACATAAAGAAAATAAATTTAAGTCTTTGCAGACCCATTTACTCAATACAAAAAATATAATTCTACAACTAAATCAACAACAAATTCGGAAATGCTACAGTCTAGCGAATAAATTTTGTTCCACATTTGGCCCAACTAACGATAATTCATACATTTTCTCCAACGCAAAACGATTTCTTCCAACTCAAAATTCGGTATGTAGCAATTTCATTCTTCTTCTGTCCGGTTAAAAGCAAACATAATTCGTCCACAGCAAACCCTCTTTCATCTACCAACAAGCACTATTTTATAAATTAAGTTACTAAAATATTTAACAAAATGTACTAAAATTCCGGACGTATTGAATCTTGTACATCTTGTACGTCAATAAGTGCACCAAACCAGCATGGCTTCCACTCTCATTAGCCAACAAAATGGACCACGTTGCGATGTTTTTATAATGAAATCACAGGAATTAATGACTGTTCATCACACTAACAACGTTTTACTGAACATTATAGTCGTAGACGTTCTCCCGATTTGTGCTAATATTCCATTTTTATTAAACGTTTTTGCAAAGGTTAATTCCGCATTCCCGTGACTTCATACTAAATTCCAGCGTCCGCTCTTTCTGCAATTCAATCTGCTGTGTGAATTCAATAGTAAAATCCCAAACGGGTAGAAAACGTATTCATGACATTAATACCAAGAACAGTATGTCTCTTGAAAAATCTTAAATGCATAAATTTTTGAAGTAAAAGCTTTCAGCGGTCGAATAAATGTTCACAGCTTACGCAATGTCCGACGGCTATTTCTGTAACCTGAAAACGTCATGATTACATTTTTTGTTAACGCATGTTATTTCTTACAATACCCAAACTTTGATTTAAACTCGTTTGTCGTTTGCTGAAACCCTGTCTAAAAAAAATTTTCGATTAATATTGTCCTCCATAGTCGTGTTTCTCAACTTTCTAATTATCGAATGCGGGAAATGATGCCTAACATTACCCCCCTGTACATAGATTCCGCGTTCCCTTAATTTCAAATACTATACATGGCCCCGATATTTTCGTTCACTTATACTCTGCGTGTGAAATATATTCAATACAAACATAAGAGCCACTGCTAACGGAAAACGTATGCATGACAATTTTGTTTCAAAAATATAGCCACTCGCGAAAATCTCACTTCCTAACAATAATGTCAAAAATAATGTCAAGATAACATATAAATAAGGACAATGATGTCGAAAATGAGCTATCATGTTATATAACCATTGAATGTCTAATCATTCAAAAATTTTCTATCATCCACAATATTTCTAACGATTCGCAATATCACGAAATAATTTAGAAACTTGAGAACCTATTTCGAGTAGCATCGATTATATTTACGAGCTTGTAAAAATTTCACACAATTTCCACGAGATCAGGTTATCAATGTCTCTCCTACCATTTAACATATAAAAATGATAACGTGATCACCCGTAAATGCCTGGGTACATTTTAAAGAAAATTAAAATGGAAAAATATGGTTTCAAATACCTCACAATAAAATGAAACTCACATGATTGGGAGCTTACTTACAACTTACCTACCATTTCCTTAGGCCTTGTGAGCATAGATTCCGCGTTCCCATAATTATTTGCACCTTCAAATATCCGAAGTTACCTAGATAAATTTTAAATGGTAATCGCATTCCTCTCTTACTGCGTACTCATTCACCATTCCGTGCACCCTGTGCATATATTCCACGTTCCCATAACTCTATTCTGAATAATGCTCCCCACTATACATCGATTCTTGCGAGTGAAACATGTCTAATCTGCAAATAAAATTGTTTCCTAAGCTCGATGCATCACCCAGCAACCTCTGAAAGAAATCACTTTGCTCAAAATTCCAATATTTTACCAAGTATCAACTATTCCTGAATCAAAATCAGGGAATAAAAAATCGTTCGTTCTTTAATATACATTTACATACGAACGTAATTTATCAAATGCTTTCAGTGCTTAATATTGCCACAATGGAATATGCTACATGACCTAAACTGTAATGTATTAAAAATTTTCCGGACACTATTTTAGGGTATCTTATCTTCTTCTCCGATATATATATATATTCCTAAATTGAAAACTTACCAGTCTAAAAATTGAACATCATTTAAGAAACCTTGGGAACTCTTGCCCATAAAATGAAAATAAAACCATTTCGTTATCACGCCGAGTTGAATTTTTTCACTTTGTTCCATGAATCTTACGATGTTATCACAATTATTTCGATACACAAAAAGTATTATTGAATATGCAACATGATAACGTATTGACAAACTTCTGGTGTGAATTTAGCAAAATAGCGACCTCTGGAAACTCCACCCATTTCTGACACGCGTCTCTCGTTGCCATGACGACCGATCTCAAAGCCGTAGCAATTCTTGAGATATTTCCTGCAAATAATAGAATCACCATTTCTCTCAAGTTACAGTATATGTGCATGCCTCAATGAATTCGTCTTGAAAATGCGAGTGTTTTGATATGCAACACGCTGTACCATTCTGTGAAAGCGTTTGCGTAAATCACCTACTCATGACCAAATGAGTGAATTAGAGGGCCAATCTAACTTTGACGGTGTACCTTCGAAATCACAACCTCTGAGCTTTGAATGTGCAGCTCTTCTTTCTCCTATTCTATTTATTCATCATTTACTTATTTTCATTTCTATTTATTATATCATCGAACAAGCTATTCTTATTACACTCACTTTGGGCTATACACCAGGAGAACTCATATGAGTATAAAAATTTCCTATGACAAAAGATGTTAAATCAGGCATAAATAAAACTAGAGAGTTCTAATTTTTACAATAGTTTATTAAAGATACCCTGTACATTTTTTTTCATATTGCGCTGCTCTCTCGGTGAACGCTTCATGAAAACGCGTCACTCATTAATTAGATTTTCTTCTTGAAGACGTACGAAAATTTCTCGAACATCGGAGTAGATGGAGAATATATACGTAATTTATGGGATCAATAAAAACTCAAATTAAATAAAAACCACTTTATTCGATACTTGAAAATGCGCATGAAATCGCTCGCATCATCTGAACAGTGAATGTAATCAAATTTCATTACCTCTGTAAACCGTAGATCCGTGCTAACCTTTCAAAAATAAAACTTTAAACTTTGAAATTTGGCCTCTTTCATCATCATTCACTGCTGAAACTCTTTTCTCCTATAATGAAAATTTCAAGATGCCTCTAAAATTTCCTAGGGCACCGAAATGGAGAACAACTTACGTTTTCTTAACTGAAAATGTGAAAAAATATTATCGCGCTGATAATTAACCCACAAATAGCCCCTACAAATACCCTACTAATAAACACTCAACCTCACCAAAAGAATGATGCATTTCGCAGAAATGAGTATTTTCACTCTATACAGAGCTCATTAAAAATGAGTTTTTAGAGTAACCCCTCCGACTTTGAGGCCTGGTTGAAAACCTGCGAGTAGTTGAGGCCAAGGGGCACATCATACTATATAATAGATTCTCCAGGTATTACCAAAAAATTAAATTCTGCACTTGAAACTTGGCCATTTTGACGCCGAAAGACCCAACACTTTCCGACGAAATATTTCCGTTATTTAAATCTACACAACGTGTCCGCTGCGATTTTCTTGCACGTGACGTGAGATTCGCGCTGAAAAGACGCGTTGATTGATGTACAACATGCAAGTATTTACTCTTTCATTTCGGATTATTCACCAATAATTATCCAAATGAATGATGAGTTAGAAGCAGTTGAACGAACAAAAATGAGTTTTTGATTCTGAATTTGTGAGGATAAAACTTTGGGCTCTGAAACTTGACCTCGCTAATCTTCATTCAATGCTGAGAAACTTTTCATCTATAGAAAAAATTTCAATACGCCTCTGAAATTTCCTTGAGCACCGAAATGAATGAAATGTTACGTTTTCTTGAATGAAAACTTAAAAGGCAACTATTTAAAACTCGAAGCGCTTAAAATCAATCCACCCAAAGCCTTCGTGAATACCACTTCAAAATACTTTCAACCTGACCAAAATATTGACGCATTTTCGATGAATGAGTTTTTTCACTCAATTACATACCTCATTAATAATGAGCGAATGAGTAACCCCTCCGACTTTGAGGCCTGCTTGAAAACTTGTGAGTAGTTGAAGGCAAGGGACACACACCATACTGAAAAATGAATTCTCCAAGTATTACAAAAAATTTAAATTCGGCACTCGGAAATTGCTCATTTCGAGCCCTGAGGGCCTGACACCTCACCGACGAAAGTTTTTCATCAATTAAATTCTCAAATTGGGCGACGTAAAATTTCTAAAGATATTATCAGATTCCTCTCGAAAATACGCGTCGATTGATGTATAACAGCCAAGCATTCACTCTTTTCTTTCGAATTAATGACCAATAAATCGTTAGAGGGGGGCGGAGCTACCTGCAGTTCTTCGATCAAATCAGAGTTTTTCACTTTTAAATATTCGAGGACAAAACTTTAAGGGCTGAAACTTGGCCTCTTTTGTCTTCATCCACTGCTGAAAATCTTCTGTTCCATAAAAAAAATTCCAAAATGCCCCAAAAATTTCCTGAAGACCCGAACGGGATAAAAAGTTACGATTTATTGAGTGAAAACTTTTGAAAAATTTAAAAAACCTATAGCGCCGAAAATTTATCCATCAATGACCCTCACTAAGACCTTGTAATAAAACGCTCAACATGACAAAACTACTCACGCATTTACGAAGAATGAGTGTTTCCACTCATTTCCCGACCTCATTAAAAATGAGTTTTTCAACCTTTTCCACGCAACCTAAAGGCCTGGCTGAAAACTCACGAGTACTTGAGAACGAGAGACACATCATACTAGAAAATCAACTCTCCAAGTATGACAGAAAATTTCAATTCGGCACTCGAAAATTGCTCATTTCGAGCCCTGAGGGCCTGACAACTCACCGACGAGAGTTTTTCATCAATTAAATTCTCAAATTGGGCGACGTAAAATTTCTAAAGATATTATCAGATTCCTCTCGAGAATACGCGTCGATTGATGTATAACAGCCAAGCATTCACTCTTTTCTTTCGAATTAATGACCAATAAATCGTTAGAGGGGGGCGGAGGTACCTGCAGTTTTTCGAGCAAATTTGAGTTTTTTACTTTTAATTTTTCGAAAACGAAACTTTGGAAGCTGAAACTTGGCCTCTTTCATCTTCATCCATTGCTAAACACTTTCTCTTCCATAAAAAAAATTCCAAAATGCCCCAAAAATTTCCTGGACGCTCGATATGAGTAAAAAGTTACGATTTATTAAGCTAAAAATCGTAAAAAATCTAAAAAACCTAGAGCGCCGAAATTGCATCCATCAATGGCCCTCACAAAGACCTTGTAATAAAACGCTCAACATGAAAAAAATACTCACGCATTTACGAGGAATGAGTGTTTCCACTCATTTCCCGACCTCATTAAAAATGAGTTTTTCGACCTTTTCCACGCGACCTGGAAGCCCGGCTGAAAACTCAAGAGCAGTTTAAAACAATTTACACACCATACTAAAAAATCAACTCTCCAAGTATGACAGAAAATTTCCATTGGGCGCTTGAAAATTGGTCATTTTGCTAGAAAAGCCCTAAAACACGCCGACGAATATTTTTATTCATTAAAGCTCGAAATTGAGCGCTGCAACTTTTTCAAAGGTATTGCGAGATTTGTCTCAAAAAGACGCGTCGATTGATGCGTGACATGCGAGGGTTTTCTCCTTTTAATCGTATTAAAAATCAATTGAATATAAAGTCCAAATAAACCCATGCTTATGAGCCTCGAGGGCACCCGTTAGTTTTTCGCTTATATACCTTTTTTGGGAAAACTTTGGGGTCTGAAACTTTGCCCCTTTTATCATCAACCAATGCCGATACCCTTTCATTCTATAAAAAAATTTCAAAAATGCCTCCAAAATTTCTTTTAGACCCGGGAAAGAAAATAACTTATTTTTCGGTATTTAATCAATAAAACTATAACGGTAAAACTCAGAGCGCTGAAATGCACACCAGACATGGCCCCCGTACGTACCTTTTCACCGAGCCTACAAACTCACCAAAAAACGCACCCATTCTCGGGCAATGAGCGTTTTCACTCATTCTCATATCTCATTAAAAATGAGTGTGATGAGTGAAAGCGGCGACTTTGAGGTCTGGTTGGAAACTTGTGGGTAGTTCACGGGAGGGCACACATCATACTGAGAGATGGATTCTCCAAGTATTACAGGAAATTCAAATTCGGCGATTGAAATTTCGGCCAACTTTGACCCCCCCGGAGAGGGTGAAGGAGGCAAAATCAGAATTCAGAAAGTACGACAAGGTCTTAGGATTGCGAGTTCTAGCCGCGGCCAGAGTTTCAGGTCGCTGCGACACCGGGAACATACGAAACTGCGCGAGAACCAGTTTTCCGCAATAATACATCTTTCACAAGGGGGCCCTTCGGGAATCTGTCATAGTACTGGCGCGTATTTTAGTCCTGATTTGCCTCCGGCAGTGAAAGTCGTCCCCGCGCGCAGAGTAACCAGAACATCGCGAGAACCCCCCCTCACCGGGGGTTCTCAAAATAAATTAAACCCCGACTCCCAGGAGTCGAATCTCCCACATTAAATAATCTCCCAACATTGCAAGCAACATGCACCACCACCCACCCTCGGCACCGTACCGTCCGCCGACTCAATCCCATTCAACAAACAAAATCGACACCAGTTGTCAATCCTATACTTTTCCCTCTCCTAACTTGGCCAACCTCCCCGAAACCCCCACACTCCCTCACACCCAACCTCGCAAGGTTGGATGTTGGATGGAGAGTTTTCACCAGACCTCACTAAAACTAATGTAACCTCATCTAACATCTCCCAACCCTTTTAAAACCAATCCTACATAATATCATCAATCCAACGCAATCAAACCCAACATGACCTAATTTCACCCAATCAAACCCAACATGACCTAATTTCACCCAATCAAACCCAACATGACCTAATTTCACCCAACCAAACCACCCTAACCAAATATTAAACAATCTAACATAATAAAACCTTTTCTAAACCAATCTTATCCATTCTAACCCAACCTCGCCCCATCTGAACCAGTCTAACCCAATACAACCAAATACAACCCATTCAAACAATATTTAACCAATCGAACACAATCTATCGTAATAGATTAATCTTAACCAATCCAACATAGTTCCACCCCCATCGAACCCAATCTAACCTATTTCAACCCTTCAACCCTTATCCTATATATACCTTGTTTAGTTTCACCAATTTTTCAATCAAATTATTTAAAACACAAATTTTCACTAACCACTAATCGATAAAAACCAAAATATTCACTCCCATCTTGTTTAAACACATCTTCTGCTCTCGATATTCGAATATTTCAAGCCCTACGGGGAAACTATTCATCGTAATTTTTCGTGACTATTTTGTTCCCACAACCATACTCTGTTTCCATGAAATTAAACCTCAAATACTCTCATCGAATCATTTGTTCTTTTTGTTGTACTGAATTTCTCGTCATATAAGCAGATAAAAACATGTTTACCCCATATATTCACTCTCTCACCATTTCCCAGAACGTGTGCAATTGAAAAATAATCTTGGTAATCACAATAAAAACTTTCATTTCATCAACACTCATCTAAATTCGGTTACGACTCAAAATGTCACAGAGAAGCAACAGCCTGCAGCGCTAACGCGCATCAAATGCACAAGGCAGAGGGGGGTAAATAATAATGCTGGGGCCGCTTTAGACTGCCCGAAGGGCAGCCCAAAGCGGCTAAATTTCAATGAAAATTTATTAAAAAGTTGGAGGAAATAGCTCAAAGCTTCTGTTTCGAAAACGAAATAAATGAGCGCTAAATTCTCGAACAAAATCACAATATCTAATCCCTCACAAATCAATTACCTTTACGTAACATATCCGATGAGCTAGAGTATTCAAATTCATAAAAACCCCTATCTTCTAAATCAAATATACTCATTTAAATCGCTCGCATCATTTGGGCAGTGAGTGTGATCGAATTTCACTACCTCTGTAAACCGTAGATGAGTGCTAACTTTCGAGAATATAAAACGTGGGGCTCTGAAACTTGGCCTCTTTCATCATTCACTACTGAAACTCTTTTCTCCTATAATGAAAATTTCAAGATGCCTCTAGAATTTCCTGGAGCACCAAAATGTAAAAAAGCCTACGTTTTCTGATAACTGAAAACTTGGGAAAACTTGTACTTTTCGTGCTGAAAATTCACCCACAAATAGCCCCTACAAATACCCTACATATAAACAATCAACCTTACCATAATAATGATGCATTTCGGAGAAATGAGTGTTTTCACTCAATTACAGACCTCATTAATAATGAGCGAATGAGTAACCCCTCCGACTTTGAAGCCTGCTTGAAAACTTGTGAGTAGTTGAAGGCAAGGGACACACCATACTGAAAAATGAATTCTCCAAGTATTACCAAAAATTTAAATTCGCCACTCGGAAATTGCTCATTTCGACCCCTGAGGGCCTGACACCTCACCGACGAGAGTTTTTCATCAATTAAATTCTCAAATTGGGCGACGTAAAATTTCTAAAGATATTATCAGATTCCTCTCGAAAAGACGCGTCGATTGATGTATAACATGCAAGCATTTACTCGTTTCTCTCCGATTAATGACCAATAAATCGGACGGGGGGTGCGGGGCTATATGCAGTTCTTCGATCAAATCAGAGTTTTCACTTTTAAATATTCGAGGACAAAACTTTAAGGGCTGAAACTTGGCCTCTTTTGTCTTCATCCACTGCTGAAAATCTTCTGTTCTATAAAAAAAATTCCAAAATGCCCCAAAAACTTCCTGAAGACCCGAACGGGATAAAAAGTTACGATTTATTGAGTGAAAACTTTTGAAAAATTTAAAAAACCTAAAGCGCCGAAAATTTATCCATCAATGGCCCTCACAAAGACCTTGTAATAAAACGCTCAACATGACAAAACTACTCACGCATTTACGAAGAATGAGTGTTTCCACTCATTTCCCGACCTCATTAAAAATGAGTTTTTCGACCTTTTCCACGCAACCTAAAGGCCTGGCTGAAAACTCACGAATACTTGAGAACGAGAGACACATCATACTAGAAAATCAACTCTCAAAGTAGTACCAAAAATTTCAATTCGGCACTCGAAAATTGCTCATTTCGAGCCCTGAGGGCCTGACAACTCACCGACGAGAGTTTTTCATCAATTAAATTCTCAAATTGGGCGACGTGAAATTTCTAAAGATATTATCAGATTCCTCTCGAAAATACGCGTCGATTGATGTATGACAGCCAAGCATTCACTCTTTTCTTTCGAATTAATGACCAATAAATCGTTAGAGGGGGGCGGAGCTACCTGCAGTTTTTCGAGCAAATTTGAGTTTTTTACTTTTAATTTTTCGAAAACAAAACTTTGGAAGCTGAAACTTGGCCTCTTTTATCTTCATCCATTGCTAGACACTTTCTCTTCCATAAAAAAAATTCCAAAATGCCCCTAAAATTCCCTGCAAACCCGAAATGAGTAAAAAGTTACGATTAATTGAGTGAAAACTTTTAAAAATTCTAAAAAACCTAGAGCGCCGAAATTGCATCCATCAATGGCCCTCACAAAGACCTTGTAATAAAACGCTCAACATGACAAAAATACTCACGCATTTACGAGGAATGAGCGTTTCCACTCATTTCCCGACCTCATTAAAAATGAGTTTTTCGACCTTTTCCACGCGACCTGGAGGCCTGGCTGAAAACTCAAGAGCAGTTCAAAACAATTTACACACCATACTAAAAAATCATCTCTCCAGGTGTGGCAGAAAATTTAAATTGGGCGCTTGAAAATTGGTCATTTTGCTAGAAAAGCCCCAGAAGACGGCGACGAAAATTTTTCATTCATTAAAGCTCGAAATTGAGCGCTGCAACTTTTTCAAAGGTATTGCGAGATTTGTCTCGAAAAGACGCGTCGATTGATGCGTGACATGCGAGGGTTTTCTCCTTTTTATTGCATTAAAAATCAATTGAATGGAAAGTCCATATAAACCAATGCGAAATAATTCTTTCGAGTACCTCTCAGTTTTTCGATTATATAGCTTTTTTGAAAAAACTTTGGTATCTGAAATTTTGCCCCTTTTCTCCTCAATCAATGGCGCATGGCTTTCGTTCTATAAAATTTTTTCCAAAATGCACCAAAAAAGTTTTTTAGGCCTCCATTTGAAAATAACTCATTTTTCATTATTTGATCAATATAACGAAAACGATAAAACTCGGAGCGCTGAAATGCACACCAAACACGGCTTCCGTACGTACCTTTCCAACGAGCCTACAAACTCACCAAAAAATGGACGCATTCTCGTTCAATGAGCGTTTTCACTCATTCTCAGACTCATTAAAAATGAGTGTAGTGAGTGAAAGCGGCGACTTTGAGGTCTGGTTGGAAACTTGTGGGTAGGTCACGGGAGGGCACACATCATACTGAGAGATGGATTCTCCAAGTATTACGGAAAATTTAAATTCGGCGATTGAAATTTCGGCCAACTTTGACCCCCCCGGAGAGGGTGAAGGAGGCAAAATCAGAATTCAGAAAATACGACAAGGTCTTAGGATTGCGAGTTCTAGCCGCGGCCAGAGTTTCAGGTCGGTGCGACACTGGGAACATACGAAATGGGGCGAGGACCAGTTTTCCGCAATAATACATCTTTCACAAGGGGGCCCTTCGGGGTATGAGTAATAGTACTGGCGCGAGTATTGGTCCTGATTTGCCTTCGGCAGTGAAAGTGACCCCGCGCGCAGAGTAACCAGAACATCGCGAGAACCCCCCCTAAGGGGCTTCTCTAAATAAATTAAACCCCGACTCTTCGGAGTCGACCTCCCACATAAAATAATCTCCCAACATTTCAAGCAACATGCACCACCACCCACCCTCGGCACCGTACCGTCCGCCGACTCGTTCCCATTCAACAAACAAAATCGACACAACTTGTCAGTTGCTTATACTTGTCCCTCTCCTAACTTGGCCAACCTCCCCGAAACCCCCACACTCCCTCACACCCAACCTCGGAAGGTTGGGGAAGAGTTTTCACCAGACCTCACTAAAATTTAACCTCATCTAACCCAGTCTAACATTTCCCAACTCTTTTAAAACCAATCCAACATAATATCATCAATCCAAAGCAATCTAACCCGACCTGACCCAATCTAACTCAATTTACCCAATCAAACCCAATCTAACATAGTCTAACCCATATAAAACAATCTAACCCAATCTGAGCCAACCTAAACAAATCTAACCTAATCTGACCCAATCTAAACCAATCCAACACACTCTTATCCCTTTTAAATCAATATAACCCAATCTATAACTGAATCTACCCCAATCAAACAAAACCTTGTGGAACAAGCTATTCAATAAATGTTTTCTTCACCCTGTGTAATATCTTTTCGCCTTATCCAACAGCATCCGTAGATGCCGATGTTTGGTGTCCATGTCTGGTAATCTTACCCTTGACATGCTTGTCCCATCGTGTCATTCCCTATTCTAATAAACGGAGCGTATCTTCAGTCACATATCAAGCTCAGTTCCCAAAGGGAAAAAAAACAAAGATGCGGCAGCAATGTTTTATTCCAATTGTGCAGTGATGCAACCTGAAGCAATCGATAATGTCATCCTGGAACACAAAGCACCTGAAAACCTTCAAACGAAACAAAAAAAAAGGAAATACGCCACACTAATATTCCAACCAATAGCCTTGCTAAGAAAAAAATTTCATATCGACGAAAAACCATTATTAACTTCGATACATTAAATTCTTCAAAATAGAAATAATTTTTTCAAATTACCTACGAATTTCTTACCCTCATGAAAAGCACAAAATTGTGCCTCTGAAAATGTTCATGGGCAACTGAAAACGTAAAACCATACTAAAACTTCGAAAATAGCTATCACGAAAACCGTCACAATTTCATCATACATAAAATCACATAAAAGTCGAAACGATAAATCACAAGCCTTAATATCCCAGCCTCATTTGAATAACTCGAAATATCTTGCTATACCTTGGAATTATTTCTAAAGTCTCTAATACACTATAAACGTTTATATTCAATTCGCCTAAACACTTTGTGGTGCCATATATATTGCAAACCCAATCATTCAACTCCAAAACACATCAAAAACCTGATTTAATCATTCAATTACCAAAATGCTTCCATTCAACTCACTTTCAACGCGGAAACAAACTTCCTTGCCATTTGGTGCTAAAGCATACTATAACCTACACCCATATATAATCGAAGGCAGACAATATCTGCACGGTCATGCACAATGCGAACCTATAAAACACGGAAATATATTTCCAGTATATATATACCACGTTGATGAATATTCCAATAAACCATTATTTTATGTTCCGCACCTAAAAATAATGAATAACATTCCTCCTAAATTCACCATTGAACCCAAAGCAACCTTAAAATTCACCAAATTAAACCACTAACTATTGTTTGAAAAACGCATTCAATTAGCCTATGATACCATGAATAAATGTTAAATGTTACATTTTCCTACAGTTTTACCCTATGTACAAATACCTTATAGTTAAAGTACATTCTATAAAAATAGTGCTTTCATTTCAAGTACACCATTACCCTAATAATAATTTCCAACTCGCCCATTCATTATACTATTTAAATCAATAAAATTTGTGCCAAATTTCTCCATTATCACCATGCAGACCATCACCCTAAACTGTGTCAAAACTTTACTTGTACCCACCTCCTATTTCCAATGCACCTTTACAACGCATTCTTGTATAATGTAATCGCGCTTTCAATTACATTATTGCCTAGATATCCATAAGCATCCCAATTATCATTCACTTCAAAACCAACACAATTCCTGCCAAATTTTGCCATCACTACCATTGAGTCATGATCCTCAAGTACTGTGTTAATACTCAAGTAGTACCTACCTCCAATTAGAAGTGCAATTTCAAAAAAAACATAAATTTTCAATACTTCATACCTTTTACCAAAATATTGTTGCTCTTTCTACTACCATATAACCTTAAAATTAATTAGCAAAAATCCCATCTATCTTACAATTTAAAAGCAACACAATTCCCACAAATTTATCCTCTTTTACCAAAAAGAAATCATCATCCTTAACTGACTGTGTCTAAACTCTAGTTGTACCTGCCACCAACCAAATGCCCACTTATACAAGCCCAATGAACTTTAATCCTTTAAATTTATCTATCAACTATTGCATGAACCTCATACATATGTATCAAGAAATGTCTGAGTCGATGCCCCCAATATCTTCAACTCTGCACTCACATATATACAACTTATACTTTGACCAACCAGTAAGTGAAACATGTCAAAAAACCCATTCTTGCCCTATGAACAAATACATCTACAACTTTGGATGTGTCATTTTATTTATTACAACTCTATCTAAAACCTACTTCCATTATTTTCCCCATAATTAAACTCTCCATGGAATTTTTTCTTTTCACCTAAAATACCTCCATTAAATCAATTTTCTGACTATTCCATCAAATTTTTCACCCCTCAATAAAATCATAATCATTTTACTTTTCATATTTTATCATCCCAATAACGTACAACTTTACAATAATTCATATATATATATATATTATTAAAGTCATTTTTAAGCAGTTCCGACTCCAAATGTCCTACCAAGCCAGAGCCACACAGCGCTAGCGCGCTAAATATGTACAGGGCCATAAAGTATAAACAATTATTCTGGGGCCGTTTGACGCTGCCTGACGGCAGCCTCAAACGGCTACGCCGCAGTAATAATTAAATAAAAAGTCAGATGAAATACTTCAAAGCTATACTGTCCTCAAAATGGAATTGTTTCGCACTTAAATCTCGACACAAACAATAAAGTTTACTTTCACTTGCGTCACTATGCAATTTAAATGCCTTCCTGGCATTATCAACCTATATATAAATACGTGATCATATTATAAAGTTCAAATTATCTGAAGCATTTGGAGTTCATCTTACTTACACGATGCAAGATTCAAATGCATCAATGAATACTTTAGTCTCTCCCCCTGCACACTGCTACTGCTCTGCTCAATAATTCATGCTCTCGAAAACGCATTATTCTATATAATAACTGTGCTGAAGTGTGAATTTCACAATGGAGAATTCATACATGTTTTTCGACATCTTTTGTTTGACTCTTTCGATTCATCATTTTTAACATCATTTAACATCCATCATTTAAACACATCCATCTACAAAACAACCATCATTTGAATCTCATTTGCTGGTTAAAAAAGTTCTTCACATATGTGATCGCCACAACTATTCAATTTTAAACGAATGCCATGTGTTTTCCATACGGAAATCAATCCCATGTCCCCCAAATCAATTACGTTCTTCTTACAATTAAATAATGTAAATAATGTTTCGCCGTGGCACAGTGTTTGACGGATCGACCTCGTATGTTGAAAACGAAGGTTCGTATCCCGGCGCTCAGGCGCGGCGATTTTCCCTGTTGGGGTATAAGGGAATGCTCAAGCACAATATATCCACTCAACCCAGGTGTCGGAAATGGGTACCGCCTTTACGGGGGAACCGTCATGGTGTCCTATGTAAAGTGTTAGTTATAAAACATTTAAAAAACCAATGCTCAAAATCAAACATATCAGGCTTGATTAAAAATAAAGCATCCCAAAGATGACGATGTTTGTTTTGTGTTGTTTGTTTCTTTTATTCCATTACCTACAAGGAGAAATGAGAAAATAATTCAACATGCCTTCATATACATAAAGAAAATAAATTTAAGTCTTTACAGACCCAATTACTCAATACAAAAAATATAATTCTACCACTAAATCAACAACAAATTCGGAAATGCTACAGTCTAGCGAATAAATTTTGTTCCACATTTGGCCCAACTAACGATAATTCATACATTTTCTCCAACGCAAAACGATTTCTTCCAACTCAAAATTCGGTATGTAGCAATTTCATTCTTCTTCTGTCCGGGTAAAAGCAAACATAATTCGTCCACAGCACACTCTTTCATCTACCAACAAGCACTATTTTATAAATTAAGTTACTAAAATATTTAACAAAATGTACTAAAATTCCGGACGTATTGAATCTTGTACATCTTGTACGTCAATAAGTGCACCAAACCAGCATGGCTTCCACTCTCATTAGCCAACAAAATGGACCACGTTGCGATGTTTTTATAATGAAATCACAGGAATTAATGACTGTTCATCACACTAACAACGTTTTACTGAACATTATAGTCGTAGACGTTCTCCCGATTTGTGCTAATATTCCATTTTCATTAAACGTATTTGCAAAGGTTAATTCCGCATTCCCGTGACTTCATACTAAATTCCAGCGTCCGCTCTTTCTGCAATTCAATCTGCTGTGTGAATTCAATAGTAAAATCCCAAACGGGTAGAAAACGTATTCATGACATTAATACCAAGAACAGTATGTCTCTTGAAAAATCTTAGATGCATAAATTTTTGAAGTAAAAGCTTTCAGCGGTCGAATAAATGTTCACAGCTTGCGCAATGTCCGACGGCTATTTCTGTAACCTGAAAACGTCATGATTACATTTTTTGTTAACGCATGTTATTTCTTACAATACCCAAACTTTGATTTAAACTCGTTTGTCGTTTGCTGAAACCCTGTCTAGAAAAAATTTTCGATTAATATTGTCCTCCATAGTCGTGTTTCTCAACTTTCTAATTATCGAATGCGGGAAATGATGCCTAACATTACCCCCCTGTACATAGATTCCGCGTTCCCTTAATTTCAAATACTATACATGGCCCCGATATTTTCTTTCACTTATACTCTGCGTGTGAAATATATTCAATACAAACATAAAGGCCACTGCTAACGGAAAACGTATGCATGACAATTTTGTTTCAGAAATATACCCACTCGCGAAAATCTCACTTCCTAACAATAATGTCAAAAATAATGTCAAGATAACATATAAATAAAGACAATGATGTCGAAAATGAGCTATCATGTTATATAACCATTGAATGTCTAATCATTCAAAAATTTTCTATCATCCACAATATTTCTAACGATTCGCAAATATCACGAAATAATTTAGAAACTTGAGAACCTATTTCGAGTAGCATCGATTATATTTACGAGCTTGTAAAAATTTCACACAATTTCCACGAGATCAGGTTATCAATGTCTCTCCTACCATTTAACATATAAAAAGTGATAACGTGATCACCCGTAAATGCCTGGGTACATTTTAAAGAAAATTAAAATGGGAAAATATGATTTCAAATACCTCACAATAAAATGAAACTCACATGATTGGGAGCTTACTTACAACTTACCTACCACTTCCTTAGGCCTTGTGAGCATAGATTCCGCGTTCCCATAATTATTTGCACCTTCAAATATCCGAAGTTACCTAGATAAATTTTAAATGGTAATCGCATTCCTCTCTTACTGCGTACTCATTCACCATTCCGTGCACCCTGTGCATATATTCCACGTTCCCATAACTCTATTCTGAATAATGCTCCCCACTTTATACATCGATTCTTGCGAGTGAAACATGTCTAATCTGCAAATAAAATTGTTTCCTAAGCTCGATGCATCACCCAGCAACCTCTGAAAGAAATCACTATGCTCAAAATTCCAATATTTTACCAAGTATCAAGTATTCCTCAATCAAAATCAGGGAATAAAAAATCGTTCGTTCTTTAATATACATTTACATACGAACGTAATTTATCAAATGCTTTCAGTGCTTAATATTGCCACAATGGAATATGCTACATGACATAAACTGTAATGTATTAAAAATTTTCCGGACACTATTTTAGGGTATCTTATCTTCTTCTCCGATATATATATATATTCCTAAATTGAAAACTTACCAGTCTAAAAATTGAACATCATTTACGAAACCTTGGGAACTCTTGCCCATAAAATGAAAATAAAACCATTTCGTTATCACGCCGAGTTGAATTTTTTCACTTTGTTCCATGAATCTTACGATGTTATCACAATTATTTCGATACACAAAAAGTATTATTGAATATGCAACATGATAACGTATTGACAAACTTCTGGTGTAAATTTAGCAAAATAGCGACCTCTGGAAACTCCACCCATTTCTGACACGCGTCTCTCGTTGCCATGACGACCGATCTCAAAGCCGTAGCAATTCTTGAAATATTTCCTGCAAATAATAGAATCACCATTTCTCAAGTTACAGTATATGTGCATGCCTCAATGAATTCGTCTTGAAAATGCAAGTGTTTTGATATGCAACACGCTACCATTCTGTGAAAGCGTTTGCGTAAATCACCTACTCATGACCAAATGAGTGAATTAGAGGGCCAATCTAACTTTGACGGTGTACCTTCGAAATCACAACCTCTGAGCTTTGAATGTGCAGCTCTTCTTTCTCCTATTCTATTTATTCATCATTTACTTATTTTCATTTCTATTTATTATATCATCGAACAAGCTATTCTTATTACACTCACTTTGGGCTATACACCAAGAGAACTCATATGAGTATAAAAATTTCCTATGACAAAAGATCTTAATCAGGCATAAATAAAACTAGAGAGTTCTAATTTTTCCAATAGTTTATTAAAGATACCCTGTACATTTTTTTTTCATATTGCGCTGCTCTCTCGGTGAACGCTTCATGAAAACGCGTCACTCATTAATTAGATTTTCTTCTTAAAGACGTACGAAAATTTCTCGAACATCGGAGTAGATGGAGAATATATACGTAATTTATGGGATCAATAAGAACTCAAATTAAATAAATACCACTTTATTCGATACTTGGAAATGCGCATGAAATCGCTCGCATCATCTGAACAGTGAATGTAATCAAATTTCACTACCTCTGTAAACCGTAGATCCGTGCTAACCTTTCAAAAATAATACTTTAAACTTTGAAATTTGGCCTCTTTCATCATCATTCACTGCTGAAACTCTTTTCTCCTATAATGAAAATTTCAAGATGCCTCTAAAATTTCCTAGAGCACCGAAATGGAGAAAAACTTACGTTTTCTTAACTGAAAATGTGAAAAAATATTATCGCGCTGATAATTAACCCACAAATAGCCCCTACAAATACCCTACATATAAACAATCAACCTTACCATAATAATGATGCATTTCGGAGAAATGAGTGTTTTCACTCAATTACAGACCTCATTAATAATGAGCGAATGAGTAACCCCTCCGACTTTGAGGCCTGCTTGAAAACTTGTGAGTAGTTGAAGACAAGGGACACACACCATACTGAAAAATGAATTCTCCAAGTATTACAAAAAATTTAAATTCGCCACTCGGAAATTGCTCATTTCGACCCCTGAGGGCCTGACACCTCACCGACGAGAGTTTTTCATCAATTAAATTCTCAAATTGGGCGACGTAAAATTTCTAAAGATATTATCAGATTCCTCTCGAAAAGACGCGTCGATTGATGTATAACATGCAAGCATTTACTCGTTTCTCTCCGATTAATGACCAATAAATCGGACGGGGGGGTGCGGGGCTATATGCAGTTCTTCGATCAAATCAGAGTTTTTCACTTTTAAATATTCGAGGACAAAACTTTAAGGGCTGAAACTTGGCCTCTTTTGTCTTCATCCACTGCTGAAAATCTTCTGTTCTATAAAAAAAATTCCAAAATGCCCCAAAAATTTCCTGAAGACCCGAACGGAATAAAAAGTTACGATTTATTGAGTGAAAACTTTTGAAAAATTTAAAAAACCTAAAGCACCGAAAATTTATCCATCAATGACCCTCACAAAGACCTTGTAATAAAACGCTCAACATGACAAAACTACTCACGCATTTACGAAGAATGAGTGATTCCACTCATTTCCCGACCTCATTAAAAATGAGTTTTTCGACCTTTTCCACGCAACCTGAAGGCCTGGCTGAAAACTCACGAGTACTTGAGAATGAGAGACACATCATACTAGAAAATCAACTCTCCAAGTATGACAGAAAATTTCAATTCGGCACTCGAAAATTGCTCATTTCGAGCCCTGAGGGCCTGACAACTCACCGACGAGAGTTTTTCATCAATTAAATTCTCAAATTGGGCGACGTGAAATTTCTAAAGATATTATCAGATTCCTCTCGAAAATACGCGTCGATTGATGTATGACAGCCAAGCATTCACTCTTTTCTTTCGAATTAATGACCAATAAATCGTTAGAGGGGGGCGGAGCTACCTGCAGTTTTTCGAGCAAATTTGAGTTTTTTACTTTTAATTTTTCGAAAACAAAACTTTGGAAGCTGAAACTTGGCCTCTTTTATCTTCATCCATTGCTAGACACTTTCTCTTCCATAAAAAAAATTCCAAAATGCCCCTAAAATTCCCTGCAAACCCGAAATGAGTAAAAAGTTACGATTAATTGAGTGAAAACTTTTAAAAATTCTATAAAACCTAGAGCGCCGAAATTGCATCCATCAATGGCCCTCACAAAGACCTTGTAATAAAACGCTCAACATGACAAAAATACTCACGCATTTACGAGGAATGAGCGTTTTCACTCATTTCCCGACCTCATTAAAAATGAGTTTTTCGACCTTTTCCACGCGACCTGGAGGCCCGGCTGAAAACTCAAGAGCAGTTTAAAACAATTTACACACCATACTAAAAAATCAACTCTCCAAGTATGACAGAAAATTTCCATTGGGCGCTTGAAAATTGGTCATTTTGCTAGAAAAGCCCCAAAACACGCCGACGAATATTTTTCGTTCATTAAAGCTCGAAATTCACCGCTGCAACTTTTTCAAAGGTATTGCGAGATTTGTCTCAAAAAGACGCGTCGATTGATGTGCAACATGCGTGGCTTTTCTCCTTTCAATCGCAATAAAAATCAATTGAATTTAAAGTCCACATAAACCCATGCTTGTGAGCCTCAAGTGCCTCCTTTGGTTTTTCGCTCATGGCAATTTTTTGAAAAAACTTTGGGGTCTGAAACTTTGCCCCTTTTCTCCTCATTTAATGCCGAATCTCTTTCATTCTATAAAAAAATTTCAAAAATGCCTCCAAAATTTCCTTTAGACCCGGGAAAGAAAATAACTTATTTTTCGGTATTTAATCAATAAAACTATAACGGTAAAACTCAGAGCGCTGAAATGCACACCAGACATGGCCCCCGTACGTACCTTTCCAACGAGCCTACAAGTTCACCAAAAAACTGACGCATTTCTGAGAAATGAGCGTTTTCACTCACTTCCAGACCTCATTAAAAATGAGTGTTATGAGTGAAAGCGGCGACTTTGAGGTCTGGTTGGAAACTTGTGGGTAGTTCACGGGAGGGCACACATCATACTGAGAGATGGATTCTCCAAGTATTACAGGAAATTTGCATTCGGCGATTGAAATTTCGGCCAACTTTGACCCCCCCGGAGAGGGTGAAGGAAGCAAAATCAGAATTCAGAAAATACGACAAGGTCTTAGGATTGCGAGTTCTAGCCGCGGCCAGAGTTTCAGGTCGGTGCGACACCGGGAACATACGAAATGCTGCGAGGACCAGTTTTCCGCAATAATACATCTTTCACAAGGGGGCCCTTCGGGAATCTGTTATAGTACTGGCGCGTATTTTAGTCCTGATTTGCCTCCGGCAGTGAAAGTCGTCCCCGCGCGCAGAGTAACCAGAACACTCGCGAGAACCCCCCCCACCGGGGGTTCTCTAAATAAATCATACCCCCACTACTCGGAGTCTACACTCACACATAAAATAATCTCCCAACATTGCAAGCAACATGCACCACCACCCACCCTCAACATCGTCCCAACTTCCGACTCCTTCCCATTCAACAAACAAAATCAACACCAGTTGTCAATTCTATACTTTTCCCTCTCCTAACTTGGCCAACCTCCCCGAAACCCCCACACTCCTTCACCCAACCTCGGAAGGTTGGAAAAGAGTTTTCACCAGACCTCACTAAAATTTAACCTCATCTAAGCTAGTCTAACATTTCCCAACTCTTTTAAAACCAATCCAACATAATATCATCAATCCAACGCAATCTAACCCAATATGGTCTAATTTTACCCAATCAAACCCAACATGACCTAATTTCACCCAATCAAACCCAACATGACCTAATTTCACCCAATCAAACTACCCTAACCAAATATTAAACAATCTAACATAATAAAACCTTATCTAAACCAATCTTATCCATTCTAACCCAACCTCGCCCAATCTGAACCAGTCTAACCCAGTACAACCAAATACAACCCATTCAAACAAAATTTAACCAATCGAACACAATCTATCGTAATAGATTAATCTTAACCAATCCAACATAGTTCCACCCCCATCGAACCCAATCTAACCTATTTTAACCCTTCAATCCTTATCCTATATATACCTTGTTTAGCTTCACCAATTTTTCATTCAAAATATTTAAAAGACAAATTTTCACTAACCACTAATCGATAAAAACCAAAATATTCACTCCCATCTTGTTTAAACACATCTTCTGCTCTCGATATTCGAATATTTCAAGCCCTACGGGGAAACTATTCATCGTAATTTTTCGTGACTATTTTGTTCCCACAACCATACTCTGTTTCCATGAAATTAAACCTCAAATACTCTCATCGAATCATTTGTTCTTTTTGTTGTACTGAATTTCTCGTCATATAAGCAGATAAAAACATGTTTACCCCATATATTCACTCTCTCACCATTTCCCAGAACGTGTGCAATTGAAAAATAATCTTGGTAATCACAATAAAAACTTTCATTTCATCAACACTCATCTAAATTCGGTTACGACTCAAAATGCCACAGAGAAGCAACAGCCTGCAGCGCTAACGCGCATCAAATGCACAAGGCAGAGGGGGGTAAATAATAATGCTGGGGCCGCTTTAGACTGCCCGAAGGGCAGCCCAAAGCGGCTAAATTTCAATGAAAGTTTATTAAAAAATTGGAGGAAATAGTACAAAGCTTCTGTTCCGAAAACGAAATAAATGAGCGCTAAATTCTCGAACAAAATCACAATATCTAATCCCTCACAAATCAATTACCTTTACGTAACATATCCGATGAGCTAGAGTATTCAAATTCATAAAAACCCCTATCTTCTAAATCAAATATACTCATTTAAACCGCTCGCATCATTTGGGCAGTGAGTGTGATCGAATTTCACTACCTCTGTAAACCGTAGATGAGTGCTAACTTTCGAGAATATAAAACGTGGGGCTCTGAAACTTGGCCTCTTTCATCATTCACTACTGAAACTCTTTTCTCCTATAATGAAAATTTCAAGATGCCTCTAGAATTTCCTGGAGCACCAAAATGGAAAAAAGCCTACGTTTTCTGATAACTGAAAACTTGGGAAAACTTGTACTTTTCGTGCTGAAAATTCACCCACAAATAGCCCCTACAAATACCCTACATATAAACAATGAACCTTACCATAATAATGATGCATTTCGGAGAAATGAGTGTTTTCACTCAATTACAGACCTCATTAATAATGAGCGAATGAGTAACCCCTCCGACTTTGAGGCCTGCTTGAAAACTTGTGAGTAGTTGAAGACAAGGGACACACACCATACTGAAAAATGAATTCTCCAAGTATTACAAAAAATTTAAATTCGCCACTCGGAAATTGCTCATTTCGATCCCTGAGGGCCTGACACCTCACCGACGAGAGTTTTTCATCAATTAAATTCTCAAATTGGGCGACGTAAAATTTCTAAAGATATTATCAGATTCCTCTCGAAAAGACGCGTCGATTGATGTATAACATGCAAGCATTTACTCGTTTCTCTCCGATTAATGACCAATAAATCGGACGGGGGGGGTGCGGGGCTATATGCAATTCTTCGATCAAATCAGTTTTTCACTTTTATATATTCGAGGACAAAACTTTAAGGGCTGAAACTTGGCCTCTTTTGTCTTCATCCACTGCTGAAAATCTTCTGTTCTATAAAAAAAATTCCAAAATGCCCCAAAAATTTCCTGGACGCTCGAAATGAGTAAAAAGTTACGATTTATTAAGCTAAAAATCGTAAAAAATCTAAAAAACCTAGAGCGCCGAAATTGCATCCATCAATGGCCCTCACAAAGACCTTGTAATAAAACGCTCAACATGACAAAAATACTCACGCATTTACGAAGAATGAGTGTTTCCACTCATTTCCCGACCTCATTAAAAATGAGTTTTTCGACCTTTTCCACGCAACCTAAAGGCCTGGCTGAAAACTCACGAGTACTTGAGAACGAGAGACACATCATACTAGAAAATCAACTCTCCAAGTATGACAGAAAATTTCAATTCGGCACTCGAAAATTGCTCATTTCGAGCCCTGAGGGCCTGACAACTCGCCGACGAGAGTTTTTCATCAATTAAATTCTCAAATTGGGCGACGTAAAATTTCTAAAGATATTATCAGATTCCTCTCGAAAATACGCGTCGATTGATGTATGACAGCCAAGCATTCACTCTTTTCTTTCGAATTAATGACCAATAAATCGTTAGAAAGAGGCGGAGCTACCTGCAGTTTTTCGAGCAAATTTGAGTTTTTTACTTTTAATTTTTCGAAAACAAAACTTTGGAAGCTGAAACTTGGCCTCTTTCATCTTCATCCATTGCTAAACACTTTCTCTTCCATAAAAAAAATTCCAAAATGCCCCAAAAATTTCCTGGACGCTCGAAATGAGTAAAAAGTTACGATTTATTAAGCTAAAAATCGTAAAAAATCTAAAAAACCTAGAGCGCCGAAATTGCATCCATCAATGGCCCTCACAAAGACCTTGTAATAAAACGCTCAACATGACAAAAATACTCACGCATTTACGAGGAATGAGCGTTTTCACTCATTTCCCGACCTCATTAAAAATGAGTTTTTCGACCTTTTCCACGCGACCTGGAGGCCTGGCTGAAAACTCAAGAGCAGCTCAAAACAATTTACACACCATACTAAAAAATCAACTCTCCAAGTATGACAGAAAATTTGCATTGGGCGCTTGAAAATTGGTCATTTTGCTAGAAAAGCCCCAAAACACGCCGACGAATATTTTTCGTTCATTAAAGCTCGAAATTGAGCGCAGCAACTTTTTCAAAGGTATTGCGAGATTTGTCTCAAAAAGACGCGTCGATTGATATGCAACATGCGTGGCTTTTCTCCTTTCAATCGCAATAAAAATCAATTGAATTTAAAGTCCACATAAACCCATGCTTGTGAGCCTCAAGTGCACCCTTTGGTTTTTCGCTCATAGCAATTTTTTGAAAAAACTTTGGGGTCTGAAACTTTGCCCCTTTTCTCCTCATTTAATGATGAATCTCTTTCATTCTATAAAAAAATTTCAAAAATGCCTCCAAAATTTCCTTTAGACCCGGGAAAGAAAATAACTTATTTTTCGGTATTTAATCAATAAAACTATAACGGTAAAACTCAGAGCGCTGAAATGCACACCAGACATGGCCCCCGTACGTACCTTTCCAACGAGCCTACAAGTTCACCAAAAAACTGACGCATTTCTGAGAAATGAGCGTTTTCACTCACTTCCAGACCTCATTAAAAATGAGTGTTATGAGTGAAAGCGGCGACTTTGAGGTCTGGTTGGAAACTTGTGGGTAGTTCACAGGAGGGCACACATCATACTGAGAGATGGATTCTCCAAGTATTACAGGAAATTTGCATTCGGCGATTGAAATTTCGGCCAACTTTGACCCCCCCGGAGAGGGTGAAGGAAGCAAAATCAGAATTCAGAAAATACGACAAGGTCTTAGGATTGCGAGTTCTAGCCGCGGCCAGAGTTTCAGGTCGCTGCGACACCGGGAACATACGAAATGGCGCGAGGACCATTTTTCCGCAATAATACATCTTTCACAAGGGGGCCCTTCGGGAATCTGTTATAGTACTGGCGCGTATTTTAGTCCTGATTTGCCTCCGGCAGTGAAAGTCGTCCCCGCGCGCAGAGTAACCAGAACATCGCGAGAACCCCCCCTAAGGGGCTTCTCTAAATAAATCAAACACCGACTCCGCGGAGTCCAAACTCCCACATAAAATAATCTCCCAACATTGCAAGCAACATGCACCACCACCCACCCTCGGCACCGTACCGTCCGCCGACTCTGTCCCATTCAACAAACAAAATCGACACAACTTGTCAGTTGCTTATACTTGTCCCTCTCCTCACTTGGCCAACCTCCCCGAAACCCCCACACTCCCTCACACCCAACCTCGGAAGGTTGGGGAAGAGTTTTCACCAGACCTCACTAAAATTTAACCTCATCTAACCTAGCCTAACATTTCCCAACTCTTTTAAAACCAATCCAACATAATATCATCAATCCAAAGCAATCTAACCCGACCTGACCCAATCTAACTCAATTTACCCAATCAAACCCAATCTAACATAGTCTAACCCATATAAAACAATCTAACCCAATCTGAGCCAACCTAAACAAATCTAACATAATCTGACCCAATCTAAACCAATCCAACACACTCTTATCCCTTTTAAATCAATATAACCCAATCTATAACTGAATCTACCCCAATCAAACAAAACCTTGTGGAGCAAGCTATTCAATAAATGTTTTCTTCACCCTGTGTAATATCTTTTCGCCTTATCCAACAGCATCCGTAGATGCCGATGTTTGGTGTCCATGTCTGGTAATCTTACCCTTGACATGCTTGTCCCGTCGTGTCATTCCCTATTCTAATAAACGGAGCGTATCTTCAGTCACATATCAAGCTCAGTTCCCAAAGGGAAAAAAAACAAAGATGCGGCAGCAATGTTTTATTCCAATTGTGCAGTGATGCAACCTGAAGCAATCGATAATGTCATACTGGAACACAAAGCACCTGAAAACCTTCAAACGAAACAAAAAAAAAGGAAATACGCCACACTAATATTCCAACCAATAGCCTTGCTAAGAAAAAAATTTCATATCGACGAAAAACCATTATTAACTTCGATACATTAAATTCTTCAAAATATAAATTTTTCTCAAATTACCTACGAATTTCTTACCCTCATGAAAAGCACAAAATTGTGCCTCTGAAAATGTTCATGGGCAACTGAAAACGTAAAACCATACTAAAACTTCGAAAATAGCTATCACGAAAACCGTCACAATTTCATCATACATAAAATCACATAAAAGTCGAAACGGTAAATCACAAGCCTTAATATCCCAGCCTCATTTGAATAACTCGAAATATCTTGCTATACCTTGGAATTATTTGTAAAGTCTCTAATACACTATAAACGTTTATATTCAATTCGCCTAAACACTTTGTGGTGCCATATATATTGCAAACCCAATCATTCAACTCCAAAACACATCAACAACCTGATTTAATCATTCAATTACCAAAATGCTTCCATTCAACTCACTTCCAACGCGGAAACAAACTTCCTTGCCATTTGGTGCTAAAGCATACTATAACCTACACACATATATAATCGAAGGCAGACAATATCTGCACGGTCATGCACAATGCGAACCTATAAAACACGGAAATATATTTCCAGTATATATACCACGTTGATGAATATTCCAATAAACCATTATTTTATGTTCCTCACCTAAAAATAGTGAATAACATTCCTCCTAAATTCACCATTGAACCCAAAGCAACCTTAAAATTCACCAAATTAAACCACTAACTATTGTTTGAAAAACGCATTCAATTAGCCTATGATACCATGAATAAATGTTTAACGTTACATTTTCCTACAGTTTTACCCTATGTACAAATACCTTATAGTTAAAGTACATTCTATAAAAATAGTGCTTTCATTTCAAGTACACCATTACCCTAATAATAATTTCCAACTCGCCCATTCATTATACTATTTAAATCAATAAAATTTGTGCCAAATTTCTCCATTATCACCATGCAGACCATCACCCTAAACTGTGTCAAAACTTTACTTGTACCCAACTCCTATTTCCAATGCACCTTTACAAAGCATTCTTGTATAATGTAATCGCGCTTTCAATTACATTATTGCCTAGATATCCATAAGCATCCCAATTATCATTCACTTCAAAACCAACACAATTCCTGCCAAATTTTGCCATCACTACCATTGAGTCATGATCCTCAAGTACTGTGTTAATACTCAAGTAGTACCTACCTCCAATTAGAAGTGCAATTTCAAATAAACATAAATTTTCAATACTTCATACCTTTTCCCAAAATATTGTTGCTCTTTCTACTACCATATAACCTCAAAATTAATTAACAAAAATCCCATCTATCTTACAATTTAAAAGCAACACAATTCCCACAAATTAATCCTCTTTTGCCAAAAAGAGATCATCATCCTTAACTGACTGTGTCTAAACTCTAGTTGTACCTGCCACCAACCAAATGCCCACTTATACAAGCCCAATGAACTTTAATCCTTTAAATTTATCTATCAACTATTGCATGAACCTCATACATATGTATCAAGAAATATCTGTGTCGATGCCCCCAATATCTTCAACTCTGCACTCACATATATACAACTTATACTTTGACCAACCAGTAAGTGAAACATGTCAAAAAACCCATTCTTGCCCTATGAACAAATACATCTACAACTTTTGATGTGTCATTTTATTTATTACAACTCTATCTAAAACCTACTTCCATTATCTTCCCCATAATTAAACTCTCCATGGAATTTTTTCTTTTCACCTAAAATACCTCCATTAAATCAATTTTCTGACTATTCCATCAAATTTTTCACCCCTCAATAAAATCATAATCATTTTACTTTTCATATTTTATCATCCCAATGACGTACAACTTTACAATAATTCATATATATATTATATGAATTATTGTAAAGTTGTATTATTAAAGTCATTTTTAAGCAGTTCCGACTCCAAATGTCCTACCAAGCCAGAGCCACACAGCGCTAGCGCGCTAAATATGTACAGAACCATAAAGTATAAACAATTATTCTGGGGCCGTTTGACGCTGCCTGACGGCAGCCTCAAACGGCTACGCCGCAGTAATAATTAAATAAAAAGTCAGATGAAATACTTCAAAGCTATACTGTCCTCAAAATGGAATTGTTTCGCACTTAAATCTCGACACAAACAATAAAGTTTACTTTCACTTGCGTCACTATGCAATTTAAATGCCTTCCTTGCATTTTCAACCTATATATAAATACGTGATCATATTATAAAGTTCAAATTATCCGAAGCATTTGGAGTTCATCTTACTTACACGATGCTAGATTCAAATGCATCAATGAATACTTTAGTCTCTCCCCCTGCACACTGCTACTGCTCTGCTCAATAATTCATGCTCTCGAAAACGCATTATTCTATATAATAACTGTGCTGAAGTGAATTTCACAATGGAGAATTCATACATGTTTTTCGACATCTTTTGTTTGACTCTTTCGATTCATCATTTTTAACATCATTTAACATCCATCATTTAAACACATCCATCTACAAAACAACCATCATTTGAATCTCATTTGCTGGTTAAAAAATTTCTTCACATATGTGATCGCCACAACTATTCCATTTTAAACGAATGCCATGTGTTTTCCATACGGAAATCAATCCCATGTCCCCCAAATCAATTAAGTTCTTCTTACAATTAAATAATGTAAATAATGTTTCGCCGTGGCACAGTGGTTGACGGATCGACCTCGTATGTTGAAAACGAAGGTTCGTATCCCGGCGCTCAGGCGCGGCGATTTTCCCTGTTGGGGTATAAGGGAATGCTCAAGCACAATATATCCACTCAACCCAGGTGTCGGAAATGGGTACCGCCTTTACAAAGGAACCGTCATGGTGTCTTATGTAAAGTGTTAGTTATAAAACATTTAAAAAACCAATGCTCAAGATCAAACATATCAGGCTTGATTAAAAATAAAGCATCCCAAAGATGACGATGTTTGTTTTGTGTTGTTTGTTTCTTTTATTCCATTACCTACAAGGAGAAATGAGAAAATAATTCAACATGCCTTCATATACATAAAGAAAATAAATTTAAGTCTTTGCAGACCCAATTACTCAATACAAAAAATATAATTCTACAACTAAATCAACAACAAATTCGGAAATGCTACAGTCTAGCGAATAAATTTTGTTCCACATTTGGCCCAACTAACGATAATTCATACATTTTCTCCAACGCAAAACGATTTCTTCCAACTCAAAATTCGGTATGTAGCAATTTCATTCTTCTTCTGTCCGGTTAAAAGCAAACATAATTCGTCCACAGCAAACCCTCTTTCATCTACCAACAAGCACTATTTTATAAATTAAGTTACTAAAATATTTAACAAAATGTACTAAAATTCCGGACGTATTGAATCTTGTACATCTTGTACGTCAATAAGTGCACCAAACCAGCATGGCTTCCACTCTCATTAGCCAACAAAATGGACCACGTTGCGATGTTTTTATAATGAAATCACAGGAATTAATGACTGTTCATCACACTAACAACGTTTTACTGAACATTATAGTCGTAGACGTTCTCCCGATTTGTGCTAATATTCCATTTTTATTAAACGTTTTTGCAAAGGTTAATTCCGCATTCCCGTGACTTCATACTAAATTCCAGCGTCCGCTCTTTCTGCAATTCAATCTGCTGTGTGAATTCAATAGTAAAATCCCAAACGGGTAGAAAACGTATTCATGACATTAATACCAAGAACAGTATGTCTCTTGAAAAATCTTAAATGCATAAATTTTTGAAGTAAAAGCTTTCAGCGGTCGAATAAATGTTCACAGCTTACGCAATGTCCGACGGCTATTTCTGTAACCTGAAAACGTCATGATTACATTTTTTGTTAACGCATGTTATTTCTTACAATACCCAAACTTTGATTTAAACTCGTTTGTCGTTTGCTGAAACCCTGTCTAAAAAAAATTTTCGATTAATATTGTCCTCCATAGTCGTGTTTCTCAACTTTCTAATTATCGAATGCGGGAAATGATGCCTAACATTACCCCCCTGTACATAGATTCCGCGTTCCCTTAATTTCAAATACTATACATGGCCCCGATATTTTCGTTCACTTATACTCTGCGTGTGAAATATATTCAATACAAACATAAGAGCCACTGCTAACGGAAAACGTATGCATGACAATTTTGTTTCAAAAATATAGCCACTCGCGAAAATCTCACTTCCTAACAATAATGTCAAAAATAATGTCAAGATAACATATAAATAAGGACAATGATGTCGAAAATGAGCTATCATGTTATATAACCATTGAATGTCTAATCATTCAAAAATTTTCTATCATCCACAATATTTCTAACGATTCGCAATATCACGAAATAATTTAGAAACTTGAGAACCTATTTCGAGTAGCATCGATTATATTTACGAGCTTGTAAAAATTTCACACAATTTCCACGAGATCAGGTTATCAATGTCTCTCCTACCATTTAACATATAAAAATGATAACGTGATCACCCGTAAATGCCTGGGTACATTTTAAAGAAAATTAAAATGGAAAAATATGGTTTCAAATACCTCACAATAAAATGAAACTCACATGATTGGGAGCTTACTTACAACTTACCTACCATTTCCTTAGGCCTTGTGAGCATAGATTCCGCGTTCCCATAATTATTTGCACCTTCAAATATCCGAAGTTACCTAGATAAATTTTAAATGGTAATCGCATTCCTCTCTTACTGCGTACTCATTCACCATTCCGTGCACCCTGTGCATATATTCCACGTTCCCATAACTCTATTCTGAATAATGCTCCCCACTATACATCGATTCTTGCGAGTGAAACATGTCTAATCTGCAAATAAAATTGTTTCCTAAGCTCGATGCA
Organism: Morinoia aosen; assembly: GCA_030386875.1. Classification (NCBI taxonomy): domain Eukaryota; kingdom Metazoa; phylum Arthropoda; class Malacostraca; order Amphipoda; family Talitridae; genus Morinoia; species Morinoia aosen. The sequence continues at coordinate 56,992,304 of CM059576.1, read as the reverse complement.
TCACCCAGCAACCTCTGAAAGAAATCACTTTGCTCAAAATTCCAATATTTTACCAAGTATCAACTATTCCTGAATCAAAATCAGGGAATAAAAAATCGTTCGTTCTTTAATATACATTTACATACGAACGTAATTTATCAAATGCTTTCAGTGCTTAATATTGCCACAATGGAATATGCTACATGACCTAAACTGTAATGTATTAAAAATTTTCCGGACACTATTTTAGGGTATCTTATCTTCTTCTCCGATATATATATATATTCCTAAATTGAAAACTTACCAGTCTAAAAATTGAACATCATTTAAGAAACCTTGGGAACTCTTGCCCATAAAATGAAAATAAAACCATTTCGTTATCACGCCGAGTTGAATTTTTTCACTTTGTTCCATGAATCTTACGATGTTATCACAATTATTTCGATACACAAAAAGTATTATTGAATATGCAACATGATAACGTATTGACAAACTTCTGGTGTGAATTTAGCAAAATAGCGACCTCTGGAAACTCCACCCATTTCTGACACGCGTCTCTCGTTGCCATGACGACCGATCTCAAAGCCGTAGCAATTCTTGAGATATTTCCTGCAAATAATAGAATCACCATTTCTCTCAAGTTACAGTATATGTGCATGCCTCAATGAATTCGTCTTGAAAATGCGAGTGTTTTGATATGCAACACGCTGTACCATTCTGTGAAAGCGTTTGCGTAAATCACCTACTCATGACCAAATGAGTGAATTAGAGGGCCAATCTAACTTTGACGGTGTACCTTCGAAATCACAACCTCTGAGCTTTGAATGTGCAGCTCTTCTTTCTCCTATTCTATTTATTCATCATTTACTTATTTTCATTTCTATTTATTATATCATCGAACAAGCTATTCTTATTACACTCACTTTGGGCTATACACCAGGAGAACTCATATGAGTATAAAAATTTCCTATGACAAAAGATGTTAAATCAGGCATAAATAAAACTAGAGAGTTCTAATTTTTACAATAGTTTATTAAAGATACCCTGTACATTTTTTTTCATATTGCGCTGCTCTCTCGGTGAACGCTTCATGAAAACGCGTCACTCATTAATTAGATTTTCTTCTTGAAGACGTACGAAAATTTCTCGAACATCGGAGTAGATGGAGAATATATACGTAATTTATGGGATCAATAAAAACTCAAATTAAATAAAAACCACTTTATTCGATACTTGAAAATGCGCATGAAATCGCTCGCATCATCTGAACAGTGAATGTAATCAAATTTCATTACCTCTGTAAACCGTAGATCCGTGCTAACCTTTCAAAAATAAAACTTTAAACTTTGAAATTTGGCCTCTTTCATCATCATTCACTGCTGAAACTCTTTTCTCCTATAATGAAAATTTCAAGATGCCTCTAAAATTTCCTAGGGCACCGAAATGGAGAACAACTTACGTTTTCTTAACTGAAAATGTGAAAAAATATTATCGCGCTGATAATTAACCCACAAATAGCCCCTACAAATACCCTACTAATAAACACTCAACCTCACCAAAAGAATGATGCATTTCGCAGAAATGAGTATTTTCACTCTATACAGAGCTCATTAAAAATGAGTTTTTAGAGTAACCCCTCCGACTTTGAGGCCTGGTTGAAAACCTGCGAGTAGTTGAGGCCAAGGGGCACATCATACTATATAATAGATTCTCCAGGTATTACCAAAAAATTAAATTCTGCACTTGAAACTTGGCCATTTTGACGCCGAAAGACCCAACACTTTCCGACGAAATATTTCCGTTATTTAAATCTACACAACGTGTCCGCTGCGATTTTCTTGCACGTGACGTGAGATTCGCGCTGAAAAGACGCGTTGATTGATGTACAACATGCAAGTATTTACTCTTTCATTTCGGATTATTCACCAATAATTATCCAAATGAATGATGAGTTAGAAGCAGTTGAACGAACAAAAATGAGTTTTTGATTCTGAATTTGTGAGGATAAAACTTTGGGCTCTGAAACTTGACCTCGCTAATCTTCATTCAATGCTGAGAAACTTTTCATCTATAGAAAAAATTTCAATACGCCTCTGAAATTTCCTTGAGCACCGAAATGAATGAAATGTTACGTTTTCTTGAATGAAAACTTAAAAGGCAACTATTTAAAACTCGAAGCGCTTAAAATCAATCCACCCAAAGCCTTCGTGAATACCACTTCAAAATACTTTCAACCTGACCAAAATATTGACGCATTTTCGATGAATGAGTTTTTTCACTCAATTACAGACCTCATTAATAATGAGCGAATGAGTAACCCCTCCGACTTTGAGGCCTGCTTGAAAACTTGTGAGTAGTTGAAGGCAAGGGACACACACCATACTGAAAAATGAATTCTCCAAGTATTACAAAAAATTTAAATTCGGCACTCGGAAATTGCTCATTTCGAGCCCTGAGGGCCTGACACCTCACCGACGAAAGTTTTTCATCAATTAAATTCTCAAATTGGGCGACGTAAAATTTCTAAAGATATTATCAGATTCCTCTCGAAAATACGCGTCGATTGATGTATAACAGCCAAGCATTCACTCTTTTCTTTCGAATTAATGACCAATAAATCGTTAGAGGGGGGCAGAGCTACCTGCAGTTCTTCGATCAAATCAGAGTTTTTCACTTTTAAATATTCGAGGACAAAACTTTAAGGGCTGAAACTTGGCCTCTTTTGTCTTCATCCACTGCTGAAAATCTTCTGTTCCATAAAAAAAATTCCAAAATGCCCCAAAAATTTCCTGAAGACCCGAACGGGATAAAAAGTTACGATTTATTGAGTGAAAACTTTTGAAAAATTTAAAAAACCTATAGCGCCGAAAATTTATCCATCAATGACCCTCACTAAGACCTTGTAATAAAACGCTCAACATGACAAAACTACTCACGCATTTACGAAGAATGAGTGTTTCCACTCATTTCCCGACCTCATTAAAAATGAGTTTTTCAACCTTTTCCACGCAACCTAAAGGCCTGGCTGAAAACTCACGAGTACTTGAGAACGAGAGACACATCATACTAGAAAATCAACTCTCCAAGTATGACAGAAAATTTCAATTCGGCACTCGAAAATTGCTCATTTCGAGCCCTGAGGGCCTGACAACTCACCGACGAGAGTTTTTCATCAATTAAATTCTCAAATTGGGCGACGTAAAATTTCTAAAGATATTATCAGATTCCTCTCGAGAATACGCGTCGATTGATGTATAACAGCCAAGCATTCACTCTTTTCTTTCGAATTAATGACCAATAAATCGTTAGAGGGGGGCGGAGGTACCTGCAGTTTTTCGAGCAAATTTGAGTTTTTTACTTTTAATTTTTCGAAAACGAAACTTTGGAAGCTGAAACTTGGCCTCTTTCATCTTCATCCATTGCTAAACACTTTCTCTTCCATAAAAAAAATTCCAAAATGCCCCAAAAATTTCCTGGACGCTCGAAATGAGTAAAAAGTTACGATTTATTAAGCTAAAAATCAAAAAAATCTAAAGAACCTAGAGCGCCGAAATTTCATCCATTAATGGCCCTCATAAACACCTTGTAATAAAACGCTCAACATGACAAAAATACTCACGCATTTACGAGGAATGAGTGTTTCCACTCATTTCTCGACCTCATTAAAAATGAGTTTTTCGACCTTTTCCACGCGACCTGAAGGCCTGGCTGAAAACTCATGAGCAGTTTAAAACAATTTACACACCATACTAAAAAATCAACTCTCCAAGTATGACAGAAAATTTCCATTGGGCGCTTGAAAATTGGTCATTTTGCTAGAAAAGCCCCAAAACACGCCGACGAATATTTTTCGTTCATTAAAGCTCGAAATTCACCGCTGCAACTTTTTCAAAGGTATTGCGAGATTTGTCTCAAAAAGACGCGCCGATTGATGTATAACATGCGTGGGTTTTCTCCTTTTAATCGTATTAAAAATCAATTGAATATAAAGTCCAAATAAACCCATGCTTATGAGCCTCGAGGGCACCCTTTAGTTTTTCGCTTATATACCTTTTTTGGGAAAACTTTGAAGTCTGAAACTTTGCCCCTTTTATCATCAACCAATGCCGATACCCTTTCATTCTATAAAAAAATTTCAAAAATGCCTCCAAAATTTCCTTCGGACCCATAAAGGAAAATAACTTTTTTTTCACCATTTAATCAATAAAACTATAACGGTCAAACTCAGAGCGCGGAAACGCACACCAGACACGGCCCCCACACGTACCTTTTCAACGAGCCTACAAGTTCACCAAAAAACTGACGCATTTCTGAGAAATGAGCGTTTTCACTCACTTCCAGACCTCATTAAAAATGAGTGTTATGAGTGAAAGCGGCGACTTTGAGGTCTGGTTGGAAACATGTGGGTAGTTCACGGGAGGGCACACATCATACTGAGAGATGGATTCTCCAAGTATTACAGGAAATTCAAATTCGGCGATTGAAATTTCGGCCAACTTTGACCCCCCCGGAGAGGGTGAAGGAGGCAAAATCAGAATTCAGAAAGTACGACAAGGTCTTAGGATTGCGAGTTCTAGCCGCGGCCAGAGTTTCAGGTCGCTGCGACACCGGGAACATACGAAACTGCGCGAGAACCAGTTTTCCGCAATAATACATCTTTCACAAGGGGGCCCTTCGGGAATCTGTCATAGTACTGGCGCGTATTTTAGTCCTGATTTGCCTCCGGCAGTGAAAGTCGTCCCCGCGCGCAGAGTAACCAGAACATCGCGAGAACCCCCCCTAAGGGGCTTCTCTAAATAAATCAAACACCGACTCCGCGGAGTCCAAACTCCCACATAAAATAATCTCCCAACATTGCAAGCAACATGCACCACCACCCACCCTCGGCACCGTACCGTCCGCCGACTCTGTCCCATTCAACAAACAAAATCGACACAACTTGTCAGTTGCTTATACTTGTCCCTCTCCTCACTTGGCCAACCTCCCCGAAACCCCCACACTCCCTCACACCCAACCTCGGAAGGTTGGGGAAGAGTTTTCACCAGACCTCACTAAAATTTAACCTCATCTAACCTAGCCTAACATTTCCCAACTCTTTTAAAACCAATCCAACATAATATCATCAATCCAAAGCAATCTAACCCGACCTGACCCAATCTAACTCAATTTACCCAATCAAACCCAATCTAACATAGTCTAACCCATATAAAACAATCTAACCCAATCTGAGCCAACCTAAACAAATCTAACATAATCTGACCCAATCTAAACCAATCCAACACACTCTTATCCCTTTTAAATCAATATAACCCAATCTATAACTGAATCTACCCCAATCAAACAAAACCTTGTGGAGCAAGCTATTCAATAAATGTTTTCTTCACCCTGTGTAATATCTTTTCGCCTTATCCAACAGCATCCGTAGATGCCGATGTTTGGTGTCCATGTCTGGTAATCTTACCCTTGACATGCTTGTCCCGTCGTGTCATTCCCTATTCTAATAAACGGAGCGTATCTTCAGTCACATATCAAGCTCAGTTCCCAAAGGGAAAAAAAACAAAGATGCGGCAGCAATGTTTTATTCCAATTGTGCAGTGATGCAACCTGAAGCAATCGATAATGTCATACTGAAACACAAAGCACCTGAAAACCTTCAAACGAAACAAAAAAAAAGGAAATACGCCACACTAATATTCCAACCAATAGCCTTGCTAAGAAAAAAATTTCATATCGACGAAAAACCATTATTAACTTCGATACATTAAATTCTTCAAAATATAAATTTTTCTCAAATTACCTACGAATTTCTTACCCTCATGAAAAGCACAAAATTGTGCCTCTGAAAATGTTCATGGGCAACTGAAAACGTAAAACCATACTAAAACTTCGAAAATAGCTATCACGAAAACCGTCACAATTTCATCATACATAAAATCACATAAAAGTCGAAACGGTAAATCACAAGCCTTAATATCCCAGCCTCATTTGAATAACTCGAAATATCTTGCTATACCTTGGAATTATTTGTAAAGTCTCTAATACACTATAAACGTTTATATTCAATTCGCCTAAACACTTTGTGGTGCCATATATATTGCAAACCCAATCATTCAACTCCAAAACACATCAACAACCTGATTTAATCATTCAATTACCAAAATGCTTCCATTCAACTCACTTCCAACGCGGAAACAAACTTCCTTGCCATTTGGTGCTAAAGCATACTATAACCTACACACATATATAATCGAAGGCAGACAATATCTGCACGGTCATGCACAATGCGAACCTATAAAACACGGAAATATATTTCCAGTATATATACCACGTTGATGAATATTCCAATAAACCATTATTTTATGTTCCTCACCTAAAAATAGTGAATAACATTCCTCCTAAATTCACCATTGAACCCAAAGCAACCTTAAAATTCACCAAATTAAACCACTAACTATTGTTTGAAAAACGCATTCAATTAGCCTATGATACCATGAATAAATGTTTAACGTTACATTTTCCTACAGTTTTACCCTATGTACAAATACCTTATAGTTAAAGTACATTCTATAAAAATAGTGCTTTCATTTCAAGTACACCATTACCCTAATAATAATTTCCAACTCGCCCATTCATTATACTATTTAAATCAATAAAATTTGTGCCAAATTTCTCCATTATCACCATGCAGACCATCACCCTAAACTGTGTCAAAACTTTACTTGTACCCAACTCCTATTTCCAATGCACCTTTACAAAGCATTCTTGTATAATGTAATCGCGCTTTCAATTACATTATTGCCTAGATATCCATAAGCATCCCAATTATCATTCACTTCAAAACCAACACAATTCCTGCCAAATTTTGCCATCACTACCATTGAGTCATGATCCTCAAGTACTGTGTTAATACTCAAGTAGTACCTACCTCCAATTAGAAGTGCAATTTCAAATAAACATAAATTTTCAATACTTCATACCTTTTCCCAAAATATTGTTGCTCTTTCTACTACCATATAACCTCAAAATTAATTAACAAAAATCCCATCTATCTTACAATTTAAAAGCAACACAATTCCCACAAATTAATCCTCTTTTGCCAAAAAGAGATCATCATCCTTAACTGACTGTGTCTAAACTCTAGTTGTACCTGCCACCAACCAAATGCCCACTTATACAAGCCCAATGAACTTTAATCCTTTAAATTTATCTATCAACTATTGCATGAACCTCATACATATGTATCAAGAAATATCTGTGTCGATGCCCCCAATATCTTCAACTCTGCACTCACATATATACAACTTATACTTTGACCAACCAGTAAGTGAAACATGTCAAAAAACCCATTCTTGCCCTATGAACAAATACATCTACAACTTTTGATGTGTCATTTTATTTATTACAACTCTATCTAAAACCTACTTCCATTATCTTCCCCATAATTAAACTCTCCATGGAATTTTTTCTTTTCACCTAAAATACCTCCATTAAATCAATTTTCTGACTATTCCATCAAATTTTTCACCCCTCAATAAAATCATAATCATTTTACTTTTCATATTTTATCATCCCAATGACGTACAACTTTACAATAATTCATATATATATTATATGAATTATTGTAAAGTTGTATTATTAAAGTCATTTTTAAGCAGTTCCGACTCCAAATGTCCTACCAAGCCAGAGCCACACAGCGCTAGCGCGCTAAATATGTACAGAACCATAAAGTATAAACAATTATTCTGGGGCCGTTTGACGCTGCCTGACGGCAGCCTCAAACGGCTACGCCGCAGTAATAATTAAATAAAAAGTCAGATGAAATACTTCAAAGCTATACTGTCCTCAAAATGGAATTGTTTCGCACTTAAATCTCGACACAAACAATAAAGTTTACTTTCACTTGCGTCACTATGCAATTTAAATGCCTTCCTTGCATTTTCAACCTATATATAAATACGTGATCATATTATAAAGTTCAAATTATCCGAAGCATTTGGAGTTCATCTTACTTACACGATGCTAGATTCAAATGCATCAATGAATACTTTAGTCTCTCCCCCTGCACACTGCTACTGCTCTGCTCAATAATTCATGCTCTCGAAAACGCATTATTCTAAATAATAACTGTGCTGAAGTGAATTTCACAATGGAGAATTCATACATGTTTTTCGACATCTTTTGTTTGACTCTTTCGATTCATCATTTTTAACATCATTTAACATCCATCATTTAAACACATCCATCTACAAAACAACCATCATTTGAATCTCATTTGCTGGTTAAAAAATTTCTTCACATATGTGATCGCCACAACTATTCCATTTTAAACGAATGCCATGTGTTTTCCATACGGAAATCAATCCCATGTCCCCCAAATCAATTAAGTTCTTCTTACAATTAAATAATGTAAATAATGTTTCGCCGTGGCACAGTGGTTGACGGATCGACCTCGTATGTTGAAAACGAAGGTTCGTATCCCGGCGCTCAGGCGCGGCGATTTTCCCTGTTGGGGTATAAGGGAATGCTCAAGCACAATATATCCACTCAACCCAGGTGTCGGAAATGGGTACCGCCTTTACAAAGGAACCGTCATGGTGTCTTATGTAAAGTGTTAGTTATAAAACATTTAAAAAACCAATGCTCAAGATCAAACATATCAGGCTTGATTAAAAATAAAGCATCCCAAAGATGACGATGTTTGTTTTGTGTTGTTTGTTTCTTTTATTCCATTACCTACAAGGAGAAATGAGAAAATAATTCAACATGCCTTCATATACATAAAGAAAATAAATTTAAGTCTTTGCAGACCCATTTACTCAATACAAAAAATATAATTCTACAACTAAATCAACAACAAATTCGGAAATGCTACAGTCTAGCGAATAAATTTTGTTCCACATTTGGCCCAACTAACGATAATTCATACATTTTCTCCAACGCAAAACGATTTCTTCCAACTCAAAATTCGGTATGTAGCAATTTCATTCTTCTTCTGTCCGGTTAAAAGCAAACATAATTCGTCCACAGCAAACCCTCTTTCATCTACCAACAAGCACTATTTTATAAATTAAGTTACTAAAATATTTAACAAAATGTACTAAAATTCCGGACGTATTGAATCTTGTACATCTTGTACGTCAATAAGTGCACCAAACCAGCATGGCTTCCACTCTCATTAGCCAACAAAATGGACCACGTTGCGATGTTTTTATAATGAAATCACAGGAATTAATGACTGTTCATCACACTAACAACGTTTTACTGAACATTATAGTCGTAGACGTTCTCCCGATTTGTGCTAATATTCCATTTTTATTAAACGTTTTTGCAAAGGTTAATTCCGCATTCCCGTGACTTCATACTAAATTCCAGCGTCCGCTCTTTCTGCAATTCAATCTGCTGTGTGAATTCAATAGTAAAATCCCAAACGGGTAGAAAACGTATTCATGACATTAATACCAAGAACAGTATGTCTCTTGAAAAATCTTAAATGCATAAATTTTTGAAGTAAAAGCTTTCAGCGGTCGAATAAATGTTCACAGCTTACGCAATGTCCGACGGCTATTTCTGTAACCTGAAAACGTCATGATTACATTTTTTGTTAACGCATGTTATTTCTTACAATACCCAAACTTTGATTTAAACTCGTTTGTCGTTTGCTGAAACCCTGTCTAAAAAAAATTTTCGATTAATATTGTCCTCCATAGTCGTGTTTCTCAACTTTCTAATTATCGAATGCGGGAAATGATGCCTAACATTACCCCCCTGTACATAGATTCCGCGTTCCCTTAATTTCAAATACTATACATGGCCCCGATATTTTCGTTCACTTATACTCTGCGTGTGAAATATATTCAATACAAACATAAGAGCCACTGCTAACGGAAAACGTATGCATGACAATTTTGTTTCAAAAATATAGCCACTCGCGAAAATCTCACTTCCTAACAATAATGTCAAAAATAATGTCAAGATAACATATAAATAAGGACAATGATGTCGAAAATGAGCTATCATGTTATATAACCATTGAATGTCTAATCATTCAAAAATTTTCTATCATCCACAATATTTCTAACGATTCGCAATATCACGAAATAATTTAGAAACTTGAGAACCTATTTCGAGTAGCATCGATTATATTTACGAGCTTGTAAAAATTTCACACAATTTCCACGAGATCAGGTTATCAATGTCTCTCCTACCATTTAACATATAAAAATGATAACGTGATCACCCGTAAATGCCTGGGTACATTTTAAAGAAAATTAAAATGGAAAAATATGGTTTCAAATACCTCACAATAAAATGAAACTCACATGATTGGGAGCTTACTTACAACTTACCTACCATTTCCTTAGGCCTTGTGAGCATAGATTCCGCGTTCCCATAATTATTTGCACCTTCAAATATCCGAAGTTACCTAGATAAATTTTAAATGGTAATCGCATTCCTCTCTTACTGCGTACTCATTCACCATTCCGTGCACCCTGTGCATATATTCCACGTTCCCATAACTCTATTCTGAATAATGCTCCCCACTATACATCGATTCTTGCGAGTGAAACATGTCTAATCTGCAAATAAAATTGTTTCCTAAGCTCGATGCATCACCCAGCAACCTCTGAAAGAAATCACTTTGCTCAAAATTCCAATATTTTACCAAGTATCAACTATTCCTGAATCAAAATCAGGGAATAAAAAATCGTTCGTTCTTTAATATACATTTACATACGAACGTAATTTATCAAATGCTTTCAGTGCTTAATATTGCCACAATGGAATATGCTACATGACCTAAACTGTAATGTATTAAAAATTTTCCGGACACTATTTTAGGGTATCTTATCTTCTTCTCCGATATATATATATATTCCTAAATTGAAAACTTACCAGTCTAAAAATTGAACATCATTTAAGAAACCTTGGGAACTCTTGCCCATAAAATGAAAATAAAACCATTTCGTTATCACGCCGAGTTGAATTTTTTCACTTTGTTCCATGAATCTTACGATGTTATCACAATTATTTCGATACACAAAAAGTATTATTGAATATGCAACATGATAACGTATTGACAAACTTCTGGTGTGAATTTAGCAAAATAGCGACCTCTGGAAACTCCACCCATTTCTGACACGCGTCTCTCGTTGCCATGACGACCGATCTCAAAGCCGTAGCAATTCTTGAGATATTTCCTGCAAATAATAGAATCACCATTTCTCTCAAGTTACAGTATATGTGCATGCCTCAATGAATTCGTCTTGAAAATGCGAGTGTTTTGATATGCAACACGCTGTACCATTCTGTGAAAGCGTTTGCGTAAATCACCTACTCATGACCAAATGAGTGAATTAGAGGGCCAATCTAACTTTGACGGTGTACCTTCGAAATCACAACCTCTGAGCTTTGAATGTGCAGCTCTTCTTTCTCCTATTCTATTTATTCATCATTTACTTATTTTCATTTCTATTTATTATATCATCGAACAAGCTATTCTTATTACACTCACTTTGGGCTATACACCAGGAGAACTCATATGAGTATAAAAATTTCCTATGACAAAAGATGTTAAATCAGGCATAAATAAAACTAGAGAGTTCTAATTTTTACAATAGTTTATTAAAGATACCCTGTACATTTTTTTTCATATTGCGCTGCTCTCTCGGTGAACGCTTCATGAAAACGCGTCACTCATTAATTAGATTTTCTTCTTGAAGACGTACGAAAATTTCTCGAACATCGGAGTAGATGGAGAATATATACGTAATTTATGGGATCAATAAAAACTCAAATTAAATAAAAACCACTTTATTCGATACTTGAAAATGCGCATGAAATCGCTCGCATCATCTGAACAGTGAATGTAATCAAATTTCATTACCTCTGTAAACCGTAGATCCGTGCTAACCTTTCAAAAATAAAACTTTAAACTTTGAAATTTGGCCTCTTTCATCATCATTCACTGCTGAAACTCTTTTCTCCTATAATGAAAATTTCAAGATGCCTCTAAAATTTCCTAGGGCACCGAAATGGAGAACAACTTACGTTTTCTTAACTGAAAATGTGAAAAAATATTATCGCGCTGATAATTAACCCACAAATAGCCCCTACAAATACCCTACTAATAAACACTCAACCTCACCAAAAGAATGATGCATTTCGCAGAAATGAGTATTTTCACTCTATACAGAGCTCATTAAAAATGAGTTTTTAGAGTAACCCCTCCGACTTTGAGGCCTGGTTGAAAACCTGCGAGTAGTTGAGGCCAAGGGGCACATCATACTATATAATAGATTCTCCAGGTATTACCAAAAAATTAAATTCTGCACTTGAAACTTGGCCATTTTGACGCCGAAAGACCCAACACTTTCCGACGAAATATTTCCGTTATTTAAATCTACACAACGTGTCCGCTGCGATTTTCTTGCACGTGACGTGAGATTCGCGCTGAAAAGACGCGTTGATTGATGTACAACATGCAAGTATTTACTCTTTCATTTCGGATTATTCACCAATAATTATCCAAATGAATGATGAGTTAGAAGCAGTTGAACGAACAAAAATGAGTTTTTGATTCTGAATTTGTGAGGATAAAACTTTGGGCTCTGAAACTTGACCTCGCTAATCTTCATTCAATGCTGAGAAACTTTTCATCTATAGAAAAAATTTCAATACGCCTCTGAAATTTCCTTGAGCACCGAAATGAATGAAATGTTACGTTTTCTTGAATGAAAACTTAAAAGGCAACTATTTAAAACTCGAAGCGCTTAAAATCAATCCACCCAAAGCCTTCGTGAATACCACTTCAAAATACTTTCAACCTGACCAAAATATTGACGCATTTTCGATGAATGAGTTTTTTCACTCAATTACATACCTCATTAATAATGAGCGAATGAGTAACCCCTCCGACTTTGAGGCCTGCTTGAAAACTTGTGAGTAGTTGAAGGCAAGGGACACACACCATACTGAAAAATGAATTCTCCAAGTATTACAAAAAATTTAAATTCGGCACTCGGAAATTGCTCATTTCGAGCCCTGAGGGCCTGACACCTCACCGACGAAAGTTTTTCATCAATTAAATTCTCAAATTGGGCGACGTAAAATTTCTAAAGATATTATCAGATTCCTCTCGAAAATACGCGTCGATTGATGTATAACAGCCAAGCATTCACTCTTTTCTTTCGAATTAATGACCAATAAATCGTTAGAGGGGGGCGGAGCTACCTGCAGTTCTTCGATCAAATCAGAGTTTTTCACTTTTAAATATTCGAGGACAAAACTTTAAGGGCTGAAACTTGGCCTCTTTTGTCTTCATCCACTGCTGAAAATCTTCTGTTCCATAAAAAAAATTCCAAAATGCCCCAAAAATTTCCTGAAGACCCGAACGGGATAAAAAGTTACGATTTATTGAGTGAAAACTTTTGAAAAATTTAAAAAACCTATAGCGCCGAAAATTTATCCATCAATGACCCTCACTAAGACCTTGTAATAAAACGCTCAACATGACAAAACTACTCACGCATTTACGAAGAATGAGTGTTTCCACTCATTTCCCGACCTCATTAAAAATGAGTTTTTCAACCTTTTCCACGCAACCTAAAGGCCTGGCTGAAAACTCACGAGTACTTGAGAACGAGAGACACATCATACTAGAAAATCAACTCTCCAAGTATGACAGAAAATTTCAATTCGGCACTCGAAAATTGCTCATTTCGAGCCCTGAGGGCCTGACAACTCACCGACGAGAGTTTTTCATCAATTAAATTCTCAAATTGGGCGACGTAAAATTTCTAAAGATATTATCAGATTCCTCTCGAGAATACGCGTCGATTGATGTATAACAGCCAAGCATTCACTCTTTTCTTTCGAATTAATGACCAATAAATCGTTAGAGGGGGGCGGAGGTACCTGCAGTTTTTCGAGCAAATTTGAGTTTTTTACTTTTAATTTTTCGAAAACGAAACTTTGGAAGCTGAAACTTGGCCTCTTTCATCTTCATCCATTGCTAAACACTTTCTCTTCCATAAAAAAAATTCCAAAATGCCCCAAAAATTTCCTGGACGCTCGATATGAGTAAAAAGTTACGATTTATTAAGCTAAAAATCGTAAAAAATCTAAAAAACCTAGAGCGCCGAAATTGCATCCATCAATGGCCCTCACAAAGACCTTGTAATAAAACGCTCAACATGAAAAAAATACTCACGCATTTACGAGGAATGAGTGTTTCCACTCATTTCCCGACCTCATTAAAAATGAGTTTTTCGACCTTTTCCACGCGACCTGGAAGCCCGGCTGAAAACTCAAGAGCAGTTTAAAACAATTTACACACCATACTAAAAAATCAACTCTCCAAGTATGACAGAAAATTTCCATTGGGCGCTTGAAAATTGGTCATTTTGCTAGAAAAGCCCTAAAACACGCCGACGAATATTTTTATTCATTAAAGCTCGAAATTGAGCGCTGCAACTTTTTCAAAGGTATTGCGAGATTTGTCTCAAAAAGACGCGTCGATTGATGCGTGACATGCGAGGGTTTTCTCCTTTTAATCGTATTAAAAATCAATTGAATATAAAGTCCAAATAAACCCATGCTTATGAGCCTCGAGGGCACCCGTTAGTTTTTCGCTTATATACCTTTTTTGGGAAAACTTTGGGGTCTGAAACTTTGCCCCTTTTATCATCAACCAATGCCGATACCCTTTCATTCTATAAAAAAATTTCAAAAATGCCTCCAAAATTTCTTTTAGACCCGGGAAAGAAAATAACTTATTTTTCGGTATTTAATCAATAAAACTATAACGGTAAAACTCAGAGCGCTGAAATGCACACCAGACATGGCCCCCGTACGTACCTTTTCACCGAGCCTACAAACTCACCAAAAAACGCACCCATTCTCGGGCAATGAGCGTTTTCACTCATTCTCATATCTCATTAAAAATGAGTGTGATGAGTGAAAGCGGCGACTTTGAGGTCTGGTTGGAAACTTGTGGGTAGTTCACGGGAGGGCACACATCATACTGAGAGATGGATTCTCCAAGTATTACAGGAAATTCAAATTCGGCGATTGAAATTTCGGCCAACTTTGACCCCCCCGGAGAGGGTGAAGGAGGCAAAATCAGAATTCAGAAAGTACGACAAGGTCTTAGGATTGCGAGTTCTAGCCGCGGCCAGAGTTTCAGGTCGCTGCGACACCGGGAACATACGAAACTGCGCGAGAACCAGTTTTCCGCAATAATACATCTTTCACAAGGGGGCCCTTCGGGAATCTGTCATAGTACTGGCGCGTATTTTAGTCCTGATTTGCCTCCGGCAGTGAAAGTCGTCCCCGCGCGCAGAGTAACCAGAACACTCGCGAGAACCCCCCCCCCTAAGGGGGTTCTCAAAAAAAATCATATCCCCACTACTCGGAGTCTACACTCCCACATTAAATAATCTCCCAACATTGCAAGCAACATGCACCACCACCCACCCTCAACATCGTCCCAACTTCCGACTCGTTCCCATTCAACAAACAAAATCGACACAACTTGTCAGTTGCTTATACTTGTCCCTCTCCTAACTTGGCCAACCTCCCCGAAACCCCCACACTCCCTCACACCCAACCTCGGAAGGTTGGGGAAGAGTTTTCACCAGACCTCACTAAAATTTAACCTCATCTAACCTAGCCTAACATTTCCCAACTCTTTTAAAACCAATCCAACATAATATCATCAATCCAAAGCAATCTAACCCGACCTGACCCAATCTAACTCAATTTACCCAATCAAACCCAATCTAACATAGTCTAACCCATATAAAACAATCTAACCCAATCTGAGCCAACCTAAACAAATCTAACATAATCTGACCCAATCTAAACCAATCCAACACACTCTTATCCCTTTTAAATCAATATAACCCAATCTATAACTGAATCTACCCCAATCAAACAAAACCTTGTGGAGCAAGCTATTCAATAAATGTTTTCTTCACCCTGTGTAATATCTTTTCGCCTTATCCAACAGCATCCGTAGATGCCGATGTTTGGTGTCCATGTCTGGTAATCTTACCCTTGACATGCTTGTCCCATCGTGTCATTCCCTATTCTAATAAACGGAGCGTATCTTCAGTCACATATCAAGCTCAGTTCCCAAAGGGAAAAAAAACAAAGATGCGGCAGCAATGTTTTATTCCAATTGTGCAGTGATGCAACCTGAAGCAATCGATAATGTCATCCTGGAACACAAAGCACCTGAAAACCTTCAAACGAAACAAAAAAAAAGGAAATACGCCACACTAATATTCCAACCAATAGCCTTGCTAAGAAAAAAATTTCATATCGACGAAAAACCATTATTAACTTCGATACATTGAATTCTTCAAAATAGAAATAATTTTTTTCAAATTACCTACGAATTTCTTACCCTCATGAAAAGCACAAAATTGTGGCTCTGAAAATGTTCATGGGCAACTGAAAACGTAAAACCATACTAAAACTTCGAAAATAGCTATCACGAAAACCGTCACAATTTCATCATACATAAAATCACATAAAAGTCGAAACGATAAATCACAAGCCTTAATATCCCAGCCTCATTTGAATAACTCGAAATATCTTGCTATACCTTGGAATTATTTGTGAAGTCTCTAATACACTATAAACGTTTATATTCAATTCGCCTAAACACTTTGTGGTGCCATATATATTGCAAACCCAATCATTCAACTCCAAAACACATCAACAACCTGATTTAATCATTCAATTACCAAAATGCTTCCATTCAACTCACTTCCAACGCGGAAACAAACTTCCTTGCCATTTGGTGCTAAAGCATACTATAACCTACACACATATATAATCGAAGGCAGACAATATCTGCACGGTCATGCACAATGCGAACCTATAAAACACGGAAATATATTTCCAGTATATATACCACGTTGATGAATATTCCAATAAACCATTATTTTATGTTCCTCACCTAAAAATAGTGAATAACATTCCTCCTAAATTCACCATTGAACCCAAAGCAACCTTAAAATTCACCAAATTAAACCACTAACTATTGTTTGAAAAACGCATTCAATTAGCCTATGATACCATGAATAAATGTTTAACGTTACATTTTCCTACAGTTTTACCCTATGTACAAATACCTTATAGTTAAAGTACATTCTATAAAAATAGTGCTTTCATTTCAAGTACACCATTACCCTAATAATAATTTCCAACTCGCCCATTCATTATACTATTTAAATCAATAAAATTTGTGCCAAATTTCTCCATTATCACCATGCAAACCATCACCCTAAACTGTGTCAAAACTTTACTTGTACCCAACTCCTATTTCCAATGCACCTTTACAAAGCATTCTTGTATAATGTAATCGCGCTTTCAATTACATTATTGCCTAGATATCCATAAGCATCCCAATTATCATTCACTTCAAAACCAACACAATTCCTGCCAAATTTTGCCATCACTACCATTGAGTCATGATCCTCAGGTACTGTGTTAATACTCAAGTAGTACCTACCTCCAATTAGAAGTGCAATTTCAAAAAAAACATAAATTTTCAATACTTCATACCTTTTACCAAAATATTGTTGCTCTTTCTACTACCATATAACCTCAAAATTAATTAACAAAAATCCCATCTATCTTACAATTTAAAAGCAACACAATTCCCACAAATTTATCCTCTTTTGCCAAAAAGAGATCATCATCCTTAACTGACTGTGTCTAAACTCTAGTTGTACCTGCCACCAACCAAATGCCCACTTATACAAGCCCAATGAACTTTAATCATTTAAATTTATCTATCAACTATTGCATGAACCTCATACATATGTATCAAGAAATATCTGTGTCGATGCCCCCAATATCTTCAACTCTGCACTCACATATATACAACTTATACTTTGACCAACCAGTAAGTGAAACATGTCAAAAAACCCATTCTTGCCCTATGAACAAATACATCTACAACTTTTGATGTGTCATTTTATTTATTACAACTCTATCTAAAACCTACTTCCATTATCTTCCCCATAATTAAACTCTCCATGGAATTTTTTCTTTTCACCTAAAATACCTCCATTAAATCAATTTTCTGACTATTCCATCAAATTTTTCACCCCTCAATAAAATCATAATCATTTTACTTTTCATATTTTATCATCCCAATAACGTACAACTTTACAATAATTCATATATCTATATATATATATATATATATATATATACATAAAATATTATTAAAGTCATTTTTAAGCAGTTCCGACTCCAAATGTCCTACCAAGCTAGAGCCACACAGCGCTAGCGCGCTAAATATGTACAGAACCATAAAGTATAAACAATTATTCTGGGGCCGTTTGACGCTGCCTGACGGCAGCCTCAAACGGCTACGCCGCAGTAATAATTAAATAAAAAGTCAGATGAAATACTTCAAAGCTATACTGTCCTCAAAATGGAATTGTTTCGCACTTAAATCTCGACACAAACAATAAAGTTTAATTTCACTTGCGTCACTATGCAATTTAAATGCCTTCCTGGCATTATCAACCTATATATAAATACGTGATCATATTATAAAGTTCAAATTATCCGAAGCATTTGGAGTTCATCTTACTTACACGATGCTAGATTCAAATGCATCAATGAATACTTTAGTCTCTCCCCCTGCACACTGCTACTGCTCTGCTCAATAATTCATGCTCTCGAAAACGCATTATTCTATATAATAACTGTGCTGAAGTGAATTTCACAATGGAGAATTCATACATGTTTTTCGACATTTTTTGTTTGACTCTTTCGATTCATCATTTTTAACATCATTTAACATCCATCATTTAAACACATCCATCTACAAAACAACCATCATTTGAATCTCATTTGCTGGTTAAAAAAGTTCTTCACATATGTGATCGCCACAACTATTCAATTTTAAACGAATGCCATGTGTTTTCCATACGGAAATCAATCCCATGTCCCCCAAATCAATTAAGTTCTTCTTACAATCAAATAATGTAAATAATGTTTCGCCGTGGCACAGTGGTTGACGGATCGACCTCGTATGTTGAAAACGAAGGTTCGTATCCCGGCGCTCAGGCGCGGCGATTTTCCCTGTTGGGGTATAAGGGAATGCTCAAGCACAATATATCCACTCAACCCAGGTGTCGGAAATGGGTACCGCCTTTACAAAGGAACCGTCATGGTGTCTTATGTAAAGTGTTAGTTATAAAACATTTAAAAAACCAATGCTCAAGATCAAACATATCAGGCTTGATTAAAAATAAAGCATCCCAAAGATGACGATGTTTGTTTTGTGTTGTTTGTTTCTTTTATTCCATTACCTACAAGGAGAAATGAGAAAATAATTCAACATGCCTTCATATACATAAAGAAAATAAATTCAAGTCTTTGCAGACCCAATTACTCAATACAAAAAATATAATTCTACAACTAAATCAACAACAAATTCGGAAATGCTACAGTCTAGCGAATAAATTTTGTTCCACATTTGGCCCAACTAACGATAATTCATACATTTTCTCCAACGCAAAACGATTTCTTCCAACTCAAAATTCGGTATGTAGCAATTTCATTCTTCTTCTGTCCGGTTAAAAGCAAACATAATTCGTCCACAGCAAACCCTCTTTCATCTACCAACAAGCACTATTTTATAAATTAAGTTACTAAAATATTTAACAAAATGTACTAAAATTCCGGACGTATTGAATCTTGTACATCTTGTACGTCAATAAGTGCACCAAACCAGCATGGCTTCCACTCTCATTAGCCAACAAAATGGACCACGTTGCGATGTTTTTATAATGAAATCACAGGAATTAATGACTGTTCATCACACTAACAACGTTTTACTGAACATTATAGTCGTAGACGTTCTCCCGATTTGTGCTAATATTCCATTTTTATTAAACGTTTTTGCAAAGGTTAATTCCGCATTCCCGTGACTTCATACTAAATTCCAGCGTCCGCTCTTTCTGCAATTCAATCTGCTGTGTGAATTCAATAGTAAAATCCCAAACGGGTAGAAAACGTATTCATGACATTAATACCAAGAACAGTATGTCTCTTGAAAAATCTTAAATGCATAAATTTTTGAAGTAAAAGCTTTCAGCGGTCGAATAAATGTTCACAGCTTACGCAATGTCCGACGGCTATTTCTGTAACCTGAAAACGTCATGATTACATTTTTTGTTAACGCATGTTATTTCTTACAATACCCAAACTTTGATTTAAACTCGTTTGTCGTTTGCTGAAACCCTGTCTAAAAAAAAATTTTCGATTAATATTGTCCTCCATAGTCGTGTTTCTCAACTTTCTAATTATCGAATGCGGGAAATGATGCCTAACATTACCCCCCTGTACATAGATTCCGCGTTCCCTTAATTTCAAATACTATACATGGCCCCGATATTTTCGTTCACTTATACTCTGCGTGTGAAATATATTCAATACAAACATAAGAGCCACTGCTAACGGAAAACGTATGCATGACAATTTTGTTTCAAAAATATAGCCACTCGCGAAAATCTCACTTCCTAACAATAATGTCAAAAATAATGTCAAGATAACATATAAATAAGGACAATGATGTCGAAAATGAGCTATCATGTTATATAACCATTGAATGTCTAATCATTCAAAAATTTTCTATCATCCACAATATTTCTAACGATTCGCAATATCACGAAATAATTTAGAAACTTGAGAACCTATTTCGAGTAGCATCGATTATATTTACGAGCTTGTAAAAATTTCACACAATTTCCACGAGATCAGGTTATCAATGTCTCTCCTACCATTTAACATATAAAAATGATAACGTGATCACCCGTAAATGCCTGGGTACATTTTAAAGAAAATTAAAATGGAAAAATATGGTTTCAAATACCTCACAATAAAATGAAACTCACATGATTGGGAGCTTACTTACAACTTACCTACCATTTCCTTAGGCCTTGTGAGCATAGATTCCGCGTTCCCATAATTATTTGCACCTTCAAATATCCGAAGTTACCTAGATAAATTTTAAATGGTAATCGCATTCCTCTCTTACTGCGTACTCATTCACCATTCCGTGCACCCTGTGCATATATTCCACGTTCCCATAACTCTATTCTGAATAATGCTCCCCACTATACATCGATTCTTGCGAGTGAAACATGTCTAATCTGCAAATAAAATTGTTTCCTAAGCTCGATCCATCACCCAGCAACCTCTGAAAGAAATCACTTTGCTCAAAATTTCAATATTTTACCAAGTATCAAGTATTCCTGAATCAAAATCAGGGAATAAAAAATCGTTCGTTCTTTAATATACATTTACATACGAACGTAATTTATCAAATGCTTTCAGTGCTTAATATTGCCACAATGGAATATGCTACATGACATAAACTGTAATGTATTAAAAATTTTCCGGACACTATTTTAGGGTATCTTATCTTCTTCTCCGATATATATATATATTCCTAAATTGAAAACTTACCAGTCTAAAAATTGAACATCATTTAAGAAACCTTGGGAACTCTTGCCCATAAAATGAAAATAAAACCATTTCGTTATCACGCCGAGTTGAATTTTTTCACTTTGTTCCATGAATCTTACGATGTTATCACAATTATTTCGATACACAAAAAGTATTATTGAATATGCAACATGATAACGTATTGACAAACTTCTGGTGTGAATTTAGCAAAATAGCGACCTCTGGAAACTCCACCCATTTCTGACACGCGTCTCTCGTTGCCATGACGACCGATCTCAAAGCCGTAGCAATTCTTGAGATATTTCCTGCAAATAATAGAATCACCATTTCTCTCAAGTTACAGTATATGTGCATGCCTCAATGAATTCGTCTTGAAAATGCGAGTGTTTTGATATGCAACACGCTATACCATTCTGTGAAAGCGTTTGCGTAAATCACCTACTCATGACCAAATGAGTGAATTAGAGGGCCAATCTAACTTTGACAGTGTACCTTCGAAATCACAACCTCTGAGCTTTGAATGTGCAGCTCTTCTTTCTCCTATTCTATTTATTCATCATTTACTTATTTTCATTTCTATTTATTATATCATCGAACAAGCTATTCTTATTACACTCACTTTGGGCTATACACCAAGGGAACTCATATGAGTATAAAAATTTCCTATGACAAAAGACGTTAAATCAGGCATAAATAAAACTAGAGAGTTCTAATTTTTCCAATAGTTTATTAAAGATACCCTGTACATTTTTTTTTCATATTGCGCTGCTCTCTCGGTGAACGCTTCATGAAAACGCGTCACTCATTAATTAGATTTTCTTCTTGAAGACGTACGAAAATTTCTCGAACATCGGAGTAGATGGAGAATATATACGTAATTTATGGGATCAATAAAAACTCAAATTAAATAAAAAACACTTTATTCGATACTTGGAAATGCGCATGAAATCGCTCGCATCATCTGAACAGTGAATGTAATCAAATTTCACTACCTCTGTAAACCGTAGATCCGTGCTAACCATTCAAAAATAAAACTTTAAACTTTGAAATTTGGCCTCTTTCATCATCATTCACTGCTGAAACTCTTTTCTCCTATAATGAAAATTTCAAGATGCCTCTAAAATTTCCTACAGCACCGAAATGGAGAAAAACTTACGTTTTCTTAACTGAAAATGTGAAAAAATATTATCGCGCTGATAATTAACCCACAAATAGCCCCTACAAATACCCTACTAATAAACACTCAACCTCACCTCGCAGAAATGAGTATTTTCACTCTATACAGAGCTCATTAAAAATGAGTTTTTAGAGTAACCCCTCCGACTTTGAGGCCTGGTTGAAAACCTGCGAATAGTTGAGGCCAAGGGGCACATCATACTATATAATCGATTCTCCAGGTATTACCAAAAAATTAAATTCTGCACTTGAAACTTGGCCATTTTGACGCCGAAAGACCCAACACTTTGCGACGAAATATTTCCGTTATGTAAATCTACACAACGTGTCCGCTGCGATTTTCTTGCACGTGACGTGAGATTCGCGATGAAAAGACGCGTGCATTGATGTACAACATGCAAGTATTTACTCTTTCATTTCGGGTTATTAACCAATAATTATCCAAATGAATGATGAGTTTGAAGCAGTTGAACGAACAAAAATGAGTTTTTGATTCTGAATTTGTGAGGATGAAACTTTTGGCTCTGAAACTTGACCTCGCTAATCTTCATTCAATGCTGAAAAACTTTTCATCTATAAAAAAAATTTCAATACGCCTCTGAAATTTCCTTGAGCACCGAAATGAATGAAATGTTACGTTTTCTTGAATGAAAACTTAAAAGGCAACTATAAAACTCATAGCGCTTAAAATCAATCCACCCAAAGCCTTCGTGAATACCACTTCAAAAAACTTTCAACCTGACCAATATATTGACGCATTTTCGATGAATGAGTGGTTCCACTCAATTTCAGACCTCATTAACAATGAGTGAAATGAGTAACCCCTGCGACTTTGAGGCATTGTTGAAAACTTATGAATAGTTAAAGGCAAGGAACACACCATACTGAAAAATGAATTCTCCAAGTAGTACCAAAAATTTCAATTCAACACTCAAAAATTGCTCATTTCGAGCCCTGGGGCCTGACAACTCACCGACGAGAGTTTTTCATCAATTGAATTCTCAAATTAAGCGATGCAAATTTTTTCCAATTTATCCCAGATTTGTCTCGAAAATACGCGTCGATTGATGTATAACATGCAGGCATTTACTCTTTTCTTTCCAATTAATGACCAATAAATCGGCACATGGGTGCTGAAATACGTGAAGTTCTTCGATCAAATCTGAGTTTTTTACTTTTAAATTGTCGAAGACAAAACTTTGGGACCTGAAACTTGGCCTCCTCCATCTTCATCCATTGCTGAACACTTTCTGTTCTATAAAAAAATTTCCAAACTGCCCCTAAAATTTCCTGGAGGCCCGAAATGGGTGAAAAGTTACGATTTATTAAGCTAAAAATCGTAAAAAATCTAAAAAACCTAAAGCACCGTAATTTCATCCATCAATGGCCCTCACAAAGACCTTGCAACAAAGCGCTCAACATGACAAAAATACTCACGCATTTACGAGGAATGAGTGTTTCCACTCATTTTCAGACCTCATTAAAAATGAGTTTTTCAACCTTTTCCACGCGACCTGGAAGCCTGGCTGTAAACTCACGAGTACCTAAGAACAAGAGACACATCATACTAAAAAATCAATTCTCCAAGTATTACAGACAATTTCCATTCGGCACTTGAAAATTCGTCATTTCGATGGAAACGCCCCGAAACACGCTGACGAAAATTTTTCATTCATTAAAGGTCGAAATTCACCGCTGCAACTTTTTCAAAGGTATTGCGAGATTTGTCTCAAAAAGACGCGTCGATTGATGCGTGACATGCGAGGGTTTTCTCCTTTTAATCGTATTAAAAATCAATTGAATATAAAGTCCAAATAAACCCATGCTTATGAGCCTCGAGGGCACCCGTTAGTTTTTCGCTTATATACCTTTTTTGGGAAAACTTTGGGGTCTGAAACTTTGCCCCTTTTATCATCAACCAATGCCGATACCCTTTCATTCTATAAAAAAATTTCAAAAATGCCTCCAAAATTTCTTTTAGACCCGGGAAAGAAAATAACTTATTTTTCGGTATTTAATCAATAAAACTATAACGGTAAAACTCAGAGCGCTGAAATGCACACCAGACATGGCCCCCGTACGTACCTTTTCACCGAGCCTACAAGTTCACCAAAAAACTGACGCATTTCTGAGAAATGAGCGTTTTCACTCACTTCCAGACCTCATTAAAAATGAGTGTTATGAGTGAAAGCGGCGACTTTGAGGTCTGGTTGAAAACTTGTGGGTAGTTCACGGGAGGGCACACATCATACTGAAAGATGGATTCTCCAAGTATTACAGGAAATTTGAAATCGGCGATTGAAATTTCGGCCAACTTTGACCCCCCCGGAGAGGGTGAAGGAGGCAAAATCAGAATTCAGAAAGTACGACAAGGTCTTAGGATTGCGAGTTCTAGCCGCGGCCAGAGTTTCAGGTCGCTGCGACACCGGGAACATACGAAACTGCGCGAGAACCAGTTTTCCGCAATAATACATCTTTCACAAGGGGGCCCTTCGGGAATCTGTCTTAGTACTGGCGCGTATTTTAGTCCTGATTTGCCTCCGGCAGTGAAAGTGACCCCGCGCGCAGAGTAACCAGAAAATCGCGAGAACCCCACCCCAGGGGGTTCTCAAAATAAATCACACCCCGACTCCCAGGAGTCCACACCACCACATAAAATAATCTCACAACATTGCCAACATCGCCACCACCACCCACCCTCGGCATCGTACCGACCACCGACTCTTTCCCATTCAACAAACAAAATCATCACCAGTTGTCACTTTTACTTATCCCTCTCCTAACTTGGCCAACCTCCCCGAAACCCCCACACTCCCTCACACCCAACCTCGGAAGGTTGGGGAAGAGTTTTCACAAGACCTCACCGAATCAGAAACCCTAAATCACCTAATGAACCCTGATCTATCCCAGTCTAACATCTCCCTAATTTTCCTGACCTAATCTAACATAATATATCAAAATATCACCAGTCCAACCGATCTAACGATATATAACCTTATTTCACCCAATCAAATCACCCGAACCCATTATTAAACAATCTAACATAATAAAACCTTATCTAAACCAATCTTATCCATTCTAACCCAACCTCGCCCAATCTCAACCAGTCTAACCCAATACAACCAAATACAACCCATTCAAACAATATTTAACCAATCGAACACAAACTATCGTAATAGATTAATCTTGACCAATCCAACATAGTTTCACCCCATCGAACCCAATCTAACCTATTTTAACCCGTCTATCCTTATCCTCCATACCTTGTTTAGCTTCACCAATTTACCATTCAAAATATTTTTAAAAAAATGTCCACTAACCACTAATCAATAAAAACGAAAATATTCACTCTCATCTTGTTTAAACACATCTTCTGCTCTCGATATTCGAATATCCCAAGTCCTACGGGGAAACTATTCATCGTAATTTTTCGTGACTATTTTGTTCCCACACAATCATACTCTGTTTCCATGAAATTAAACCTCAAATACTCTCATCATATCATTTATTCATTTTATTCCACTGAATTTCTCATCATATAAGGAAATCGAAACAAGTTTACCCCATATATTCACTCTCTGAACACTTCCCAGAACATATGCAACTTTAAAATAATTTTGGTAATCATAATAACAACTTTCATTTCATCAACACTCATCTAAATGCGGTTGCGACTCAAAATGTCACAGAGAGAGAGGCAACAGCCCAGCGCTAACGCGCAGCAAATGCACAAGGCAGAGGGGGGTAAATAATGATGCTGGGGCCGCTTTAGCCTGCCCGAAGGGCAGCCCAAAGCGGCTAAATTTCAATGAAAATTTATTAAAAAATTGGAGGAAATAGCTCAAAGCTTCTCTTTGGAAAACGAAATAAATGAGCGCTAAATTCTCGAACAAAATCGCAATTTCTACTCCCTCATAAATCCCCCATGTTTTCTTTCAGTAAATCTCAAAATAGTGTCACTCATACTCAGTCATTAATTAGATTTTCTTCTTGGAAACATACGAAAATTTGTTTAACATTGAAGTAGATAGTGAATTTATACGTAATTCATGGGATAAATAAAAACTCAAATTCAATAAAAATCACTTTATTCGGGACTGGAAAATGCGCATGAAATCGCTCGCATCATTTGGGCAGTGAGTGCGATCAAATTTCACTACCTCTGTAAACCGTAGATGAGTGCTAACTTTTCGAGAACAAAACTTTGGGCTCTGAAATTTGGCCTCTTTCATCCTCATTCAATGCTGAAACTATTTTCTTCTATAAAAAAATATTTCACGATAGCTCTAAAATTTCCTGGAGCACCAAAATGGACAAAAACTTACGTTTTGGTAAATGAAAATTTGTAAAAAAAAAATTATCGCGCTGAAAATTTACCCACACTAATAGCCCCTACAAATACCCTACAGACAAACAATCAACCTCACCAAAATGATGATGCATTTAGGAGAAATGAGTATTTTCACTCAATTACAGACCTCATTAAAAATGAATTTTTAGAGTAACCCCTCCGACTTTGAGGCCTGCTTGGAAACCTGCGAGTAGTTAAGGTCAAGGGACACATCATACTATAATCGATTCTCCAGGTATTACAAAAAATTTAAATTCTGCGCTTGAAAATTGGTCATTTTGACGCCGAAAGACCCAACACTCGCCTCCGAAAATTTTCCATTAATTAAATCTACACAACGTGTCCGCTACAATTTTCTTGCCCGCAAGGTGAGATTCGCGATGAAA
This sequence comes from Morinoia aosen, assembly GCA_030386875.1. NCBI lineage: Eukaryota > Metazoa > Arthropoda > Malacostraca > Amphipoda > Talitridae > Morinoia > Morinoia aosen. The sequence continues at coordinate 56,964,911 of CM059576.1, read as the reverse complement.
AAACGCGTCGATTGATATACGACATGCAAATATTTACTCTTCTATTTCGGATTAATCACCTATAATTATCCAAATCAATGATGAGTAAGCGGCAATTAAATGAGCGAAAATGAGTAAAACTTTGAGCTCTGAAATTTAACCTCGTCGATCTTCATCCAATTCTAGAAACCTTTTCTTCTATAAAAAAAAATTCAAAATGCCTCTGAAATTTGATTGAGCACCAAAATGAATGAAATGTTACGTTTTCTTGAATGAAAACTCAAAAGGCAACTATAAAACTCAAAACGCTCGAAATCAATCCACCCAAAGCCTTCGTAAATACCACTTCAAAAAACTTTCAACCTGACCAAAATATTGACGCATTTCTGTTGAATGAGTGTTTCCACTCAATTTCAGACCTCATTAAAAATGAGTGAAATGAGCAGCCCCTGCGACTTTGAGGCATGATTGAGAACTTATCATAGTTGACGACAAGGAACACACCATAGTAAAAAATTTAAATTCTGCACTCGAAAATTCCTCATTTCGAGACGAAAGAGCGCCTTGGAACTCACCGACGAGAGTTTTTCATCGATTAAATTCTCAAATTGAGCGACGCAAAATTTTGAAAGATATAATCAGATTCCTCTCGAAAAGACGCGTCGATTGATGTACAACATGCAGGCATTTGCTCTTTTCTTTCGGATTAGTGACCAATAAATCGGTAGAGGCGTACTGAACATCGGCAGTTTTTAGAGCAAATCTGAGTTTTTTACTTTTAATTTTTCGAAAACAAAACTTTGGAGGCTGAAACTTCGCCTCTTTTATCTTCATCCATTCCTGAACCCTTTCTGTTCTACAAAAAAAAGTCCAAAATGCCCCAAAAGTTCCCTGGACGACCGAAATGAGTAAAAAGTTACGATTTATTGAGTGAAAACTTGTGAAAAATCTAAAAAACCTAAAGCGCCGAAAATTTATCCAATGATGGCCCTCACAAAGGCCTTGTTATGAAACGCTCAACATGACAAAAATACTCACGCATTTACGAGGAATGAGTGTTTCCACTCATTTCCAGACCTCATTAAAAATGAGTTTTTCGACCTTTTCCACGCGACCTGGAGGCCTGGCTGAAAACTCACGAGTACCTGAGAACAATTTACACATCATACTAAAAAATCGCCTCTCCAAGTGTGACAGAAAATACAAATTGGGCGCCTGAAAATTGCTCATTTTGAGAGAAAAGCCGCAAAACTCACCAACGAGAGTTTTTCATCGAAATTCACCGCTGCAACTTTTTTACGTATATTGCGAGACTCGTCTCACAATGATGCGTCGATTGATGTACAACATGCGTGGGTTTTCTCTTTCTTTCGCATTAAAAATGAATTGATCTTACAGTTGATATATACCGGAACATTTCGAGCACCCTTCAGTTTTTCGATTTTATCTCATTTTGGGGAAAATTTTGGGTTCTGAAATTTTGCCCCTTTTCTCCTCATTCAATGGCGAATCTCTTTCATTCTATAAAATTTTTTCCAAGATGGCCAGAAAATCTTTTTGAGACCCCCATTTGAAAATAACTTTTTTTTCACCATTCAATCAAAAAAACTATATCGATAAAACTCAGAGCGCGGAACTGCACACCAAACACGGCCCCCGTACGTACCTTTCCAACGAGTCAACAAGCTCACCAAAAAGCGGACGCATTCTCGTTCAATGAGCGTTTTCACTCACCTTGAGACCTCATTAAAAATGAGTGTAATGAGTGAAAGCGGCGACTTTGAGGTCTGGTTGGAAACTTGTGGGTAGTTGACGGGAAGGCACGCATCATACTGAGAGAGCAACTCTCCAAGTATTACGAAACACCTTTTTTCTGCGCTTGAAAATTTCCCGAATTTCGGCCAACTTTGACCCCCTCGGAGAGGGTGAAAGAGGCGGAATCAGAATTCAGAAAATACGACAAATGCTTAGGATTGCGAGTTCTACCCGCGGCCAGAGTTTCAGCTCGCTGCGACACCGGGAACATACGAAATGGCGCGAGAACCACTTTTCCACGATAATACATCTTTCACAAGGGGGCCCTTCGGGTGCCTGTTTTAGTGCTAAAGCGAGTATTGATCCTGATTTGCCTTCGGCAGTGAAAATGACCCCGCGCGCAAAGTAACCAGAAACTCGCGAGAACCCCCCCACCGGGGCTTCTCAAAACAAATTAAACCCCGACTCTTCGGAGTCGACACTCCCACATAAAATAATCTCCCAACATTGCAAGCAACATGCACCACCACCCACCCTCAACATCGTCCCAACTTCCGACTCGTTCCCATTCAACAAACAAAATCGACACAACTTGTCAGTTGCTTATACTTGTCCCTCTCCTAACTTGGCCAACCTCCCCGAAACCCCCACACTCCCTCACACCCAACCTCGGAAGGTTGGGGAAGAGTTTTCACAAGACCTCACCGAATCAGAAACCCTAAATCACCTAATGAACCCTGATCTATCCCAGTCTAACATCTCCCTAATTTTCCGGACCTAATCTAACATAATATATCAAAATATCACCAGTCCAACCGATCTAACGATATATAACCTTATTTCACCCAATCAAATCACCCGAACCCATTATTAAACAATCTAACATAATAAAACCTTATCTAAACCAATCTTATCCATTCTAACCCAACCTCGCCCAATCTGAACCAGTCTAACCCAATACAACCAAATACAACCCATTCAAACAATATTTAACCAATCGAACACAATCTATCGTAATAGATTAATCTTAACCAATCCAACATAGTTCCACCCCCATCGAACCCAATCTAACCTATTTTAACCCTTCAATCATTATCCTATATACCTTGTTTAGCTTCACCAATTTTCCATTACAAATATTTAAAAGACAAATTTTCACTAACCACTAATCGATAAAAACCAAAATATTCACTCCCATCTTGTTTAAACACATCTTCTGTTCTCGATATTCGAATATTTCAAGTCCTACGGGGAAACTATTCATCGTAATTTTTCGTGACTATTTTGTTCTCAAAATCATACCCTGTTTCAATGAAATTAAACCTCAAATACTCTCATCGAATCATTTGTTCTTTTTATTGTACTGAATTTCTCGTCATATTAGAAGATAAAAACAAGTTTACCCCATATATTCACTCTCTGATCATTTTCCAGAACGTGTGCAATTGAAAAAAAAATCTTGGTAATCACAATAAAAACTTTCATTTCATCAACACTCATCTAAATGCGGTTACGACTCAAAATGTCACAGAGAAGCAACAGCCCAGCGCTAACGCGCATCAAATGCACAAGGCAGAGGGGGGTAAATAACGATGCTGGGGCCGCTTTAGACTGCCCGAAGGGCAGCCCAAAGCGGCTAAATTTCAATGAAAATTTATTAAAAAATTCCAGGAAACAGTTCAAACTAAAGCCGGTACCCATTTCCGACCTCTGAATTGATTGGGGTATTGTGCTTGAGCTTTCCCTTATGCCCAACGGGGAAAATCGCCGCGCCAGCACCGGGATACGAATCCCCGTCTCCAACATACAAATCCGATCCCTTAACCACTGTGCCACGGCGAGCACATACGAAAATTTGTCGAACATTGAAGTAAATGGTTAATATATAGGTAATTCATGGGATAAATAAGAACTCAAATTCAATAAAAACCACTTTATTCGAACCTAGAAAATGCGCAGAAAATCGCTCGCATCATTTAGGCAGTGAGTGTGATCAAATTTCACCACCTCTGTAAACCGTAAATAAGTGCTAACTTTTCGAAAATAAAACTTTCGGCTCTGAAACTTGCCGTCTTTCATCATCATTCACTGCTGAAACTCTTTTCTTCTATAAAGAAAATCTCAAAATGCCTCTAAAATTTCCTGGAGCGCCAAAATGGAGAAAAACTTACGTTTTGTTAACTGAAAATTTTTAAAAAACAATTATCGCGCTGAAAATTTACCCACTAATAGCCCCTACAAATACTATACAAATAAACAACCAACCTTACCAAAAAAATGATGCATTTCGGAGAAATGAGTATTTTCACTCAATTACAGACGTCATTAAAAATGAGTTTTTAGAGTAACCCCTTCGACTTTGAGGCCTGGTTGAAAACCTGTGAGTAGTTGAGGACAAGGGACACATCATCCTATAATCAATTCTCCGGGTATTAACAAAAATTTAAATTCTGCACTTGAAAATTGGCCATTTTGATCCCGAGAGGCCCCAACACTCGCCGAAGATAGTTTTCCATTAATTAAATCTACAGCGTTTCCGCTGCAACTTTCTTGCACGTAAGGTGAAATTCGCGATGAAAAGACGCGTTGATTGATGTACGACATGCAAAGGTTCACTCTCTTATTTTGGGTTGATAACCAATAATTATCCAAATGAATGATGAGTGAGCGGCAATTAAATGAGCGAAAATAAGTAAAACTTTGGGCTATGAAACTTGGCGCCTCGTTGATCTTCATCCAATGCCGGAAACTCTTTCGTTCCACGAAAAGAAATTTAAAATGCCTCTGAAATTTCATTGAGCACCAAAATGAATGAAATGTTACGTTTTCTTGAATAGAAACTCGAAAAACAACTATAAAACTCTAGCGCCGAAAATTACACCACCCAAAGCCTTCGTGTGGATACACCACTTCAAAAAACTTTCAACCTCACCAAAATATTGACGCATTTTCGATGAATGAGTGTTTCCACTCAATTTCAGACCTCATTAAAAATGAGTGAAATGAGCAACCCCTGCGACTTTGAGGGATGATTGGTAACTTATCATAGTTGACGGCAAGGGACACAACATACTAAAAAATTTAAATTCTGCACTCGAAAATTCCTCATTTCGAGCCGAAGGGGCGCCTGGCAACTCACCGACGAGAGTTTCTCATCAATTAAATTCTCAAATTGAGCGATGCAAATTTTTGGCAGGTATTGCGAGATTCCTCTCGAAAATACGCGTCGATTGATGTACAACATGCAAGCATTTACTCTTTTCTTTCGGATTAGTGACCAATAAATCGGTAGAGGCGTACTGAACATCAGCAGTTTTTAGAGCAAATCTGAGTTTTTTACTTTTAATTTTTCGAAAACAAAACTGTGGAGGCTGAAACTTGGCCTCTTTTATCTTCATCCATTGCTGAACCCTTTCTGTTCTATAAAAAAAATTCCAAAATGCCCCAAAAATTGCCTAAACGCCCGAAATGGGTAAAAAGTTACGATTTATTTAGTGAAAACTTTTGAAAAATCTAAAAAACCTAAAGCGCCGAAAATTCATCCATCAATGGCCCTCACAAACACCTTGTAATAAAAGTCTCAACATGACAAAAATACTCACGCATTTACGAGGAATGAGTGTTTCCACTCATTTCCAGACCTCATTAAAAATGAGTTTTTCGACCTTTTCCACGCGACCTGGAGACCTGAGTGAAAACTCACGGGCAGTTTGAAACAATTTACACACCATACTAAAAAATATACTCTCCAAGTGTGCCAGAAAATATGAATTGGGCGCTTGAAAATTGCTCATTTTGAAAGAAAAGCCCCAAAACTCACCGACGAGAGTTTTTCTTCGAAATTCACAGCTGCAACTTTTTTACGTATATTGCGAGCTTTGTCTCACAAAGACGCGTCGATTGATGCACAACATGCGTGAATTTTCTCTTTCTCTCGCATTAAAAAGCAATTGGTCTTACGGTTGATAAATACCGGAATATTTTGAGCACATTTCAGTTTTTCGATTTTATCTCATTTTGGGAAAAATTTTGGGTTCTGAAACTTTGCCTCTTTTATCTTCAACCAATGCCGAGACAAACTCATTCCATAAAATTTTCTCCAAGATGCCCAGAAAATTTTGTTCAAACCCTCATTCGAAAATAACTTATTTTTCACCATTCAATCAATAAAACTATAACGGTAAAACTCAGAGCGCGGAACTGCACACCAAACACGGCCCCCGTGCGTACCTTTCCAACGAGTCAACAAGCTCACCAAAAAGCGGACGCATTCTCGTTCAATGAGCGTTTTCACTCACCTTCAGACCTCATTAAAAATGAGTGTGATGAGTGAAAGCGGCGACTTTGAGGTCTGGTTGGAAACTTGTGGGTAGTTCACGAGAGGGGACCCATCATACTGAGAGAGCAACTCTCCAAGTATTACGGAACACCTTTTTTCTGCGCTTGAAAATTTCCCGAATTTCGGCCAACTTTGACCCCCCCGGAGAGGGTGAAGGAGGCAAAATCAGAATTCAGAAAATACAACAAATGCTTAGAATTGCGAGTTCTACCCGCGGCCAGAGTTTCAGCTCGCTGCGAGACCGGGAACATGCGAAATGGCGCGAGAACCAGTTTTCCGCAATAATACATCTTTCACAAGGGGGCCCTTCGGGAATCTGTCATAGTACTGGCGCGTATTTTAGTCCTGATTTGCCTCCGGCAGTGAAAGTGACCCCGCGCGCAAAGTAACCAGTGCGTACTTCAGCTTACAATTATTGCATCGATACTAGATAACGAGCTGTTTCGGTTGTGAATTCTCTTAATGTATGAGGGGTTTTGACACTCCATGGAAGTTTGTTCCACAGTAAAGCGCCTGAAATTGATAGTTTTCTGCCCAATGTCAGATGAACGGTAGTTGATTTAGACATTATTTTTTCTGTTTTACTTTAGGTTGGTGACGGTGGGGGGATGAAATTGCACCATTTCAGCGTTGCTTTTAGGAAGATATAAAGAGAGAATACGTATTAGACAGTGATTTCAATGAGAGTTTCTAGTCCTTGTGCGAACCTTCTTTACAGCGGTTGACGTTCATGTTTATTATAAGAATACTTTTAAGGTATCGTCTTTTTTAACAGGAAAGAGCGACAGGATGAGTGCCTGGAAAGTTGCTGTGTATATGTGTATGTTTGTGATTGCTGCCAGCAATCGTACGTTGGAAGCACTACCCTCCAACTATTTATCCGTCACAGCCAACATTCAGGTTTTTCTCATATTAATGGCCGCCCATTTGCTTGTCCTTCTCAGTCCGCCATTAGAAACCATTGCAATAGTTCTAATCATCCTTTCAAAATGTCTAATTTTTCTATTCTATGCAAAGCATTTAATGAACAAGACCTCCGTATTCTAGAATCTCTTTATATATTTACAAATAAACCTGCACTTAACAACGATTTCAGCGTGACAAAATTATTTGTAGCCCCTACTTCCTAACTTGCGGTATGCTGAGGTGTGTTTGTTGTGTGTGTGTGTGTGTGTGTGCATGTAGTGCGTCCGTGTATATGCGTGTGTGTGTGTATATATATATATATATATATTTCGATGTGTAGGTGTATGAGTGTGTATAGTTATGTATGCCTGTATGTATATTGCCTATACGCTTAAGTTTGGTATTTTAGTCGTTAGAACAATGATTTACTTTTATTTTTTTCGTTTTTGCTTAGTATTTTCATTCAAACCTTATCTGTCTTATGTATGACAGAAATTATTTTTATTTCTTCCAGCACTGATGATGGAATAACTTGTATTCCGAAACGTTTGCCTCATTAAATATTCTCTATTACGTTGGTTCTTCTTTTTATTTTGAGAATAAGATTCCCTAGGAATCGCCCTATATGTACTACTGTATTAGACTTCGTGCACAAGAAAACTTTCTTGACTAAGAGTCCAGCAGATTTTATTTAGGAGAGGTGTTACGTAATCGCTCTTTATGAATTTACCTTTGCATAATACCTTGGCCACAAAATTCATGCATTTTTGTACTGCTTTTTGAAAATTTTGAGGTATTCAATGGCCAATATGCAACGAAACTAAAGGTTGTGTGGACAATAATTTAGATTTTTAGTAGAGTATCCTTTTTATTCAATGTAAAAATGTTAGAGTTAGTAAATTTTGTTGCAAGTTTTCTCTACGTGGTATTTGAAAGGCACGTTTCTATCGAACCAAAAACCTTTATTTTTTACTTTTTCTGGTGGCTTTATTTCATCACTCCCATCCGTATGAGTAAGAGCTCTATTGCAAGAGGCTAATGCAACTTGGACTATGAATATTTTTCTGTGAATAAAAGCTTTAATACTTCAAGGCTAACTCAGTGTCATAAATACATCAATTTAAAACACTTGTTCCGTTCCGTAGGTACTCTCCTACGAATAACTTTTCTATGTTCACGTTCTTCTCAAATCGACAGAAAATGTAAGATTTTACATGGATACTAATATCGGCATTGGTAACATTCCCGCAGCTAAATTGCAATATATCTAAAAAAATGAATGCTAGCAAGGGCCTGTAAAATTTTTTCATCCGCGATTCCTGAATACGCTGTGCGGTACGGGGAGAACTGGGGGCTTGACATTGAGTGACACTTGACATTGAGTGAAAGGTGTTTACCATGATAGCCGTGACGTCGATACCGAACTTCCTGATCCGGGCATGGTGAGGCCTTGTTGAGAATTCATCAAAATTCTTTGATAGATACGGTGTGCACGTGCGTCCAATTCTCCGACGAAAATTGTGGTGAATTAAAGTGAAGTTGCTGAAAAACTGGTATAGTTTGTATATTCACGTGAGTACAGTGTGTGACTTTGTATGGAGTGCTCGTGAGAGTAGTTTTTTTTTTTTTTCGTTGCGTGAGAGTTGAGACTGAGCATTGGACTTTGGTGTGGTGACTTGCAATTTTTGACTGAGGTGTTTCGACTGGTAAGCTTTCTTTGCATATAAAGAGTATAGTGTGTGACATTGTAGAGAGTGACTGTGAGAGTAGTAGGAAACGTTTTTGTTTCTTTTGGTTTGATAACTTTATTTTCAGTAGATTTGGTGAGTGAAGACTTCTTCTGCCTGTGAAATTTGTACTGAGAGAGAAGTCTGTGTTTGAGGATGGCAAGAAATAGGACTGGTCGTAGGAAGGGAGGTGCAAGTGGAATGGATGAGGAGATTGAGTGCATGACTTGTAAAGAGTGGATAGATATAGATGCATGCAAAGGTTTGAGAGAAATGAGTCGGAGAAAGTTGAGTGATCTTGTGTTTACGTGCTGGAAATGTTTGAATGATGAGAGTAAGAAGTTGAAAGAGGAGGTTGAGAGATTGACAATTTTGATGGTTGCTTTAGAGGCTGACTTGAAGGATGAAAGGAAGCTGAACGAAGGAAAGAATGAGAATGGTGCAAATGCAGTGAATGAAGAGGTAAATGGTGATGCAAGGAGTGCAAATGAAGTGGATGATAATGCAAAAGATGGTGCAAGGAGTGTGAATGAAGCAAATGATGGTGCAAATGTGACAGATGAGAGTAGAAGGATGAATGAGCATGATGAAAGAGGTAAAAATGGAAAGAGAGTGGATGAGCCACCTGTTGTGGGGCCACATGAGGTGCAGGAGCCTGTAGTGGAAGCGAATGAAAGGAAGATGAATGGAAAGAATGATCTGAGTGAAAGAAGTGAGCGAAAGAGTAGCATGAAAGGGAGAGTAAGACCTATGATTAGAATATGTGGAGATAGCATGGTGAAGAATGTTGATAGGTTTGTATGTATGAGTGACAGTAGTGGATGTATGAGCATGAGAGGGAAAGGAGTGGAGGAGATTTGTAGGCATGCTGAGAGAGTGATAGATGGAATGGATGAAGGAATGGTTGTACTGCAAGGAGGTGGCAATGGGTTGCTTGAATGTGGGAGAGAACGTACGGTGAATGCAATTATGAAAGTTGTTGATAGGGCGCGGAAGAAGAATGTTAGAGTGGCGGTGACTAGCCTCCTAAGAAGGCCTGCGTGTGATGAGGAGTATGAAAGGGTGCGAAAGGAGGTGAATAGAGAGTTGCATGAAAGGATTATGAGTATGAGAGCTGAGAGTGTGAGAAAGCGTGAGCTGGGTTCCAGCTTCCTTGACATGGATAGCATGATTCAGGATGGGTGTTTTCTTGGAGATGGAGTCCATCTTACAAAAGAAGGTGAGATGAAACTCTCCAAGAAATATATCCAGTGGATCAGGGCTACTCATGTCATAATGGAAGCTGGAACTGGATGAATGAAAATCCGTCAGAGCAAAAGTGAGGAACGTCTGGAATTGTCTAATTGTGTTGTAAGGTTTGGAAGTATAAATGTGCGTGGATGGAATGCAGGAAAGTTAGATGACCTCGTAGTAGAATTTGAGAATGGAAAATTGGATTGTGTTGGTGTAGTAGAGACCCAAATGCGTGATAGAGTCAGTTTAACATGTAAGGAGAATAAGTATCATATGATAGGAAAAGGGCGTGTAAATTGGCAAAAAAGAGGTGGTGGAGTTGGTTTGATTGTAAAGAATGCTCTAAATTGGAAATTAGAGGAACTTCCTGTTGGAAATGAACCTGAAAGTAAAGATTTGTTAGCAATTAAGTGTGAAAGAATGCATGCCAGAGAATGTATTGTTGTGATTGTATGTTATATGACAACTGATGGGATTTTAGCTCATGAAGAGAATGTAAAAAAGTATGAAATATTAACAAGGATTGTACGAGAACACTGCAGGTGCCCTCTGATTGTGATGGGTGACATGAATGGCCATGTTGGTATACTTGGTGAGCCGGTGAATGCAAATGGACAAAAATTGATAGATTTTTGTGATGAGAATGAACTTGAAAACCTGAATGTAACAATAGGAAATGGCTTGCATACATGGCAAAGCAGGGAATGGAAAACTGCAATTGACTATATGATTGTGAATAGTAGAGCAAGAGAGTGTGTTAAGGAAATGTTTGTAGATGAAGATGATTTTGATATTGATAGTGACCATAAAATGCTTGTGCTTGAATATAACTGGGGTAGAAAGGAGTCAATGCAAAAGGTCAGTAGTGTGAAAGAAAGTTGGCAGATAAAAAAGGCAAACTGGGAAGAATTTAAGAATGAATTGAGTAGGTATAACTGGAACAGGTGTGGAAATGTAAATGACCTAAATGGTGAGATTGCAAGAACCTTGTATGATGTGGCAGAGCAAAAGATTGGTAGAATAAAATGTAGGAAAGGGACAGGGAATGCCAGGTGGTTTACAAGTGAGATAAAGGAAGAACGAATGAGAAGAAAGACTTTAAATAAGAAACAACGCAGTATGAGGAAAATGTATGAAAGAAACAGAATTACTGAGGATGAATGGCAGAGTGCATGGAATGAGTACAAGGACCAGCAGAAGAAAGTAAGGAGAATGATTAATGAGGCTAGAGTTAAAGAGGAGAGACACCAAGTTGAAAATCTAAGAAAGAAAGGTCCGGATGGAATAAAAGATTGGTATAAGTTTATACAAGGTAATGATAGAAGTAGTGAAGTTCAAGTTGATGAATTAGTAGTTAACGGTTGCAGTGTGCAAGATAGGATGCAACTGGTGAAAGCAGTTGAAGAATACTGGGAGGACATTGGTGGAATGAATGAGCAGGTTACAGATAATGCACCCATAAACTTTCTGATTGATGAACGTGAACTGCAAATGGAAGACGAAATCACTTGTGAAGAGATTGTAAGTTTTTTGAAGAAAGTGAAAAATGGAAAGGCATGTGGCCCTGATAAGATCCCATATGAGTTCTATAAATTTGGAGGAGAGAGTGTGGTCAGTATGTTGAAATGTTTATTTGATGAGATATGGAAGAGTGAAAGAGTACCGGATGACTGGAACAAGTGTAATGTAGTTCTGTTGCATAAGGGTGGACATAAGAGTATGAAAGAACTTAAAAATTACAGACCAATTGCACTGGGTGACACTGTATGTAAGATATTTTGTGGTATTTTGAATGAGAGAATGAAAAATTTAGTTGAGGAATTAGGAGTCCTAGGTGAAGAACAGAATGGTTTTAGGCAGGATAGACGTGGGGAAGATAATCTGTTTGTAGTGAGTGAAATAATTGAGCGAATGAGGAAGGATGATAAGAAGGTGTATTTAGCATTCCTGGATATTGAAAAAGCGTATGACAGAGTGGATCGGGTTAGGCTCTTTGAAGTTCTGAGAAAAGTTGGGTTTAGCAGAAAAATAGTAAAAATTGTACAAAGTCTGTATGAGAACACAAGCGCTATATACAGGTTAGGAAATTTGGAAACGGGGCAAGTGAGGAGTGTTAGAGGAGTGAGACAGGGCTGTACTCTGTCTCCCCTGTTGTTTGGATTGTACACAGAAGAATTAGCAGTTCGACTGAGAAGGAGTGGCTTAGGACTGAAAGTTGGTAATGAGAGACTGAGCTGTTTGTTGTATGCTGATGATGTGGTTGTGGTTAGTGGATGTGGACATGAACTGCAAAGGATGCTTGACATTGTGAACGGATATAGTACAGATTTCAAGATGAACTTCGGTGCCGACAAAAGCAAGGTTATGGTTATAAATAGTGATGAGACTGATAGAGACAGACTGTGGAATATTGGAGAAATCAGAATAGGTAGAACAAAAGAATATAAATATCTAGGTTGTATGATAAGTGAAGATGGATGCACTAGAACTAAGGGTGAGAAAGTGGCAAAAGCTATGCAGTGGAGTGGACGATTAAGTAGCGTGGCCAGATACAGAGCAAACAAGTATGAATGTGTGAGAGGAATGTGGAAGTATGTTGCTGTACCTAGTGTCATGTATGGTATGAGTGCTCTTGCCTGGAATGGAAGTGATCTTGAAAAGCTGGATGTAATACAAAATAAGGTAGGACGGTTAGCATTGGGTGCTCCAAAATGGACAGCTACAGAAGCCATTAGAGGTGACCTTGGGTGGAGCCTATTTTCAGAAAGAATGATGAAGGCGGTGCTGAATTATAAGGTGAGAATTGAAAGAATGCAGAATAGCAGATGGGTAAAGCGAATTTTTGAATGGAATCTGAGTGTAAGCTATTGGGAGAAAGTGTGTTGGGGGCATGCAAGGAAGCTTAGTATGCAAAAGATTATTCATGTTAGAATTGGGAGACCTGTGGATGACTGGAGTTTAATAAATCCTGGAGGTGTAGGGCCTGAGTGGGACTGCAAGAGGTGGAAGAAAGAGATTGTGAGGAAAACAAAAGAGTATGGATTGAATAAGTGGAGGCTTAGCATGGTGCGGAAGCCTACACTTGACTGGTATATGAAAAAAGAAGCACCTAAGTTTGAGATGTTCTATGATGGTAGTTTTGGAAGTCAACTCTTGTTTGCTGTGAGATGTAAGTCATTGAGTGTGAACAGACGTACATGGAGATGGAATGAGAATAATAACAGATTATGTCAGCAGTGTATTAGTGGAGTGGAGGAAACAATTGAGCATTTTGTGCTGGAATGTAGTAAGTATGAGCAAGAGAGAGAAAGTTTTATGAATGTGGTGCTTGAGCAGTATGGAGAGAATGAGTGGTATGCCAGATGTGCTGAAGATGATTGCGGTATGAGCTGTCTTGCTGGATTGGATCAGGAGTGCAATATGAGTATCATTGAAGCTATGAAATTGTTTCTTGTGCGTGCCTGGAGTAAGAGACAGTGACTGGAATGAGCCAGTCAGGTAGAATGGTCAGTAATGACCCAATATGCCTGGGGATGGTGTTTTGACGCACTGGCTATCCCAGTGACGCCATCCAATGGCAGCTTGTGACAAGGATTGGTAAATCCTGAGTAGTTTAGTGGACAAGTCTGGTACCAGGCGCTGAACTCTTTGTGTGATAACTGTGGAGGGAATTGTAGGCCGTTACAAAGGCCCCGACGATGTCGGCCCTCAATTTCAAGTTCAAGTTCAAGTTCATCCGGAAAATTGAAGCGGCTTGATTTGACGTTCGCTCAGGAGGCCCGCGCTTGATAGGGGTGTGAGTAACTGCGATTTGGCGAAATACCAACTAGACAAGCTTATACTTATTTTTGTGTTTCTTTTTCTCGAGTGTGTTAGCCAAATTTCTGGCACGAACTCGACTGGAAGATATGGGAAGACATAAGAAGAGGAGGAAGGAGAATGACTCCTCTCGGTCTTCTGACGGAGATTCGGAGGGGGACTCTCCTTCTCAGCCCTCTTTCCCAACTAATGTACCTTCTCCCCCGTCTTCAGATTTTCAGCTACCAGGCGAGGTTCTTTCGGCCCTGGAGGAAAACCAAACTAATCCCTCTTCCTTCATTTCAGGTGATGCAGAGCTGAATATGCAGAAAAATTCCCAACTCATCTTAAACCCCAACTCTCCAATCTTTCAGAGCTTGCCGCAGCAGGATAGCCAAGATATGCATTGTCTAGTCTCTGAAGCATCTACTTCTTCAGCTCAAAAACCTAGGAATCCTGGACAACTTTACAATCCAGAGACTCCAGAGCCTGAAACCCAGGGGGAGCAGCCACCTGTTGTTATTATTATTGAACCAGTAGCAGACCATCGTCCAGTTGCTAAATTCTTTGCAAATGACATTTCCCTAAGTAAAGCTCTAGCAAACTCCTCCCTAGGCAAAGCAGGCATTAGCAGAATCTCCAAAAACTACCAGAAAAACTTATTAATAGTAACACTGAGCAGGAATGCTGCCAAAGACCTTCCAGCCCTTCTGGCAATCTCTGAGCTAAACACTTGGGGGGTAAAATGCAGACTTCCTCTCAACCAAACCAGATCAGTGGGAGTGATAGGGCCTTTTGGTGAGGATACAACTGACGAAGATTTGACTGAGGCTCTTTGCACGGCAGGCTATGAAATTACCTCTGCAGAGAGAATCCTCAAAGGCAAAGAAAATTCTAGAACCTCCATGTTCAAGGTACATTTCAACACATGTTCCCTGCCACCTTACGTGTACTTAGGTTATCAACGTTTCAAAGTGAACACCTTTGTTGGGAGACCCTGGCAATGCTTCAAGTGCCAGAGATTTGGCCACAGTGCTGCCAATTGTAGGAGCTCTCCTAGGTGTGTGGCATGCAGCGGCCCCCACAACATAAAGGACTGTCCTTCTAAAGGCTCACCCAAGTGCTGCAATTGTGGAGGTAGCCATACTGCCAGCTACGGTGGGTGTTCTGTCGTTAAACAGGCAAAGAAAGTTGAAGAGGTGCGAGCAACTAACAAGCTTTCGTACAGTGAAGCACTCAAACTGATGCACAGTAAAAGTTCACCTTCTGGTGAAAAAACCGGAGCAGCAGCTGAGAATCCTGCTATACCTTCCCCTGTAACTGAAGCTGGAGAGCAAAACAGTGCCAAGTCAACTAGCAGAAGCTCAATTGGCACCCAAACCTGTGACAACTATCAAGCAATCACCCTTAAAGATGTCTCCATACTGAAATTCATTGAACTCTTGACAAAATTTTTACCTCTTTGCACAACATCTCCTCCTGATGACTCCCACCCAACTGAAGTCATTACAAAAATTGTAAAAGAAACTTTCCAGTTAGCAGGTCACTATACCAAGCCAACTCAGCAAGACTCAGACTCTAGTCTCAACAGAACACACACCCAGCACATTGATAAAACAACATCAAAGAGATCAAACTCAGTCCTGAATGAAGATGCTCCTGGTGCTCCTACACCATCTCCAGTGATAGGTCACTCACTGCAAAACAAGCAAAAGAATCCAAAAGTTCATGCTCAGTCTCTACCCTGCACAGCAGAAAAACCTCAGCAACCTAGAGACAAACCAATCCCAAAAAATAGGAATTCTGGGCCCAGCTCCTTTTCACCTCAATCCAAATGCCTCCCGAGGAAACAAAAGTAGTTCAGTGGAACTGCCATTCATTGAAAAATAAATTAAGTAATTTCAAAGTATTTTTGTATGCAAACAAGCCCAATGTGGCTTGTCTGACAGAGACCTGGCTAAATGCTCAATATACTCCCAGTTTTATTAACTATACAGCAATATATCAACACAGGAATGCAGCACAGCCTGGTGGTGGCCTAGCTATCCTAATTAGAAGTGATACTCCCTATGTCAGACTTAACCTTCATCCCTACCCTCAAGGCAAATTAGAGGTAATGGGAATAAACATTTTCCTGAAAAACAGACAAACTCCTCTCTCAATACTCAACATTTATAATGCCAATCATGCCATTACCTCCTTTGAATTTCAGCACTATCTTGCTCAGCTCGAATTCTCACGACTAATAGTTGGAGATTTCAATGCTCACAGTCCAATGTGGGAAACAAATAAAATACCCAACACAACTGGCAGAAATCTAGAGCACACTTTAATTCATGATCCCTCTCTTGCCCTACTTACCCCACCTTCAATGCCCACATACTATAATGTGCACCTTAACTCCTTTTCTACTCTTGACCTAACTTTAATCTCATCAAACCTACAGCCCATAGCTGATCTAAACACTGAACAGGACATGGGCAGCGACCACTACCCTGTAACCACACGCATTGGCATCACTCCATCTACTGTCCAATTCAAGAAGCGGCCATCCTGGCAGTTCGACAGGGGATCCTGGACCGAATTCAAATCATTATTACTGCAGACAGGAATTGAGGACTCACCAAATGTACAAACAAGTAACAGCAAATTCACCAAAAGTATAGTTGAAGCTAGTTCTAGAATTTTCCCACAAACAAAAGAAATTGTCAGCCCTCGATTCAGCAAACCTTGGTGGACACCAAGATGTGCGGAGGCGGTCGAGGCCAAGAAAGCAGCAAAGAGACTCCTAATTACTCAACCCACTCCCACAAACCTAATAGCTTTCAAGCGCTTGGTTGCAAAAGTTAAGTAAGAAGTGAAAAGAGCTAAACAAAACTCTTGGACACAATTTTGTGACTCAATTACCTCCGAAACTCCCATTGATATACTTTGGAAGCGGGTAAAGAGCTTAAGAAATCCTTTTAAGAGACAATCCTTTCCGTTCTTTCTTCCTGGAGGCATGGTCACTGAAGCCAGCGCAAAGGCAAATGCACTTGCATGTCACTATGAAAGGGTTCTAGCAACTTCAGTCCCTCGGCCTTACCCAATGCACATCCTCCTTCCTCTAGCCCTTGCCTTATGCGAAGAGAACGCCAGTCCAATCAATGAGCCTTTCTCAGTCCACGAAATAAATCATTGCCTAAGTTCTCTCAAACCTGTCTCTCCTGGTCTTGACAAAATACACAACAAACACCTCTCCAATCTCCCCACAGAACATAAACTTTGGCTACTGTCAATCTTCAACCAGAGTCTGCAAAGAGCTGAAATCCCCAAGGAGTGGAAATCTAGCCTGATAATACCCATTCTGAAGCCTGGCAAACCATCAACCAGTGTAACATCCTACCGACCCATTGCTCTGGTATCATGCACAGCCAAGTTGATGGAATCCATGATCAATAAACGCATCAACTACATCCTTGAACAAAACAAGTCTTTGAGACCCACTCAGGGTGGTTTCCGTAGTCGGATGTCTGCCATAGATCAGGTTGCCCGACTAGAGACAGCAATTCGAGCTGCTCTAGAACGCAGAAAAATTTTATTAGCAGTGTTTTGTGATCTCAGCAGTGCTTTCGACACTGTCTGGCACACCGGTTTGTTGTATAAGTTAAGCCAGTGCGGAATACGAGGCACTATGCTTAGATGGCTCAGAGAATATCTTGCTGGGAGAAATTTTCAGGTTCTCTTCGAGGGAGAGTTCTCAGGGTCCAAAGATATAAAATCTGGCGTTCCACAAGGTGCAATTCTGTCACCCTTACTGTTCAATGTAATGATGTGTGACATCCCCTCAGAGGCAGGGGTCCAGGCTACTGAGTACGCTGATGATGTCAGCTTTTTTACAAGCCACACCGACATAGCTATTGCCACTACAAGACTTCAGTCCCAAATTGCATCTTTCTACAAGTGGACAAAAAAATGGGGCCTGACCTTGAACTTTCAGAAATCTAAAATAATGTGTTTCACCAACAGACGGATAGTCCCACGCCCCATCAACATAGACGGACAACCTTTAGAATATGTCTCTCACTACAGGTACCTTGGTGTTGTGCTGGATGCCCCTCGACTACGCTGGGAACCCCAAATTGCTCATCTCAGAATTACGTGTCTTCCTGTAATCAACCTCCTGCAATCAATTTCTCACAGACAATGGGGAGCTGATCGCAAGCTCTTGCTTAAGTTGTATAAAACTTTGGTCCGAAGTCGACTAGATTATGCTGCTGCCATATATGCAACTGCAGCCCCATCTGTTTTAGCTAAACTTGAAGTACTACAAAACAACTGTCTTCGTATAGCAACAGGATGCCGAAGGACCACCCCAATAAATTCGCTACAGGTGGAGTCCCATGTTCCTCCATTGGATATTCACCGGGAACTGGTCATGTGCAGATACTATTGTAGATTAATTCAGCTACCACTGTGTCCAGTAACAAATGACCTTTTGAAGGCTCACTATCAAACTACCGAACCCCATAGAGCCTCCAGCAATCTGCCTTCATTCACGTCAATGACCAGATTAATATTTTCCAAATTCAGCCTTGGCTCTCCCCAACTTTTGACCTCTCCACTAATATCTCCCTTGCCCCCTTGGTATAATACAGATGAGCATATATACACAGAGTTTGCATCCACCCCCGTCTCTTGCATGACCCCAAACATTGCTATTCAACTCTTCCAGGATTTAATGCAAACAAAACTTCTCGGATTCACCCCCATCTACACTGACGGATCACGAATAACTGAGCCAGCAGAGTCTACATCATCAGCAGTGGTAGTTCCCAGCAGAGGGGTTCTCCTAAATTGGAAACTCCGCCCTGAAGTCCAGGTAATCGAGGCAGAACTGTATGCCATATTTGAGTCTCTGATGTGGGCGCAAAATAACCTGCTTGACCAGGAAAAAGTGGCCATAATCACGGACTCAAAAGCATCGTTATTCCTAATTAAGAACAGGAAACCTAAAAACTATCTATCACTCGTGTATAAAATTCAAAATAACTTACTCACATTGAGCAGGTCCCATGACGTAAAGATGCAGTTTGTGCCTGGACATAAAAACTTAGCAGGGAATGAGGCTGCTGACCGAGCTGCCCAGGAAGCTCACTCATTACGGTACCGTTCAATAACTGCTGCCTCCAGGGAAGAAACGGTAAGCCTAATTCATGATCTCCTGTTTGCATACTGGGATAGTAAGTGGCGAGGCAATGTGAGGGCTACGGGGAGGGGCCTCTTCCTCGCTCAAATTAGGGATTCAGTTGGATGGTGGCCATGGGCACACCACAAAGATCGCATTGTAGAAACAGCAATAGCTAGACTTCGTCTTGGTCATGCGGGTGTTAAGGCTCACTTAGCTAGGTTTGGAATGGTAGACAGTCCCTTGTGTCCATGTGGTAGTGTAGAGACCATAGAACATTTCTTGCTCACATGTCCCTTGCTGGCCCGGGAACGTACTAACCTGTCTAACACACTAACTACCTTAAGAGTACCCTTGTCTCTGAAGAATATCCTTGGGGGAGGCCCTTTCCAGGCTCTAATACAGGAACAAATAATAGACGCAGTGGCCAAATTCCTGAAAGATTCCAATTACTTGAATGCCATCTGAAATCTGCAAAACTGCCTTTGTTGCTAGACGCATTGTTCTTTTAAGGACCAAAACCCGATCAATTTGCTCACAATCTCAAGTTTTTTGTCTAGTTTCTTCTATTTATCTACTCTACTTACTAGGCAACTCATCTAAGTAATTATTTAAATGTACATTTGTAATTTTCCTTGCTTCTAAACTCATTAGCATAACCTTTTACTGCCCTCCCACTATTTGCATTTCTAACCAAGTAGACTAACATGTGACTACCACTCATGGGCACTAACGTTATATTCAAGTTCCCAAATAAGTTTTCTGGCTTTTTGGAGACGGAGGATGGAAGCCCTCTGCGCAGTGTTGTTTGTTAGGCAAAGTGGCTGTATACGTTTAGGGCACTGAAAGCACTGCATTCTGTAAAGAGAATTTTCACTCTCCATCTACATCCCTTATAGCCATTAATTAACTCCCTTTTCTCTCTCCTTCAGAGTCCTGTCCACAGGAGTCTCCTTAGTTCATCAGAATCAGTAGAGTAAATTCTTGTTTAAATTACCACATTGGTACTAAGAAGCTCCAGGCTGCACCGTCCCAGGCTGGACCCTCAAATAAGTCCGGTATACTCATGTGTGACACAAGTTAGGGCATGCCTTAGTTACTAACACACAATTTAAGTACTGTGCTGCATGTCTATTATGGTAAAAGTACAAATAAGAGGAATTGATGAAATAGAAATGAAATAAGTTGAATACATATGGATACATGCAATATGTAAATAAGGATGACTACCAAAAGCATCTTGCTGAAACTCTTTTCCATTCTGTTGAATCCAGGCCCAGCTCTGACGAGAGAAACAAACGCTCAGTCGTGGAGCTGCATGGAGACCTCTTCGAAGCTCCAATAAACACCAACAGAAGAAGAAGAAGAGTGACCATCCCTGAACAAAAAACATCAAGTTAGAATCCAATATATTCCAGCACACAAAGGAATAGCCGGAAATGAGGCTGCTGATACTCTTGCAAAAGCTGCACACAATATGCAGTACCGAACATTATCTCCTCTGCTCACTGAGGACTTCCAGACTCACTTACTAGAAGTTGTAACAGAAGAATGGAAGGAAAGTTGGTACGCAGCAGTCCAGCAAGGCAAGGGTAGATTCTTGGCAGCAATTAGAGATTCAATAGGTGAGTGGCCTTGGACTTCTCATCCCAATCGTATAGTTGAGACTTCGACAGCCAGACTTAGACTTGGACATGTGAGACTTGCTGCCCACCTGTACCGCTTTGGTCTGTCTGACAACCCAAACTGCGAATGTGGAGAGATAGAGACCATTGAACATTTTCTACTACATTGCTCTAACCATAACACTGCCCGCCGCTCCCTTAAAATCTCCCTCAACTCAATACAGGTGCCTCTAACTTTGAAAAATCTTCTAGGAGGAGGTCCCTTCGTGGAGCCTATGCAGTTTTCAATCATTAATGCTCTTGCTCAGTACTTAAAAGACACAAAAAAGTTAACAACACTTTAAAGTGACTAACTCAGATTGATAAACTTTCATACCGTAATCTAACAATTTGGTTCAAACATCACATATACTTGAGTAGTAAATTGAGCTTCTGTTTACTCTCATATTGGTCTTATCCCAATATACATGAATGCCTTCATACCTCAAAAACATTCGTGAGACCATTCCTTTGGTATCTCTGTCGTAACTTGCCCATTGTTTGCAATAAATTTAATGCTGTTGGTGTTTGGGGCATCATTCTGTGTAACTCAGTAGTCATCTTGGTAATTATTACTAACACCTGCACTGGGTGATGCCACGGACCCCTCCCAGCACTGCTCCTTCAGAGACTTTGCTCACAGGCATCTTTACTTTTGTTGTTGAATTCATGAAACCCTGGAGCCTCCAGGCTGTCCCGCCCAGGCTGGAGCCTCATTTAGCAAACTAATGAGATGCATGTGATGCACCCTAAAGCAATCGGGAACCTTTTCCCAGGAAGGGATGGGGAAAACAAACAGGTGAACCTATCTTCTCTCTGAGTATTCTACTCCCTCCTTCTACAAATACTCACCCTTAGCCTTGTAAGTCTGAACAATCTTGGTGCTTTCTTTTGGACTACTTACATGTTCCTTATGTCCTCTCTCTCTCACATTTTTTCTTCCAACAGCCCTATCATGCACCTATCCTGTATCAGAGGGAAAAGCTGAGTATATCAAGGAGGGAAGCTGCACATATACCTATTTATTAAAAAGCACATAGGTAATCCTGGTCCAGAGGGTAGTAGGATAAGCAGTAAAATAATGTACTTGTACAATTCTCTAGTAAAGTGTGAGGATGGTTGTGTGTGTATGTGTGTGTGTGTGTGTGTTTTCTTCTGTTCCAGATTTCCTACAGGTTCCTTAATAGTCTAATTGATAGTTAAGAACAGTACAGTGATAGACGTGCTGTATAAGATCCCGTATAAAAGTGAGAATTTGTGACACAAGATTTCTTTCACTCACAACGGTCAAGACTTGAGGCTGTATGGGCTTGATCCCAATGCCTCGATAAGCCCTGAGTGAACAACAACATTGAGTGACTGTAACTGGAACAGGTGTGGAAATGTAAATGACCTAAATAAGGAGATTGCAAGAACCTTGTATGATGTGGCAGAGCAAAAGATCGGTAGAATGAAATGCAGGAAAAGTACAGGGAATGCTAGGTGGTTTACGAGTGAGATAAAGGAAGAACGAACGAGAAGGAAGACTTTAAATAAAAAAACAACGCAGTATGAGGAAAATGTATGAAAGACGCAGAATTACTGAGGATGAATGGCAGAGTGTATGGAATGAGTACAAGGACCAGCAGAAGAAAGTAAAGAGAATGATCAATGAGGCTAGGGTTAAAGAAGAGAGACACCAAGTTGAAAATCTAAGAAAGAAAGGTTCAGATGGAGTAAAAGATTGGTATAGGTTTATACAAGGTAATGATAGAGGTAGTGAAGTTCAAGTTGATGAATTAGTAGTCAATGGTTGCAGTGTGCAAGATAGGATGCAAATGGTGAAAGCAGTTGAAGAATACTGGGAGGACATTGGTGGAATGAATGAGCAGGTTACAGATGATGAACCAATAAATTTTCTGATAGATGAACATGAACTGCAAATGGAAGATGAAATCACTCGTGAAGAGACATTGTAAGTTTTTTGAAGAAAGTGAAAAATGGAAAGGCATGTGGCCCTGATAAGATACCATATGAGTTCTATAAATGTGGAGGAGAGAGTGTAGTCAGTATGTTGAAATGTTTATTTGATGAGATATGGAAGAGTGAAAGAGTACCGGATAACTGGAACAAGTGTAATGTAGTTCTGTTGCATAAGGGTGGACATAAGAGTATGAAAGAACTTAAAAATTACAGACCAATTGCACTGGGTGACACCGTATGTAAGATCTTTTGTGGTATTTTGAATGAGAGAATGAAAAATTTGGTTGAGGAATTAGGAGTCCTGGGAGAAGAACAGAATGGTTTTAGGCAAGATAGACGGGGGGAGGATAATCTGTTTGTAGTGAGTGAAATAATTGAGCGAATGAAGAAGGATAACAAGAAGGTATATTTAGCATTCCTGGATATTGAAAAAGCGTATGACAGAGTGGATCGGGTTAGGCTGTTTGAAATTTTGAGAAAAGTTGGTTTTAGCAGAAAAATAGTGAACATTGTACAGAGTCTGTATGAGAACACAAGTGCTATCTACAGGTTAGGAAATTTGGAAACAGAGCAAGTGAGGAGTGTTAGAGGAGTGAGACAGGGCTGTACTCTGTCCCCCCTGTTGTTTGGATTGTACACAGAAGAATTAGCAGTTCGACTGAGAGGGAGTGGTTTAGGACTGAAAGTTGGTAATGAGAGACTGAGCTGTTTGTTGTATGCTGATGATGTGGTTGTGGTTAGTGAATGTGGTCATGAACTACAAAGGATGCTTGACATTGTGAATGGATATAGTACAGATTTCAAGATGAACTTAGGTGCCGATAAAAGTAAGGTCATGGTTATAAATAGTGATGAGACTGATAGAGACAGACTGTGGAATATTGGAGAAATCAGAATAGGTAGAACAAAAGAATACAAATATCTAGGTTGTACGATGAGTGAAGATGGATGTACTAGAACTAAAGGTGAGAAAGTGGCTAAAGCAATGCAGTGGAGTGGACGGTTAGGTAGTGTGGCCAGATACAGAGCAAACAAGTACAAATGTGTGAGAGGAATGTGGAAGTATGTTGCTGTACCTAGTGTCATGTATGGTATGAGTGCTCTTGCTTGGAATGGAAGTGATCTTGAAAAGCTGGATGTGATACAAAATAAGGTAGGACGTGTAGCATTGGGTGCTCCAAAATGGACAGCTATAGAAGCCATTAGAGGTGACCTAGGGTGGAGCCTATTTTCAGAAAGAATGATGAAAGCTGTGCTGAATTATAAGGTGAGAATTGATAGAATGCAGAATAGCAGGTGGGTAAGGCGAATCTTTGAATGGAATCTGAGTGTAAGCTATTGGGAGAAAGTATGTTGGGGGCATGCAAGGAAACTCAGTATGCAAAAGATTATTCATGTTAGAATTGGGAGACCTGTGGATGACTGGAGTTTAATAAATGTAGGAGGTGTAGGGCCTGAGTGGGACTGCAAGAGGTGGAAGAAAGAGATTGAGAGACAAACAAAAGAGTATGGATTGAATAAGTGGAAGCTTAGCATGATGCGGAAGCCTACACTTAACTGGTATATGAAAAAGAAAGCACCTAAGTTTGAGCTGTTCTATGATGGTAGTTTTGGAAGTCAACTCTTGTTTGCTGTGAGATGTAAGTCATTGAGTGTGAACAGACGTACATGGAGATGGAATGAGAATAATAACAGATTATGTCAGCAGTGTAATAGTGGAGTAGAGGAAACAATTGAGCATTTTGTGCTGGAATGCAGTAAGTATGAGCAAGAGAGAGAGTTTTATGAATGTGGTGTCTGAGCAGTATGGAGAGAATGAGTGGAATGCCAGATGTGCTGAAGATGATTGCAGTATGAGCTGTCTTGCTGGATTGGATCAGGAGTGTAATGCGAGTATCACTGAGGCTATGAAAGTGTTTCTTGTGCGTGCCTGGAGTAAGAGACAGTGACTGGAATGAGCCAGTCTGGTAGAATGGGCTGTAATGATTCAATGTGCCGGGGGATGGTGTTTTGACACACTGGCTGTCCCGGTGATGCCTTCCAATGGAGGCTTGTGACAAGGATCGTAGATCCTGAGTAGTTTAGTGGACAAGTCTGGTACCAGGCGCTGAACTTTTTGCGTGAAAATTGTGGAGGGAATTGTAGGCCGTTACAAAGGCCCCGACACTGTCGGCCCTCAAGTTCAAGTTCAAGTTCAAGTGTGAGTAGTAGGAAACGTTTTTGTGACTTTTTTTTTTTGATAACTTGATTTTCAGTAGATTTGGTAAGTGAAGACTCCTTCTGCCTGTGAAATTTGTACTGAGATAGAAGTCTGTGTTTGAGGATGGCAAGAAATAGGACTGGTCGTAGGAAGGGAGGTGCAAGTGGAATGGATGAGGAGATTGAGTGCATGACTTGTAAAGAGTGGGTAGATATAGATGCATGCAAAGGTTTGAGAGAGGTGAGTCGGAGGAAGTTGAATGATCTTGTGTTTACGTGCTGGAAATGTTTGAATGACGAGAGAAAGAAGTTGGAAGAGGAGGTTGAGAGATTGACAATTCTGATGGTTGCTTTAGAGGCTGATTTGAAGGATGAAAGGAAGTTGAATGAAGGAAAGAATGAGAATGGTGCAAATGCAGTGAATGAAGAGGTAAATGGTGGTGGTGCAAGGAGTGCAAATGAAGTGGATGATGGTGCAAGGAGTGCAAATGAAGTGGATGATGGTGCAAGGAGTGTGAATGCAATAAATGAAGTGAATGGTGGTGCAAATGTGCCAGATGAGAGTAGAAGGATGAATGAGCATGATGAAAGAAGTACGAATGGGAAGAGAGTGAAGGAGCAACCTGTTGATATGCCACATGAGGTGCAGGCGCCTGTAGTGGAAGTGAATGAAAGGAAGATGGATGGAAAGAGTGATGTGAGTGGAAGAGTTGAACGAAAGAGTGGTATAAAAGGGAGAGTGAGACCTACGATTAGAATATGTGGTGACAGCATGGTGAAGAATGTGGATAGGTTTGTGAGTATGACTGACCGTAGTGGATGTACGAGCATGAGAGGAAAGGGAGTGAATGAGATTTGAAGGCATGCTGAGGAAGTGATAGATGGAATGGATGAAGGGATGGTTGTACTGCAAGGAGGTGGCAATGGATTGCTTGAATGTGGGAGAGAGCGGACGGTGAATGCAATTATGAATGTTGTTGAAAGGGCGCGAAAGAAGAATGTAAGAGTGGCTGTGACCAGTCTGCTGAGAAGGCCTGCATGTGGTGAGGAGTATGAAAGGGTGCGAAAGGAGGTGAATAGGGAAGTGCATAAAAGGATTATGAGTATGAAAGCTGAGAGTATGAGAAAGCGTGAAATGGGCTCCAGCTTCCTTGATATGGATAACCTGATCCAGAGTGGGTGTTTTCGTGGAGATGGAGTCCACCTTACTCAAGAAGGTGAGATGAAACTCTCCAGGAGATACATCCAGTGGATTGGGTGTACTCATATTGTAATGGAAGGTGGAGCTGGATGAATGGAAAGCTGTCAGAGCAAAAATGAAAAATGTTGTGAATTGTCCAATAGTGTTGTAAGGTTTGGATGTATAAATGTGTGTGGATGGAATGCAGGAAAGTTAAATGACCTTGTAGCAGAATTTGAGAATGGAGGTTTGGATTGTGTTGGTGTAGTAGAGACCCAAATGCGTGATAGAGTCAGTTTAAAATGTAAGGAGAGTAAGTACTACATGATTGGAAAAGGGCATGTAAGTTGGCAAAAAAGAGGTGGTGGAGTTGGTCTCATTGTAAAAAATGCTCTAAATTGGAAATTAGAAGAAATTCCTGTTGGAAATGAACCTGAGAGTGAAGATCTGTTAGTAATAAAGTGTGAAAGAATGCATGCCAGAGAATGTGTTATTGTGGTTGTATGCTATATGACAACTGATGGTATTTTAGCTCATCAAGAGAATGTAAAAAAGTATGAAATATTAACAAGAATTGTGCAAGAGCATTGCAGATGCCCTCTGATTTTGATGGGTGATATGAATGGCCATGTTGGTATACTTGGTGAGCCTGTGAATGCAAATGGACAAAAATTGATTGATTTCTGTGATGAGAATTAACTTGAGAACCTAAATGTAACAATAGGAAATGGCTTGCATACATGGCAAAGCAGGGAATGTAAAACTGCAATTGACTATATGATAGTGAATAGTAGAGCAAGAGAGTGTGTCAAAGAAATGTTTGTAGATGAAGATGATTTTGATATTGATAGTGACCATAAAATGCTTGTACTAGAATATAATTGGGTTGGAAAGGAGCCGATGCAGAAGGCCAGCAGAGTAAGAGAAAATTGGCGTATTAAAATGGCAAACTGGGAAGAATTTAGAAATGAATTGAGTAGATGTAACTGGAACAGGTGTGGAAATGTAAATGACCTAAATAAGGAGATTGCAAGAACCTTGTATGATGTGGCAGAGCAAAAGATCGGTAGAATGAAATGCAGGAAAAGTACAGGGAATGCTAGGTGGTTTACGAGTGAGATGAAGGAAGAACGAACGAGAAGGAAGACTTCAAATAAAAAACAACGCAGTATGAGGAAAATGTATGAAAGACGCAGAATTACTGAGGATGAATGGCAGAGTGTATGGAATGAGTACAAGGACCAGCAGAAGAAAGTAAAGAGAATGATCAATGAGGCTAGGGTTAAAGAAGAGAGACACCAAGTTGAAAATCTAAGAAAGAAAGGTCCAGATGGAATAAAAGATTGGTATAGGTTTATACAAGGTAATGATAGAGGTAGTGAAGTTCAAGTTGATGAATTAGTAGTCAATGGTTGCAGTGTGCAAGATAGGATGCAAATGCTGAAAGCAGTTGGAGAATACTGGGAGGACATTGGTGGAATGAATGAGCAGGTTACAGATGATGAACCAATAAATTTTCTGATAGATGAACATGAACTGCAAATGGAAGACAAAATCACTTGTGAAGAGATTGTAAGTTTTTTGAAGAAAGTGAAAAATGGAAAGGCATGTGGCCCTGATAAGATACCATATGAGTTCTATAAATGTGGAGGAGAGAGTGTAGTCAGTATGTTGAAATGTTTATTTGATGAGATATGGAAGAGTGAAAGAGTACCGGATGACTGGAACATGTGTAATGTAGTTCTGTTGCATAAGGGTGGACATAAGAGTATGAAAGAACTTAAAAATTACAGACCAATTGCTCTGGGTGACACCGTATGTAAGATCTTTTGTGGTATTTTGAATGAGAGAATGAAAAATTTAGTTGAGGAATTAGGAGTTCTGGGAGAAGAACAGAATGATTTTAGGCAAGATAGACGGGGGGAAGATAATCTGTCTGTAGTGAGTGAAATAATTGAGCGAATGAAGAAGGATAACAAAAAGGTATATTTAGCATTCCTGGATATTGAAAAGGCGTATGACAGAGTGGATCGGGTTAGACTGTTTGAAATTTTGAGAAAAGTTGGTTTTAGCAGAAAAATAGTGAACATTGTACAGAGTCTGTATGAGAACACAAGTGCATACACAGGTTAGGAAATTTGGAAACAGGGCAAGTGAGGAGTGAGACAGGGCTGTACTCTGTCCTTCCTATTGTTTGGATTGTATGCAGAAGAATTAGCAGTTTGACTGAGAGGGAGTGGTTTAGGACTGAAAGTTGGTAATGAGAGACTGAGCTGTTTGTTGTATGCTGATGATGTGGTTGTGGTTAGTGAATGTGGTCATGAACTACAAAGGATGCTTGACATTGTGAATGGATATAGTACAGATTTCAAGATGAACTTTGGTGCCAATAAAAGTAAGGTCATGGTTATAAATAGTGATGAGACTGATAGAGACAGACTGTGGAATATTGAAAAAATCAGAATAGGTAGAACAAAAGAATACAAATATCTAGGTTGTATGATGAGTGAAGATGGATGTACTAGAACTAAAGGTGAGAAAGTGGCTAAAGCAATGCAGTGGAGTGGACGGTTAGGTAGTGTGGCCAGATACAGAGCAAACAAGTACAAATGTGTGAGAGGAATGTGGAAGTATGTTGCTGTACCTAGTGTCATATATGGTATGAGTGCTCTTGCTTGGAATGGAAGTGATCTTGAAAAGCTGGATGTGATACAAAATAAGGTAGGACGTGTAGCATTGGGTGCTTCGAAATGGACAGCTATAGAAGCCATTAGAGGTGACCTAGGGTGGAGCCTATTTTCAGAAAGAATGATGAAAGCTGTGCTGAATTATAAGGTGAGAATTGAAAGAATGCAGAATAGCAGGTGGGTAAGGCAAATCTTTGAATGGAATCTGAGTGTAAGCTATTGGGAGGAAGTATGTTGGGGGCATGCAAGGAAACTCAGTATGCAAAAGATTATTCATGTTAGAATTGGGAGACCTGTGGATGACTGGAGTTGTCACGAGAAATCGTTCCCTTCACCTCCTTGTTAACAATTCATTAACAAGAAGATCAGGTTCTTGGAATAGAGGAATGGCACACCTCCAGGCTATATACACAACACAAATTAAATGAATTATAATGGGCAATTACAGTACATATACTAAAAATAAAGGTACTCACCGGGGATCGCTGACCCACTTACGCAGCGCATTTTCTGGGCGCCCTCCTTGGTGTTACGATTGATCGCTTCTAATATGGTGGGGCATGATACACAGGATGAACTATGCTTAACATTTATAATTTCCAGTTATACGTCATACAAACATTAATGAGCGCACACACAATGAATGGTGTTAGGAATAATGCTAAGTAATGAAATCAAATAGCATACGTCCGATGACTTCCATCACATAATTACACAGAAACATTGGCTGGCCAGCCTTTAACCGCAGATTGCTTATGCACCCAAACATAACACAAATATTGCCTACAATATCTCAGCGCCCCCCCAGCAGCCCAGTAGGCGAAGGTCACTTCAACCACAAAATTCGTCCGCGACTCGCTTCAGTTCAAAGGCCTATCTTATGCACTGTTCAGAAAATGTCTAGTGAGGACGTTATCTTGCTCATTTCGTTTCAGCATGTTCACACGTCGATTCCCTTCATTCGAGCTGATCAATCCTCAGATGTATGACTGAATTACCGTCCCGCCTGTCAAAGATAAAAATTTAACTTGTTACTTTTTAAGCGCATCAATGACTGAATGACAATGAATTATCGCAATATTTTATCTCAACACTATCTTTACTCTTTCTTTTTTTTTAAGAAATGCATGTCTTACCCTCCCTTCTAGTGTGGCATCTCCATGATCCATCAAATGACTCCCACGGTTTGTTATGTTTGATAAATTTCCCCTTAGTGAACGTGGTACCGGGAACACGTAAAATTTCCTCTCTGCAAGTGAAACGAGAATGTATTAATTTCTGGATTACATTATAGCGTCAACTTTAGTGTAATTTTCAATATATGCAATAATCACTTTTCATTATATCTTTGAGCACATTTGTTACCGCGAACACACCCGAGTTTTATCTTTATACTTTGCGTCGCGGCGTCGACTGTCGAACTGCCCTCCTGTTCATCACGATGTCTATCGTATATTTTGAGGGTTGTGCCCTTCCTCCTGTCCGACCAATCTGGTCCTTCTATTCGTGGACAGTGCCCGCCTACTGCTTCCCTGGTTATATGTTGGTTTCACTCTTTCCCACGCCCAGGCTCCTTCGAAACCGTTACTCCGTTCACCCTCGCAGCTCAAGGGTTGCGATTTATGTGCGTTGAGAAAGCGACTTTGTTTGCGAATGGGTAGGCATTTTTCGATCGTCTCAAGTTTCCCAAGGGCTCGACCGACAACACCCAATGTCAACAGCCGTCGTTCGAGCCATTAACTCTTATCGCTCCCCCTTAAACACACAGGCATAAAAGAAAACATACATGTTTAAGCGACATAAAAACATTCATGTTGAAGCGACCCCTCTGTGCTGCTGGGCTTTACTGAGATATTTCAACACACAACTTTTTGCGCAATTACAAGAATTTTCATTTTAAATTTGCAAAAATTTGATCATTCTGAACAGATTCTCGACAGAGTTTAATAAATGTTGGAGGTGTAGGGCCTGAGTGGGACTGCAAGAGGTGGAAGAAAGAGATTGAGAGACAAACAAAAGAGTATGGATTGAATAAGTGGAAGCTTAGCATGATGCGGAAGCCTACACTTAACTGGTATATGAAAAAGAAAGCACCTAAGTTTGAGCTGTTCTATGATGGTAGTTTTGGAAGTCAACTCTTGTTTGCTGTGAGATGTAAGTCATTGAGTGTGAACAGACATACATGGAGATGGAATGAGAATAATAACAGATTATGTCAGCAGTGTAATAGTGGAGTAGAGGAAACAATTGAGCATTTTGTGCTGCAATGCAGTAAGTATGAGCAAGAGAGAGAAAGTTTTATGAATGTTGTGTCTGAGCAGTATGGAGAGAATGAGTGGAATGCCAGATGTGCTGAAGATGATTGCGGTATGAGCTGTCTTGCTGGATTGGATCAGGAGTGTAATGCGAGTATCACTGAGGCTATGAAAGTGTTTCTTGTGCGTGCCTGGAGTAAGAGACAGTGACTGGAATGAGCCAGTCTGGTAGAATGGGCTGTAATGACCCAATGTGCCGGGGGATGGTGTTTTGACACACTGGCTGTCCCGGTGATGCCTTCCAATGGAGGCTTGTGACAAGGATCGTAGATCCTGAGTAGTTTAGTGGACAAGTCTGGTACCAGGTGCTGAACTCTTTGTGTGAAAATTGTGGAGGGAATTGTAGGCGGATACAAAGGCCCCGACACTGTCGGCGTTCAAGTTCAAGTTGGTATGTAAGATCTTTTGTGGTATTTTGAATAAGAGAATGAAAAACTTAGTTGAGGAATTAGGAGTCCTAGGTGAAGAACAGAATGGATTTAGGCAAGATACACGTAGGGAGAATAATCTGTTTGTAGTGAGTGAAATAATTGAGCAAATGAGGAAGGATGATAAGGTATATTTAGCATTCCTGGGTATTGAAAAGGCGTATGACAGAGTGGATTGGGTTAGGCTCTTTGAAGTTTTGAGAAAAGTTGGGTTTAGCAGAAAAATTGTACAAAGTCTGTATAAGAACACAAGTGCAATATACAGGTTAGGAAATTTGGAAACAGGGCAAGTGAGGAGTGAGACAGGGCTGTACTCTGTCTCCCCTGTTGTTTGGATTGTACACAGAAGAATTAGCAGTTCGACTGAGAAGGATTGGCTTAGGACTGAAAGTTGGTAATGAGAGACTGAGCTCTTTGTTGTATGCTGATAATGTGGTTGTGGTTAATGAATGTGGACATGAACTGCAAAGGATGCTTGACATTGTGAATGGATATAGTACAGATTTCAAGATGAACTTTGGTGCCGACAAAAGTAAGGTTATGGTTATAAATAGTGATGAGACTGATAGAGACAGACTGTGAAATATTGGAGAAATCAGAATAGGTAGAACAAAAGAATACAAATATCTAGGCTGTAGGATAAGTGAAGATGGATGCACTAGAACTAAGGATGAAAAAGTGGCAAAAGCTATGCAGTGGAGTGGACGCTCAAGTAGTGTGGCCAGATACAGAGCAAACAAGTATGAATGTGTGAGAGGAATGTGGAAGTATGTTGCTGTACCTAGTGTCATGTATGGTATGATTTCTCTTGCCTGGAATGGAAGTGATCTTGAAAAGCTGGATGTAATACAAAATAAGGTAGGACAGTTAGCATTGGGTGCTCCAAAATGGACAGCTACAGAAGCCATTAGAGGTGACCTTGGGTGGAGCCTATTTTCAGAAAGAATGATGAAAGCAGTGCTGAATAATAAGGTGAGAGTTGAAACAATGCAGAATAGCAGATGGGTAAAGCAAATTTTTGAATGGAATCTGAGTGTAAGCTATTGGGAAATGGTATGTTGGGGGCATGCAAGGAAACTTAGTATGCAAATGATTATTCATGTTAGAATTGGGAGACCTGTAGATGACTGGAATTAATAAATGTTGGAGGTGTAGGGCCTGAGTGGGACTGCAAGAAATAGAAGAAAGAGATTGAGAGGCAAACAAAAGAGTATGGAGTGAATAAGTGGAAGCTTAGCATGATGTGAAAGCCTCCACTTGACTGGTATATGAAAAAAGAAGCATCTAAGTTTGAGATGTTCTATGATGGTAGTTTTGGAAGTCAACTCTTGTTTGCTGTGAGATGTAAGTCATTGAATGTGAACAGACGTACATGAAGGTGGAATGAGAATAATAACAGATTATGTCGGCAGTGTATTAGTGGAGTGGAGGAAACAATTGAGCATTTTGTGCTGGAATGTAGTAAGTATGAGCAGGAGAGAGAAAGTTTCATGAATGTGGTGCTTGAGCAGTATGGAGAGAATGAGTGGTATGCCAGATGCGCTGAAGGTGATTGCGGGATGAGCTGTCTTGCTGGACTGGATCATGAGTGTAATTTGAGTATCATTGAAGCTATGAAATTGTTTCTTGTGCGTGCCTGGAGTAAGAGACAGTGACTGGAATGAGCCAGTCAGGTAGAGTGATCAGTAATAACCCAATATGCCTGGGGATGGTGTTCGACACACTGGCTATCCCAGATGATGCCATCCAATGGCAGCTTGTGACAAGGATTGGTAGATCCTGAGTAGTTTAGTGGACAGGTCTGGTACCAGGCGCTGAACTCTTTGTGTGAAAATTGGGGAGGGAATTGTAGGCCGTTACAAAGGCCCCAACGCTGTCGGCCCTCAATTTCAAGTTCAAGGAAAAGGTGAGATGAAACTCTCCAAGAAATATATCCGGTGGATCAGGGCTACTCATGTCATAATGGAAGGTGGAACTGGATGAATGAAAATCTTTCAGAGCAAAAGTGAGGAATGTCTTGAATTGTCCAATTGTGTTGTAAGGTTTGGAAGTATAAATGTGTGTGGATGGAATGCAGGAAAGTTAGAAGACCTTGTAGTAGAATTGGAAAATGGAAAATTGGATTGTGTTGTTGTAGTAGAGACCCAAATGTGTGATAGAGTCAGTATAACATGTAAGAAGAATAAGTATCATATGATAGGAAAAGGCTGTGTAAATTGGCAAAAAAAAGGTGGTGGAGTTGGTCTGATAGTAAAGAATGCTCTAAATTGGAAATTAGAGGAACTTCCTGTTAGAAATGAACCTGAAAGTGAAGATTTGTTAAAAATAAGTGTGAAAGAATGCATGCCAGAGAATGTATTGTTGTGATTGTATGTTATATGACAACTGATGGGATTTTAGCTCATGAAGAGAATGTAAAAAAGTATGAAATATTAACAAGGATTGTACGAGAACACTGCAGGTGCTCTCTGATTGTGATGGGTGACATGAATGGCCATGTTGGTATACTTTGTGAGCCGGTGAATGCAAATGGACAAAAATTGATGGATTTTTGTGATGTGAATGAACTTGAAAACCTGAATGTCACAATAGGAAATGGCTTGCATACATGGCAAAGCAGGGAATGGAAAACTGCAATTGACTACATGATTGTGAATAGTAGAGCAAGTGAGTGTGTCAATGAAATGTTTGTAGATGAAGATGATTTTGATATTGCTAGTGGTCATAAAATGCTTGTGCTTGAATATAACTGGGGTAGAAAGGAGTCAATGCAGAAGGTCAGTAGTGTGAAAGAAAGTTGGCAGATAAAAATGGCAAACTGGGAAGAATTTAAGAATGAATTGAGTAGGTGCAACTGGAACAGGTGTGGAAATGAAAATGACCTAAATGATGAGATTGCAAGAACTTTGTATGATGTGGCAGAGCAAAAAATTAGTAGAATAAAATGTAGGAAAGGGACAGGGATAGCCAGGTGGTTTATAGGTGAGATAAAGAAAGAACAAATGAGAAAAAAGACTTTAAATAAGAAACAACGCAGTATGAGGAAAATGAATGAAAGAAACAGAATTACTGAGGATGAATGGCAGAGTGCATGGAATGAGTACAAGGACCAGCAGAAGAAAGTAAGGAGAATGATTAATAAGGCTAGAGTTAAAGAGGAGAGACACAAAGTTGAAAATCTAAGAAAGAAAGTTCCGGATGGAATAAAAGATTGGTATAAGTTTATACAAGGTAATGATAGAGGTAGTGAAGTTCAAGTTGATGAATTAGTAGTCAATGGTTGCAGTGTGCAAGATAGGTTGCAAATGATGAATGCAGTTGAAGACTGCTGGGAGGACATTGGTGGAATGAATAAGCGGTTACTGATGATGAACCCGTAAATTTTCTGATTGATGAACGTGAGCTGCAAATTGAGTGATCTTGAAAAGCTGGATGTAATACAAAATAAGCTAGGATGTTTAGCATTGGGTGCTCCAATTTCCAAAATGGACAGCTACAGAAGCCATTAGAGGTAACCTAGGGTGGAGCCTATTTTTAGAAAAAATGATAAAAGCTGTGCTGAATTATAATGTAAGAATTGAGAGAATGCAGATTAGCAGATGGGTAAAACAAATTTTTTAATGGAATCTGAGTGTGAGCTATTGTGAATGATTTTAGGCAAGATCAATGGGATGATAATCTGTTTGTATTGAGTAAAATAATTGATAGAATAAGAAAGGATGATAAGAAGGTATGTTTAGTATTCCTGGTTATTAAAAAAGCGTATGAAAAAGTGGGTTGGGTAAGGTTGTTTGAAATATTGAGAAAAGTTGGATTTAGCAGATAGTAAACATTGTACCAAGTCTGTATCAGAACACAAGCACTATCTACAGGTTAGGAAGTTTAAAATCAGGGCTATTGAGGAGTTAGACAGGGCTGTACTCTATCTTCCCTGTTGTTTAGATTGTACGCAGAAGAATTAGCAGTTCAACTGAGAATGAGTGGCTTAGGATTGAAAGTTGGTAAGGAGAGACTGAGTTGTTTGTTGTATGCTGTTGATGTGGTTGTGGTTAGTGAATGGACATAGCACAGATTTCTAGATATGCTTTGGTGCCAATTAAAGTAAGGTTATGGTTATAAAAAGGGATGAGACTGATAGAGACAGACTGTGGAATTTTGGGGAAATCAGAATAGTTGGAAGAAAAGAATCCAAATATCTAAGTTGTATGATAACATTGATAAGCAGAGATAGATGCAATGATTTGTAATGCATAGGCTTAATTTTACCATCATAACTTATTACAATTGTCAATTGACTTGAGTATAGCAGTTTATTAAATGCTCATTAAAATAGTAAATAACTGCAAAATCAATGGCTTGCTAAAGGTTTTGGTCAAAATACAGTTTAACCCATTCACGGAAATTAAAAATTCCATTCAAAAGAATCACTAAAGATACACATTTAAAACATTGGCAAATGTGTAGCATTGGTCAGTAATCGATTTTCCACTTTTTGGGGCCTAGAAATAGGCAATTAGATCTAAATAAGGTCAATATTGAATTTAATGTTGTCAATGATTTCAATAATTTTGTTGACATATATGGATGATATGGTACTATTGAAGACGTTCTACACAAATGACATTGTGCTCGCAAATGCTTAATTTTTGAGATATTTAACTTTGAAGTATGGAACTTTGTTTATAAAATTGAACAAACGGATACATAAATAAGCAGAAGTACGGTTTTGACGTAGCGATAAGTGAAGTTAGGTTAGGTAAAGTTATGTTAGTTGAATAAACTAACCTACGTAAGCCTAAAATAACTTAACTTAACTGAGCCATACCGAGGCCGATGTTTCCCGCCAAAAAACTTGGCGTGGGCCTCGTCCGCGAAATGCCGGAAGAGCCATATCGAAACTGCTGGCAATGCTATTCTTACCTGGACATTATTTATGCTATATCTCAAAAACTAAGCATTTGCAAGCACAATGTCATTTGTGTAAAACGTCTTAAAATGTCTCCAATTACTTATATCTTGCAACGAAATTATGAAAATTGTTGACGTTAAATTCAATATTGACCCTAAATAAACAATTTCTCTTCTATGCACTTTCCGTCGGAAATGGGTATTTAACGAGTTATGGCGGTAGGTTTAGTTTTGTCTTTGATGAGGAATGCGCTCAAATGAATAGCTACTCATCGATTTTTGAATTTTTGTTGATTGAATCATGATAATATCAAAATAAACAACTTTTCTTCTTTTGCCTTTTTTCGTCAAATGAGTATTTAACAAGGTATAGCGGTAGGTTTGTTTTTGTCTTTGATGACAATCGGGCTGGAAGCGAGACTTCATTGCAGTGTTGCCCCATCACGGGATTGATGAATTTCTTTCCGCTTCAAACACTGGAGTTGGTGTAACTAATTTACCGCTATAACTTGTAAAATATTCATTTCCGACGGAAAGTGCATAGAAGAAAACTTGTTTATTTCGATCTAATTAACTACGATTAGATACCAAAAAGTGGAAAATCGATTACTGACCAACGCTACACATTTACCAAACATTTTACAAGAATGTTTTGCCGGCTGATGTTATTATTTTTGAGTTATTAAACTTGGAAGTTATAGGAACTGCGCTCATGAAATGACTTTCCCGCGCATATTCCAATCCAACAATGCGAGAAGTGCACGGAGCACAAGAAAAGTTATTGTTTTTGCAATATATGGCATAATATATTATTAACAGACACCGCGGAGCCTGAACCCACTTCTAGGATGTTTTAGTTAATAACACAATAAAGGTTATCACCCAAAAATATTAGTGGGACTGGGGTGGTGAATACTGAAATTGATATGCTGTTGACATCAGTTTCAATATGGCGGCCACCCTAGAACAATTAGCAAAACCATAGGAGTGAATGTCGTAGATTTAATATCATAATATTTTTATAATGTAGTATTTTTTGGGTGATAAGCTTTATTGTGTTATTAACTAAAATATCATAAAAGTGGGTTCAGGCTCCACAAGGTGGGCTAGTAATAAATTACAAAGTACCCAAAAGTACTCGAAAAGCTGAAGCGTGCAACGGTTTTTGCTGCTTGAATGAAATTTAAAGGTTGAATAACTAGAAAATAATGCATCAGCGAGCAAAATGTCATTCGTGTAAAACGTTTTTAAGTGTGTTCATTTAGTGATTCTTTGGAACGGAATTTTTTATTTCCGTGAATGGGTTAAACTGCATATAGACCAAGTTTTATTCCTCTGATCACAAATTATCTAAACGCAATTTTGTACAACACTGTTTCTCTTCTTCACTGGGCCATTAACCATTTTAAAAGTAAATTCAATTTGTAAAATGTGAAACTTCCCAGGTCTCTTGCTTTTCAAGGCTTAAGTGGGGGATAAACTTCTATTGTTTCTGCTACTTATGTGTAAAATTCAAATTTTTTTAAACTTCATTTTGATTTGCAAATGATAAAAAATTGATGGAAAGAGTGCCATCATCTGGCTTTGTTCAAATTTAAATTTAAATGCTTTTTATGACTACCAGTGCGTTTCCTACATAATGTAAATGCTCGGGTGACCACTAGTGGCTCATCAAGCTATCAACACGTTGAAGAAGTGAAGTCACGTTCCTGAGTATCTGAGCCTCATCAAAACCACAATAAATTACTGAAAGTCAGAAGGAAATTATGTCTATATGGCAAGCTTGCTTTTTCAGTTTGGTACCTCTTTAATTGAATAATTCCTAATTTCTCTTTTGCAGAGGAAAGGTTAGAAACATTATATTTAATCATCATGACTTTGCCAGAACAAAATCCTATGTCCAAGAGACGTCTTCGTGGGACTCGATTCTATTCTCTCCGAAATTATTATGCACTCGCAGCAATTGGAGGGTTCTGCTCAATTTCTGTTCCTATCTTGTAAGTATGAAATCAGTATACATTAATATCTGACTGAATTTGAAGTTCAAATGTTGTACAAGTATGTGAATACTGACATGCCTTGTTTCCTTGTCAAATTATATTGGTGCAATATTTTTTATCCTACATAAAATCTTGTCCTCAATTCTATTATTTTCAGCTTTTTCAGCAATTTTTGGAAGAACATCGAAGCCACATATGAGCGCTATGCAGGTACGAGTGAGTATATTGAAACAAAGAAATTTTACTTAATGAAGAATTTGAAAAATTCGTCAAAGGATCTGGCAACTAGGGAGTTCCAGATTGGCGTTGAAAGCAGTGACTACGCAGACCTGACCCGGTACGACAGTATCTTGAAGGACGACAAGCCTGGATTTGATGATGTCTAGTGCTGAGGCAAAAAATGTGCTTGCTTCTTGTGTAAATAATCCTAAAAACCAATCATGAGATCAGTTGTGTTCTGGAAGTTTTTCGTAAGAACCTATCACGAGATCAGTAGATGTGTTCTGAATGGTTTTTCTTGATTAAATGAATTTTTAACTCTTAAATTTAAATAGGCATGTTGATAACATTCTATTTCTGGGAGGAACTGTCTTATATAAATATAACGATAGAATTACCATTCATAGATCATCATTTACTCAATTGTTTTATTAGGTATTACCTCATGTGAATTTTGAGGAGTTTGAAAATTTGAACGCCATTGGTATGTCTCACTCACTGCTTTAATTATAAATATAGACATACCAAATTATAAAAATTTGGTAGGTTTCTCATTTATAATTATATCCTCAGTTAACACATTACCTGTAGTTGTTTTAACTAATATTCAATATTACACTCAAATTAGAGGTAGTTTTAGAAACCAATTTTGAAAATAAACATCAAATAGATTCTGCCTTCATTGAACTTTTATGGTGTAGTTATGAAAATTGAGTTTGTAGCTGTTGTTTGGTCAGCAGTGTTATGAAAGTCTTCTCGGTGGTCACCGGTGGTTCACGTCGCAGTCAAAGTCTAAAGCAGTGGATTTCTGAATAAAAGTTTTCAATGTTGAGTCCATCAAATGTGGCAGTTCATGATGCTGAGTCGAAGGGAGAAGCACTTACAATTTCAGTTAAAGTCATATAGTGTAAAATCATTTTATTATACTCTGAGGTCAAGATTGCCTTAATGGATGAAATGATATTGAATTTAGCAAGCTAAACGAAGCAATGAATCAGTGAAGAGTGACGTCTACACCACTAGGATTTTCTAAGAACTAATTGAGTTTTATATTGATTTCCATTTCTTCAAATGCTAAAGTAAGCTCTTATAAGGAAGTATTAGCATTATCTATACATCTTTGCCAGCAGAAATGCTGAAATTTGTCTTTTATTGCCAGTAAAGAAAAAGAATATTGTTTGAAAATTTTATGTGGTATTTGATACTAAAATTGTAACATATCTTGTGAATAAAATGTAAATTCTCTTCTGTATTTTCATTAACTTCTTTTATGATTCATGTTGCTGCACTTAATTTCACAGGTCTATCAATTAGTCTGTACTATTTTGAAAAATTATTCATTATTTCAACTGATTACTCAAGAAACTTAATCACACAAATCTCTTAGTCCAGTCAATATTATAAGGTATTAAGCTAAGACAATACAGTCAAAGTAATGCAAGTATTGTATTTAAGGAAAAAAGCATTCCATGTAGGAAGATGTGAGGTCTTAAGCTGTAGGTAAAATAGACCTAATTTTTGAAGTGGAGTAAATATTTTGTCTTATTACAGACCAATTTTTGGGAGGATTATTGCTGTCTTATTATCTGCTGCTATTACTTTCTTCTATTTTTATTTTGTTTCACTTTTTTCAATCTTGCTGTGTAGATGCACAGAATGTGAGGGAACGTCTATGCATAGATTCCTGATTCCTTAAATTCTAAATTAAGTGCTTTCTTTTGTCTTTTCTTACAAATACTTTTGTTGGGACTTGGGATAAGGGAAGCTCAAAAGAACTCATTTCTCTGTTTTAATATTTGGCAACATGAATGTCAATTATTAGCTAAATAATCAGTTTGTGAAATGTAGACTGAAAAGTTCTGCGCTGGCAACATTTTATGCAACAATTTCATTATTTTTTGCATTTTGAAAGTAACTGAAGACAATCTGCCAGTCTGTGTTGCAAAATTATTAGTGTAAGTCAGTAACTGTGTGTGTGTTTTGGGAATAGTTATTTTTAGAGCATCATATGAAGTAAGATTGAAATTCTTGGTTGTTCACTTGGAAATTCATCTAATGTATTTATACTAAAATACCTTTTCTAAGAAAGTGAATTTTTCTTGAAGTTTATAAAAAATATATCAATAATCACATAAGCTTTGCCAATTTTGTATAAGAGCATATAATTTTTTTTTTTCATTAAATAATGTAGGTGCATGGGAAGTGAAAATTTTACTTGTAATATAATTTAATTATTTTGTATGTTTATGCATGTAAGGTTGTAATTCATGAGGAATTGGTGCTACAGGCCCAGGGCAGTCATCCTTCAATGCTCTTTTTGTGTTGTATGTTAGTCAATAAATTGTTTCTTTGAGGGGCTGGTTGCTTCCAATTTATTATTAGGAGTAAATTGTTATATTGATGTGGCACACACGTGAAGAAATGAGTTTTTTTATCAGGTTTACTACATCATTCTCAATATAATTGTTTTTGATGCATTTTTTCTCCTTTAACGCATTTCTTGCGATGGGTTAAACTAAAGTTAAATATTAAATCTGAGATTAAAGTCAATTTTAGTAAGCAATTTTGAAACTAGAAAACATTAACTGGATCGTGTTTTTATAGAGCTTTTAATAAATACTTATAAAAATTTAGTTACTGTAGGTCAGTCACCAACATCACGAAAATGCCCTGAGTGACCACCGGTAGGTCCCTTTGCAGGAAACGTGTTAATATAAAGTAATAAAACATATTGAGTAATGCCACAAAATGGCTGTATCTATGTAAGTGAAATTTAGCACACTGTCATGCAACACAAGAGCAGGTTGAAGATACTGAAGAGAGGTTGCGTTCTCTGGTCACCCTAGCTATCATTTAGAGCGCATCATCAATTTCTTCTAGTTTAGTTCAAGTTCAATTTGATTTCTAATCTGACTTTTAAGCCTTTTTTCAAGAAGTCCAAGTACATTGGCAAATTTTTCCTCTGAAGCTAGTCGCTGGGAAAAATTTTGTCAAACAATTTTATATGCTTTGAAAAACCAAAGCTGATCATTTTTCTGGCTGTTCGTAAAGTTTGACTCCTTTTTTGGAGCTGTTTCCTGTACTGTAGTACATGCTTAGCATTTTGTGCCATTTCTTTCACAGTTATTCAGTTACTTTATTTTTGTATTCAATCAATCACAGTAACAATCTAAAATTCTGAAATTTATATGAGATTTCACATGTATATTCTTCATAATCACTCAATGGCAATCCCAATTAAAGGACACAACACCATATGAACTAGCACCATATGTTTCCACAGTAAATAAAGCATTTGTTGAACCTACTTGGAATCACAATCAAAGGACCCAAAAGCATATAAATTAGCTTGACCTGTTTCCTCAGTAAATATAGCATTAGTTGGCTGTACTTGGGTCATGTCTGGACGGCTGTCCTGCAAGCGCCGGGCTTTGGACTCCAGCTCCACAACTTCGCTCACTGCAGATCTCGCATCAGAAGAAGAACTTAATATCACTGATGACTTTTGTGAACCTTCGGTTACATTCAGGTGATTCTTGTCAAATGCTTGAACAAATTTTGGTTGTTGTGTTTTGAAATGAGAGTAAGTATAATAGCAATGCATATTAAATGATAGAGATGTAGGGGGCAATAGAAGGCTTTATGACTCTGTTGTATGTTTGGATTATTTGTTTAGGTAATCAAACCATCTATAAAAATGGCTTCACTGTACCTACATTTAGGAGTGCATTTTATATTTGATTTTTTATTATTAATAATAATAATTTGATTTTCTGTTGGTTGGATACTTGATATGTCTTCACAAAAGTATTGTGAAATAGGAGAAGATTATCTGCATTCATGTTATGACTTTTGTTTTTTGAGTTGCAAAATATTCCAAAAAATTTGTTCGGAGAAGTATGCTGGTAGTGCATGTCCTAAATTTTCTACTTCAATTCAGCTCGAAGTCAACTACCTACGGATGTTTTGGTGGAGAGCTTGTGCAAGTCTGGAAGTGATACGGACCTGTCACTAAAGCTATGAATAGTTATTAAGAGTGAATACATTTACACTATTAGGGTTTTCTAAGAGTAATTGAATTCTATTTTTGTTTCCATGTCTTCAAAGGCTATAGTAAGCTCTCATTAGAAAGCTTCAACATTATTTTGGGTATCTTTCCCAGCATAAATACTAAAAAAATTTGTTTTTGTGAGTAAAATTTTGTTGATATTTAATGTACTATTTGATACTAACATTGTAACATCTCTCGAGTTAAATGTGAATTCTCCTCTGTATTTCCATTAGCTTCTTGTATAATGTTGACTCTCCGGGTGCAGTGCAAATGTGACTATATATAATGATGAAAACAATTAGCTAAAATGAAATTTTGATGTTTTCCAGAGCACCAAAGAAACCAAAGTATTCAAGAAAGCCAGCAGTCAAGTCTAGCAATCCAAGCCAGAGTTTACCC
Source organism: Morinoia aosen (assembly GCA_030386875.1). NCBI lineage: Eukaryota > Metazoa > Arthropoda > Malacostraca > Amphipoda > Talitridae > Morinoia > Morinoia aosen. The sequence continues at coordinate 56,921,995 of CM059576.1, read as the reverse complement.
TCTGTTTCTTCAAGCCTTCCTTCCAAATCTCTCTCAGGAGCTGACAAAGAAAATGTCAACTTACAAAAAGAGTCAAATAAACCTGTAGCTGTCGTGTACACAATTGACGACGATGATGAGGGTGATGATAATGTTCCATTATCCCCTGCTAAACAGGCCTCTAAACTTGTTAGAGGCATTGGTAGACTTATGCCAAGAGTGAAATGTAAAGTTCGGAAATCTTCTTGTTCCAGTAAGGAATCTCTATCCAGCCGACTGACCAAAAGCCTACCATCAGCTGTACTTAGCAAAGATATTGAGTGCAATGCATCTAATAATGTGCCAACTTCAGGTGATTCAAGCGCATCTTTCTCTCAGACTTCATTCACTCCATTGTCCCAAAATGCTTCAACTAGCAGGTATTTCAGAGCTACAAGGTCACGAGCAGCAACATCAAAAAAAGAAGATTCTTGTCCTAAGGGGAAACGATCCTCACCCGCTGTTAATTCTGACTCATCTCAAGCAACACTTGCTAGCTTGGGTGTTGAAATCAATGGATCGGATGATGATTTTATTACTGGACTGCCATCTACAGCTGATGACCCTGAGCTTGCTGACATTGAAAAGTCCATTTGCAGTGCGGATGAAAGACTGTGCCCATCTTGCAAACACATTGTTGCGTCTGCAAATTATGGGGTTCACTTGCGGCAATGTTTCAAGCAATTTCAGTGTCAAAGCAGATTGAAGCCTGGCAGCTCGTCTTCAAGTGAGACTGCAGGACAGAGTGGGGCTAAATTGGATGCAGCTGGTAGTGTGGATACCAGGCCTTCAACCAGCGTAAGTGACTGTACTAATATAAAATCTAGAACTATGTATAGGTGGTTTTAGTTTTGAATTTTTTTTTCTTAGAACTTTCAAATTTTTCTTGGAGAACCAAAAATCTATCAAACTAAGTACCTTATGTGTTTGAAAAAGTTCCTCACCTTTAGTACTGTATCATATTCCAATTTTTTCAGAATGTTAAAAGCACAAGTACTTTATATTCATCAATGAATGTTTATTCGTTCTTGTTGACGCTAATGAAAATGCAATATATACTGTTTTTGTTTTATTTTGAAGACAAAGGCATTAGAAACTTAAATTAAAAAAAACATAGTTACACCTGAGACCATTTCATTGCAAAGTGGCTATAAAATGTTAAAGAAATCACACAAGTTAAAGGAATACAGATAGTAATCTTGAAATGCACATTTTGTATTTACATCCATAATATTGTTAACAGTCTAGAAACTTGGGATATCAACATTGTCTTGACTCATAGCAGGATATCACTGAATATTTTGATGAGGAGACCTTGTGCATAGATTCCACATTCCTCTATCTCCTCACTAAATTTTAATTTCCTCCTTTCTCTATTTGAATTGCCATTTTTGCGGTAAGGAAGGCTTAAAAACTAACATCTAATCTAATCTGTTTTGATGTGCAGACCTTGTGCATAGATTCTGCATTCCCCTATCCCTGTACTAAATGGTGCTTTCCTCCTTCCTCTCTTTGGGAACGCCATTGTAGCGGTTAGGGAGCCTTAAACTAACATCTAATCTATTTTGATGTGCAGAATGGCAATGCTACAAAGGCACCAACAGTTGACCCCACCTCCACCGGGCACAGCATAGCAGCAAGCACAGACACTGACCGCTCCGTAACCACGGAATGTAGGTACGAAGTGAGGCCGCTCCGAGTGTTGAGTGGCTCCTGTAAAGGACTTCTGCAGTTTGAGGGACAAGATGAAACTGGACACAACCCTCTTTTGAAGCCTTTGCAGAGTGAGTTGCACTTGGGTTAGGAATATCAGTAGAAGCTAATATTTTTGCGACGGAAATTGAGCTGTTATTGGAAGCAAGGTTTATAATTCTTGTGGTAATTGTACGTTTAAAAAGGTTTTGCTTTCTTATTTAGAAATTGTATAGGTAGGTATGTCATCATATCTTTGATTTCTTGCTACAGAGCTTTACAATGGATATGCCTACCATATGATCTTGTACACCAAGTTATAAGTTACTTTTCCAATGGTTATACAAATTGTAAATGTCATCTTATCTTTGGAAATAGAAGACTCCTTAACTATGAAGTAGTAGCAGAAATAGAAAAACTCATTATCTATGAAGTAGTTTTAATTGGTGGTTTTCTAACTGAATTCTTTTATCATTACTGTAACACTACTACTGATTGTGTAAAGAATGTGCATGTTTATCACGTGAAAGCTTCCTCTACTTGTGGCTTGTATATATATTTGTAATTTTGAAAATAAGTATATAAGTCCATTGTACTCTACGTGCCAAGTTTTTCTTCGTGTCCAATTAAGTTGTAGGCTCAATTTATCAATTAATATTTTCTTGAGTAAAAATAGGGAGTTGTTTATTTATCCCTGTTATAGATAGGCCTTTAGGACTTCCAGTTTTTGTGCCTTTACTTTTTTCAGTTCACTTTGGTTCAGTTTGTATGCCTTTTTTCTTTTATCTCTCTTTTCCTTCATAACTTCTTGTTTCTATACACAGGGTATCCTGTATGAGATAATCACACCTTTTCCATTGATTCGCAGTTTTTTATCATTCAAACCAAATAGCGTATTCTCTTAGCTATTTTAAGATTGACATATATGCATTTTAGCATAGCATACGGCATCTCGACTGAAATTACGTCAAATCTTGCCCGCAGACCAGTAGTGCATGATACAGTAACTCAATTGAAATTACATCATATCAGACCTGTCAGAGATGGTAATGCTACTAGATTGAAATGACATTATGCTCGCAGGACAGTCGTGCTTGGTATGGTAACTAGATTGAAATGACATCATTTCTTGATGGCAGACCAGTCATGCATGGTACGGGTGCGGCGCGGAGGTGACGTGCTCAAAACGCGGAAGGGCCGGAAAAAGAAGACAGCTTCCCTCACTGCCCTCCAGACGGCGAGTGCAACTCAGCGCAACACTATTCTTCAGAGCCGGCTGGAGCTCATCAAGGCCTGGCGTAAGTTGTTGGATATTTTGCGCCAGTTGAATTTTTTCATGCCGGTTGGATTGCATTGTCTGTGATTGGGCATGAATTTTGTTGCCTTCGTACTACCTAATTTATATGTTGGAACATTTTTGCTGCGTGCAATGTGTTTACCGAGTGCTTTTCTGACTTAACTGCATTTTGTGTTGACTTTATTTTCACTAATGTAATTATTTAGTCCGAGTAACCCAGCTGGGATTGGTACCATAATAACTCAAAAATTATGTCTGTTTTGTAAAATACTCAATTGCAGGTTAAAGTTGTGTTTATAGAACATCTCATTGCAATGAAAATGGTGAGAATTCTTGGTTGCCCCTCGATGTGCGGGATTTAGTCCCTTGCCAGCCAGTTCTGATGCACCTGAGCCCAAGCCTCCCACAATGCATGACCTTGAAATGAGCACGAATGATCTTTTTAGAACAGAAACATTTGAAATGAACACGCATGATCTTTAGTAGAAATGTTTCCCTGCAGGTCCTGATAACTCGGGAGAATTTGAGAGAATCACTCGAGGGTCCAAAAAGCGGGGACAGCAACGCCTCAGTGGGGATGTGTCTCTCCACGCTGCGCAGGTATGAGCCAGGCTGACAGATGTAGACTGGAGAGGGGAGGTGTGCGAGTCAAGCTAACTTCCAACCTGTTGTTGCGTAGAGTTTCACGACTGGCTAACACTTTGACTGCGGCAGGTAAAACTCAAGTTTAGCATTCAACTCAAATTTGAAGTCAATTGTTGTGAGAAATTTTGAAAATACCAAGCATTAACTGGGTCATATTTTTATTTAGTATTGACCTAGCATTTTTTTAAATTGAGTTTGTGGCTACTGGTTGGTTGATCAGCAGCATCATGAAAACTTCCTACGTGACCAAAATCACGTCGCAGTCAAAATGTTAAGGATTAGTGCCATGGAGAGATTCCAATGGACAGAGTTGTACGCACTTTGCCTTATTTCAGGTGTCATGGCTCCCCTATTCTATTTCATCGATGTCACATCATTCTTTATTCTCCTCAATTTTATTTTTTCTCATGATATTTGTCGTGACATTAAGATTATTTGTCACTTTCATATATTTTCTACTTGTAAATTTCAAGGTAACTGCCGCCAATTCAGATTTTATCTGAATAAACATTTAATTCAATCTTTGGTAGGCGTTAAGAGGGTAAGGTTATAAATAAATCGTACATTTTAGCCGTGTTTCATGGCTTCAAACATTATCATTTTCTTTCTAAATCATTCACATCATCTCTTCCTATCTATCTGAAGGATATTAAAGACACCAAAACATTAAAGAAATTCACTATTGAACAAAGGGAAATATCGAGACATTAGTCATTGAATAAACGCAACCTATTTGAACGTACACGATTTACGCGCTCGCGGCCTAATATACCCAGAAGTGTGAGAGGGAATCTCAAATCGACATAAATTCAGAAGGAGACTTATCTGAGATTTGGAGATCAGGGTTGATGAGGGTTGAGTCCCGCAGGTTGGATCCGCCATTTTGTATCGGTGGCCGACCGTTGGCAGTCTGGATTGACATCGGCAATTGACGTTATATTGGCACTGTAGTTGAGTGACTTGATTTGAATTACTTTCAAGCAAATGAGAACACAGATATTCTAGGATGGTTTTTACGTAGTTAATTTAAGAGACAAGCCTCGGCCCATCTGGGCCAAGGAAGGTGAATGATCTCGTATAACTGCTCACGGTGGTGCCCTTGTCCTGACTGACGTTCGCTCCCTCAGACAACCCGCGTTCGGCATCGCTTGAGATGCCAACTTCAAATAACGATCTCGTAAGGTTACCAATATGAACGTAATATATCCCTACTATCGAATAGAAAATATACATCATTAACCTTACACGTATTACTATATAAAAATCCCCACAAAACAATGTTAACATTATGAATTAAAGTAAAAAGGAGACACCCATTGAGGTCCTTGGTACCTCCCGTTGGCAAAGTTCGTTCCTTGTTTCCTCGGCGTCCGAACGTCGTCTCTGACGAGTCGACTGTTCCAGAATGTATCTCGTGATGCTTTCTCGCAGAAATCAGGCTTATTATTTGGTCTTTTAGAATCATTTATGAATAGGTTGTTGGCCAAACAACGATTATCCAGATTCTTATCCAGGTTCGTACACAGTTATGCGGAGAAGCATAACACAGGGGTTTTCCTCGACTTTCATCTTCCATTTGTAAGAAATTGCTATAATAATAACTAATTTTCATTTGCTCCTACGTTTTCTATTTGTAAAAGATACCACAATGAAAATACATTCTCATATGCATTTGATAGGTTGCTAGAGTGTTCTTTTCTGTGTGTGGCGCACAATTCAAGGCTGCAGTGCTACGTTGCATATTCTGACTGGCACAACCGTATTTGTTGTTTTATGGCTATGGATGAGGGGAGTAGCAAGAGGTGATGCAATATGATTATTTTTGGTATTGTAGAATGTAAGTTTTACAGCTCCCCATCGATTGAACGTGGGAAATTTTTGTAATTCTTTACATCCTTTCTTTATAAAGTCTTTGAAATTATTGAATTGTTCATTAATTATTGTACGCATGAAAAGGTTCGCTCATTGTAACCATCATGAAATTTTAGGGTTATTCATTAATTTGGGTATAGATGAAGAAGGTTCCTATAGGATAATTCATTCATTTTGGTATTTAAGAAAAAGGTTCCTTCATTGTGACGATAATGAAATTATTCTATAATTCATTGATTTTTGCATACGTTAAAAAGGTTCCTATGGAATAATTCATCAATTTTGGTGTTCATGAAAAAATTCTTTCATTATGACGATCATGAAATTATTAGATTATTCATTAATTTTGTATCCACGAAAAAGGTTCCTATAGTTCATTAATTTATTAAAAATAGGTTTATTAATTATGGAATATATGAAAAAGTTTCCTTCATTGTGACTATCGGCCATGAGCAGGACCGACCGCTGTGGTCGCTGATGTGTCAAGAGGGGCCACAAGACGTGTCCCGGTACTACGTGGCAGAGCTCGCCCCTCACATCGTCCCCCCCGCTGAGGGTAGTGCTGCCAACCTCACTCTGCACAGAGCTCTCTCGCAGATACCTGGCCGTCTCAACATCACACAAAATATTGTGAGTGATGCTCTTAGATTGCCTCGCAGATACCTGGCCGTCTCAACATCACACAAAATATTGTGAGTGATGCTCTTAGATTGCCTCGCAGATACCTGGCCGTCTCAACATCCCACAAAATATTGTGAGTGATGCTCTTAGATTGCCTCGCAGATACCTGGCCGTCTCAACATCACACAAAATATTGTGAGTGATGCTCTTAGATTGCCTCGCAGATACCTGGCCGTCTCAACATCACACAAAATATTGTGAGTGATGCACTTAGATTGCCTCGCAGATACCTGGCCGTCTCAACATCACACAAAATATTGTGAGTGATGCACTTAGATTGCCTCGCAGATACCTGGCCGTCTCTACATCACGCAAAATATTGTGAGTGATGCACTTAGATTGCCTCGCAGATACCTGGCCGTTTCAACATCACACAAAATATTGTGAGTGATGCACTTAGATTGCCTCGCAGATACCTGGCCGTCTCAACATCACACAAAATATTGTGAGTGATGCTCTTAGATTGCCTCGCAGATACCTGGCCGTCTCAACATCACACAAAATATTGTGAGTGATGCTCTTAGATTGCCTCGTAGATACCTGGCCGTCTCAATATCTCACAAAATATTGTGAGTGATGCACTTAGATTGCCTCGCAGATACCTGGCCGTCTCAACATCACACAAAATATTGTGAGTGATGCTCTTAGATTGCCTCGTAGATACCTGGCCGTCTCAATATCTCACAAAATATTGTGAGTGATGCACTTAGATTGCCTCGCAGATACCTGGCCGTCTCAACATCACACAAAATATTGTGAGTGATGCTCTTAGATTGCCTCGTAGATACCTGGCCGTCTCAATATCTCACAAAATATTGTGAGTGATGCACTTAGATTGCCTCGCAGATACCTGGCCGTCTCAACATCACACAAAATATTGCAAGTGATGCACTTCCATGAGTGTGTTAGATGGGTTCCCTAGTGACTCAGTTGATAGAGGTACCAGAAAATCAACTTATTGCCTCTTCAAGACGAATGAGGATTAAAGGCCATGATTTGAAGCTTCCCAGGCTAGCAAAAAGAAGTCAATGTGTACAGTACAATCTAGTTTCAACAATTTGACAAGAAAAATGTAAGACAGTCTTACAATTTGCTATTTTTTGAGCTCTTTGGTTGAATTTATGACCATAGCAAACTTAATTGACAGAGATACCAGAAAATAAACTCATTGCATGACGATTGAATAGCTTCCCAGGCTAGCAAAAAGAAGTCAATGTGTACATTACATACTAGTTCCAATAATTTGACAAGGAAAACGTAACCTAGTTATACCATTTTTGAGCTCTTTGGTTCGATTGCTGACCACAGCAAATTCTTGTGGTAATGCAATTTGGCTTGAGTAAACTAAAGCTGCACCTGAAATATCTTAGTGGGCAGCAAGAGTTATGATAAAAAAAATTTCTAATCATATACTGTACTTCTCTCTAAAAGTGCTTATAATCCTGTATCTGGGGAAAGCACCTAAGTATAGCGGGACTAAATTAGTAGTGTTTAAGCAATGTGGTTGCAAGTGCATTCTCTAAGGTTCCTAGCAACAGCCATTCCAAATAGTCCAAAAAACCGGCGTAGTGACATCATAAGTAAGTTGACGGTCGTGTCGCAGCTCACCTTAAAAAGGTTGCTGGTAATAAATTATTCTGGTGAATGAATATTAAGACGCATGGGGAAACTGAGAAACTTCTAATATATTTAATGTAGTTTACTTGCATAAACTTGTGGAGGAAAATTTCTAAAATTTATTTAAAATTTCTGAAATTTTTTTAAAATTATTTGTAAGCATGAAATTTTGTGTTAAATGTGTCTATGCTATATCTAACTAATATTTTGTTGCAGAACCTGGATTCAGATGACGAGGACTACTTGTGTCAGGACTCCTTCCTAAGCAACTCATTGAGTGAGACGCAGCGTGTGTTGGCTGACCTGCTGCGGTCTCAAGCGTCTATGTTCCTTGATCTCACCGCCCACGATACTGCTTCTCCTCGAGCTCGGCTGCCTACTGCAGTTGGAACTGATGCTGACTCTCCTCGAGCTCTGCCGCGTGCTACAGTTGGAACTGCTGAGGAAAGATTACCAGATGAATTGAATGATAGCAACTCTTCTGTTATTTCTCTTAAAAATTGCTCAGTATTGCTGAAAAGGACACCTGTCAAAGAAATGGATTTCTGCGAGCCAAAATTTGTAAATGACACCAGAAAGAGCAGGTGTCTTGCTAGCTCAAATGGTGTAAATGAAAAAGAATCAGCGGACAGTTCATGTAATATTGACGTCTTGCGTGACTCTCCTGAGCCTGAAAGTCAAGAGAATTACCTATGTTATGGCAAGGCTGTAGAGCTTCCAAACCAAGGATCAGCCAACGTTTTGGCGACCTCCAGCAACGTTGAACTGAACAAAAGTGAAGTTTCTGAGCCAAATTTTGATGATGCACAAAGGATAAATATTCCTTCAGATATTTTGCAAACTTTGAAACCTGTTCGGATTGAGTTGACCCGTTTGAGTGATGTGAATACCAAACAACATTTGCACGAGCCTAACGCCGCTGCTGATGAGGAATCTGAAATTTCTTCTCGAATATCCGATAATGGAAGTTCTGTGGACGTAATAAGTGACACTACAAATACCACAATGATCAAAGATGATCTAGAGGCGCAAAACGGGAAACCAGCAAAACATTTGGAGTCTGATCAAGAAGCAACTCTGCAAAAGAACGTTGTTAACAATAACCCGTCATCTTCAAACCCTGCTAACAGTGATGGCGTTGGGAGCACTATGTCTTTTGATGTTCACATGCTGGTGCGTGGTGCCAGTGATCCCTCTCAGAGTATTCAGGGGACCTTTATCAACTCCAACAAATGTTCCGAGACTGCGAATGGAGAAATCAATGAATTGGAGACAAATAGAGTAGAGGGCTCTAATGAAGGGGACAAGTGTTCAAATAAATCAAACCACCAAATCAATTATCGGTATAACATTGTATCTGAGGGAAAAAGTGATGTTCTTGATGCCAGCAACAAAGATGTTTTGGATGAAAAACAAAAAAATTCCCCTGTGAAAACTGATATATTTGACAATTTTGCTGGTAGCTTTTTTACTAAGCATTTAAATTTCAAGAAGCCTGGGTTTGATGGTAATAGGGAAACTGAAAAACCACTCGCGCTAAGTAATTCTAAACCTGGAAATTTTTTGAGTAACTGCAAAAACTCTACCGACAATGAAAGTCAGCACCGTTTGGAGGATGGGAAAGAAGTGTGGTCTGTGGAATGCGAAGATGTGAAGTCGGTCTCCAAAAGCGAGAGTCTTCACTCCAAAATGACAGAAGTTTTTGAAAGTAATGTATATGATTCTTCATTCTCCAACTGTGCTAAGGTACCACACACATCTACACAAGCTGCGTCGAAATGTGGCCAAGCATTGTCTCTGTCCAGCCCTGGTAAATCTTGGTTAAACTCCCAACATAATAATCGGGACAATGTTACAAAAACTCATGAACTTATTAATAAGCCTCTAGTGACTCCAGTGCAGGATACAGTTACTAAAAATCTTCCTCAAGTCCCCAAATTGCCAAGTTCATCTGAGATTGGTGAACACAAAATAGAGAACCAACGTGGAGAAGATGCGCTGCTCCAAAAAACTGACGACATAGAACAGGTGCGTGAAGTGAAGCATTGTGCCTTCTCCAGGAACGTCACAATGGTGCCTGCTAGTGATGCCAGTGACGACGATGTTCTGGGGTCTTTTGTAAGCAGTTCCCAAGTTCCCAACAAGTTCAAAGAGAGAACACTGAGTAACTTTTCTGTAGAAAATGTTTCCAAATTGAATAGCTTCTTCAATGACAGTGATATCATGACTTCTGAATTTCGAGACTGGAATATACAGCGCTACTTCAGTTCCTTACCAAAAGATGGTTTTGACAAGATCCCATCATCTATTCCAGAGGGAAGTCCTGAAGTTTTAGATCGACCTGCTCTCGAATCAGACATGAAATCAAAAGTCAATGAAGACTTCAGAAAACTACTCGAGAGTGGAGTAGCTGCTGATGCTTCAATCATTACCAATACAGGGTCCATTCAGGTTCATAGTGTAGTGTTTTCTGTCAGGAGTCCTAATCTTTATGATGAATTAAAATCGGTTGCTAAATCTCAAGGCAATCTTAGATGGAACGTGTCGCACGAGTGCGCCAAACAATTCCTATGTTACATATACAGTGGAACTTTTGAGCTCAAGTTTACAGACGCAGATTTACAAGCAATGTATACATTATCAGTCAAGTATAAATGCAGTGACTTGAGTGACTATTTGTTGAAATGCCATCCCGAGTTGTCATCATCCGAGCAAAACCTCATGGATACCTCAGCGCTCTTAGGTGAAAACGAACCTTCAGTTATATCCGAGAGTCCTGAAATTGAGTCAGTTGTCAGTTGTCCAGGCAAGAAGGTAAATTGTCATCTGCTTGAGAACCAAAAAGCTCTTCCCAAACCATCGGAAAGAAAGTCTTCTGATGTTGATGAAATGATGTCTGAATCATCACTCAAGAAACATGTGGCTATTTCCAAACCCTCAGAAAGAAAGTCTTCTAATATCGATGAAATAATGTCTCTACCATCACTCAGTAATGAGAAACCCTGCTCAAGCAATCTCAAGTCTGAGGTAAACCATTCAGCTCGCGGAAACAACGCTGAGCTTGCAGCAGAACCTGCGAGTCAATGTATAGTTGATCCGACTCCTACTCCATCCCCAGTTGGCATCGATGCTGTAAGTTGTGCTAAGAGTGACAGATCAAGCCTCTGGAATGCCTCTGCCAGGGGAACATTTGATGGTGAAGTAAAATCAAAACTTAACGCTGATCCGTACAGAACTGATGTGACGGTTTTAAAATCACTTTTTGATGCTAATGTCTCAACTCCCAGTAAAAATAACAGATCTCGGTCACCAGACCTATTTGAAGACATGGCTTGTGACCAAGAAGATACACATGTTTATCGAGCAGATTCTGAATCCATCCATATCATGCAAGACCAATCAAAACAAACTAACCCCAGATCTGCAAACAATGAAAACTGCGGTGATGTAGTTCCTGCAAGTTCGGAATTAAGCTTGCAATCGGTACGTCATGGTGAAGGAAATCGGTCTGAAGTTATCGATATCAGTCAGAGTGATTCTGGTGGAAGCCAGGGAGGCAAAAATTCTCGGTCTGTTGAATCAAGTGCTAGTAAACCTGCACGCAAGAAAAGTCTCAAAGAAAATAGCCTACCGGCCGTATCTCCAGGATTCAAGGACGCAAAACCATCTGAAACTGATACTAGTCGTTTTACCGATAAGTACAATCAATCAACTGATGTTGAAGTCACTTCAGAGAATCGCACTGCTTCTGGATACCTCAGTAATGTTTGGGATGATTTTGAGGGAGATAATGGCTTTGAAATGTGCAATAGTTCTTTGACGCCTGTAAAATCTCCCAGCAAAGCATGTTCATCTTCAAAAAAAGGTTCATGTGAAAAAGCTAGCACAGAGAATGTTGATCCTCAAATTTCTAAGAGTAAGAGAAAACAAGATCGAGTACATTTAGGGCTCAATTCAACCGCGATAGATGACAAAAATGACAAGAAACCGAACTTCCCTGATGTGTCGATTGTGCCATCGATTTTGGACATCACAAAATCTTCAGTTCGTGACTCAACCCTTCCGAGTTCGGCAAAGAGAAGACTCTGCAGTGAACTGCCCCCAAAATACAACGACCTTGACTTCTACAGTGATAATGATGGGGATGTGTTCAGCAAAATTGATCTGGATTCTTTGGAAAGTAACACTTCCTTAAGCACGCGACTGCAGCAGAAAAGCAAGAACACCGAAAATTATGCAAGCTGCAATAGCAAGCTGTCACCCTGCGGAAACGATAACCAACTCAAGCTGACACCCAAGAGAAATATTGTGCATGGAAACAAGGTTAATTGCTCTCCAGTATTGAGAACCAAAAGAGGTGCCTCTGATGCCAGCACAAGTTCTGGAGTTGGCGACAAACCCCATCGCCGCAAGAAGGCATCCGCGTTCAAAGTCCCTGATAATTCATCTGTGTCTAAGACCCTACCTCGTGCTACTGAGGTAGCAGTAACTCACCTGAGGGTGACTCAGTTGAGGCAGTCTCCTGCCTCTCACCGCCCCACCACCCCAGGCACGCCTCAGTCTACCGGCACTCCCATCACGCCTCGGCCTGACTACTCCAATATGGCATCCCCTGATTTGAAGGCATGTAGTTTTAATATTTGTATGTGGTTGGGATATTTACTATAGTACAGGACTCGTGTATTTGTTTTGAATGAGCTCGGATGGGAGGCATGTAATTGGGAAATTTACTATAGCACCCAGGACTTTTTCTGTATTCTTTTTGAATATGATGGGATGGGAAAGTGCCATGCTGTAGTCGATGAGGAAAAAATATCTAATATAGCTCTCTGGCCTATTTATTGTGTATATATTTTATTAAAGCAGGAATGGGGAGGATTAGATTCAGTAGTTGGCGCGACATGTCAAGGTTGTTAACGGTCACTTACTTGCATGCAACGGTCGAAGTTATAAGTACTCATTTTTTCTTATGCTATTAATTTATTTCATGGTTTTATTCACATACGTATTAGGCCCTCAAACCTGATTTAGAAAAAATATATGTAACCGTGTGTACTCGATTTAAATCTATTTTAGCATTTGGTTTGGTTGGATGACTGTTACTCTACAGCTTCTGGCTTGGATTTAACATTCACTCTTTGTTTGAGAGTTTTTCTTCTCTTCTTGTGACTCAACACGCTCCCAGGGGGAAAAGGTGAGGGCCTGAGCTGAGAGTTAGGTAGGCCTTCTTTTTGTTGAAATAAAATGTTTTTGTTATGTTAAGGACCACCTTTTTTCGGTTCACTGCTGTCCTGTTTTTCAACACCTACTACTGTCTTCTTCAACTTTGGTCTTGTTCCATTATCTTCTTTCACAACTAACTGTTTCTATGCCTTTCTGCGTAGATTCCGCGTTTCCTTAACTCCATACTAAATGGTGCCTTCCTCCTTCCTCTCTTTGGATCGCAATTGTTGCTGGGTAGGGAGGCTAAAACTAACGACTAATCTAATCTAATCTGTGACTCAACATAGGTATTTAAATTGTAGGCCCCCTCAGGGGGATACAACTATTGTATCTATGGGAATTAGCGCTCCCAGGGGAACCATGTGAGGGCCCGAGCTAAAGGTTAGGTAGGCTTCCTTTTTGTTGTAATAAAATAGGTTTTTGTTTTGTTACGGACCATCTTTTTTCGGTTCACTGCTTTCCTGTTTTTCAGCACCTACTACTTTCTTCTTCGACTTTTATCTTGTTTCATGAACTTCTTTCCTAGCTTACTGTTTCTGTGCACCTTTTGCATAGATTCCGCGTTCCCTCAACTCCATACTAAATGGTGCCTTCCTCTTTCCTCTCTTGGAACATCTTTGTCGTGGTTAAGGGAAGCTAAAACTTTCTTATATAATAATAATTTTAATTGTAGGTATTTTTAATTAAGAATCTAGAATGGAACTATTCATTAGGATCTCACTGCTCCTGCTGCATTCAGGAAAAGCTAAAAATTTATCCCTTCTGCCTAATTCACATGCCAATGTAACACAAAAATTATGACTTCGTAGGTATTCTCATGCCATTGTAAAATAAGAATTATGGACTCGCTGGTCAGTACACTTATATTTACCTGCAGATGAAAAAGTAAATCACAGATTAATAGCAAAGTGTTTTTTCACACGCAGAAGGCCTTAGATGACTTTGGCGTGCGACCAATGGCAAGAGCCAAAGCCCGGGCACTGCTGAAGCACATCTACGAGCAGACACACCCAGTTGTTGGCACGCCTGCCACACCAGCAGCAGAAAGGTAGGCTTGAGGCACGGTAGAGGAAACATGGTAGAATCATTTCTATGGGGAAAAATACACCTCCTCCTGTTTGGCTAGACAATAGAACGGCTTCAATTGAAACAAACTGAATGACGTCACCATTGCGACACGTCTTTAGTTCAATAGTGGGGCCAGATTTGGGGCTAGCAGTGTTGCCAGATGCAATATGAGCGCTGCTATAGGTTCGTTGCCATGACGTCAGCATTGCCACACGGTCGACGAAAAAAAAGACTGGTTTGACCCCAACTTGTTTCTTCTACCGTGGCTTGAGTGAGATATTTGGTATATTTCTGTGCTTCGAGATCCACAGCTTAAAGGAAGAATTTCTCTATCAAGCTGTATAGATTTGCTGTTATACAGGATGTAAAATATACAAAATAAATCGGGGCTTCATCTATTCAGGGGGATGCAACTGTTGTATCTATGAGGTATACAGGGTACGAGATATGCAAGATAATTCGGGGCTTCATCTATTCAGGAGGATGCAACTATTGCAGGTATGGGGACTACGCACGTAGGGAAAATATGTGGTTCTTCAAACTCAGGGTTAGGTAGGCTTAATTTTTGTTGTGATGTAATGAATTTTTTACTTATGTACGTTATAGGCTCCTTCTATGATTTCCATGAAATAAATAAGCCGTGGAATGCAACAATTTTTTATCGTTTCACGTTTTCCATGATTGTGTTCAGGTGATTGTATTCATTTTTTTTTTGCAGAGCACCCAATGACGTGTACACTTCTACGCCAGTTGGCCGATCACACGCTGGATCCCATAGGGCAAAGAAAGGTTTGGGCTTTATTTTTTCGCAGCTGAATCGTTTTTTATTACAATCACAGTCTTTTTTCTGGGACTGAAAATATTTAATATGTTTTGTTCCTCTGGCTACTAGTATTAGATCATGTACTTCTATAATATAAAGTAGTACTTTATTTACTACTAAAATATAAAAATTAAAAATAAATAAGTACACTAGCTAAGTGTTGTTTAATGTCATTGTCACCGTAGAATTATCAGAGAAGTTTAGCTAGCCAGAAATAACTAGACCTAAGTGGACTAGTATTTATTGCAGTTTCTGCTAATTGTTGATGTTACCAGATGTATAAATATTGATTGGTAAAAGAATATGTATTATGTTTTACCTTGATAGCAGCTCCGAATTTACTGTTGAATGTTTTCTAGCCTGAAAGTGAATTGGAAGGGGAATCACGTTTAATTTCTGTAACCTTTAGCACAAGCGCATTTTGTTTTTGTTTAGTTTTTCTTATTTGTTATCTCATAAATAGAACAGGCAACTTTCATTTTAATTGAAAGTACATACTTCGATCATGGTAGGCACACACTCAGATCTTTTGTTCAGTGTAAAAAACTACAAACTGCATGCTGATTTTAACGCTCTAGAAATCAGTCATTGAGCGAGTAACTTCACATTTTCTATGTGTGTCACACTAACTGCTGAGCATTCAGAGCTCATTTTCTACGTGTCGCAGGAACTGAGGCACAAGTTGGTGCAGGAGAAGTTTCTCGCCCCGGTAGAGAAGCTTCAAATCTGCCGCAGGTCGTCGACTTGTCGCTTTCTGATGACGCGTGAGGAAATGTAGCATTAGAGCAAAGGTTCTTAGCCTTGTTGGAGGTATTGAACCCCACAAGTTCCATACTTGCATTCATGAAACCCTTCGTACATGGAAAAACAGGAAGTGCTTTTTTCCTTCGAATTCAAAACGTATATGTACTGTATTAGTGTACAAACTACCATGCCAAACCCAGGTGTTCGACTCACTGAACCCCTGGGGTTCGATCAGACCTAGGTTAACAGCCACTGCAATAGACTCGTCGTGTTCAGGATTTCTAGTATGATAGTTTTAATGAGAATTTTGTTGTGAATTCATTCATAAGATACTAGCATGAGAATAAAAATCAAAGTTTCTTAATTGACGGGATAAATCGTGGCAAGTGGTGATATGAATAAGAGGTAAAAGTGCTTTTGCTAAGGAACAAATAGTAAATGAGTAGTGTATTTTTGCACAAGGAATTCTTGCAGAAGGAATGCTTGATTGAATAGAGGAAGATGAAAGAAGTAAGATGCTTTAATTACGTTGGGTAGGGCGTCGATGCGAACTGTATTAGTTAGTATGTTTTGAAAGCTTCATTTTGGCAGTAAATACTGCAATACCCAGTAACAGTAGTTCATTTAGGTTGGCTCAATTGTGTTTTGCAGCTGCAATTAGTGAACTGAAGGAGATGAGTAGAATGTGTTGGAGATATAATAGGTGTACTTTGAGTACTTTAGGGATAACAGTGTGGTAAATATAAAATTTGCATAGGACAAAACGATTCCTTTAAAATGTGTGTGCTCAAGTAATTATTATTGAATTGGAGCGGTGGGGGGAGCATGAAGATCAGATATGTGTTAAGAGGACGGTCGTTGATTTTAGCGCAAATTTGCTAGACATTTTCGATTTTACTGCTCAAAAGCTACGCATTCTTACCCAGTGGAAAACAACGATTCTTTTGCTTGCTATATATGATAGCAAAATCTTTTGATACATCAGAATTAAAATAGCAATATATTAATAAAGTAATATCAATATTTCTGTTGCTCGGTGTAAACAGTATCAATACTCTGTGCAGCATTTTACTTTTCTCAACTTGTTTATTTGTATGTACACTGAAGTACCTGATGGAACCTACCAATATCGCTTCACTGGAGTCCAGTGTAGCAGAAGCGCCACGGTGCGACAACGATCATTACGCAGGAGATCCCAAAAATTATAGTAATCACTCTTTGACTGCCCGATACTCGTGTACTTTGTTTATATGTAGGCGTTTATTCACACGATTACAAGTTTAATGACTTAAGTAACAGAGAACATAACATTAGAAAATTAAATATCACATAAAACATGCAGTGCATGAAACACAAACAAGCAATACGTGAGTAATTGTTAATAAAAGAATGAATACAATTTTTTGGGGACACCCTGTGTATATGAGGCACAATAACTACAACTATTGTTCATTCGTTTCCTGCTCCTCGTAAGTGCCTTTCACAGACTAGCACAGTACTCAAGCTTCTAATTTTTTAGATGTACCTTCACATCTTATTGGGTTTCCGCTATAAACAAATTATTACCATCAAGCATTTTTTGGCTGTGGCTGTGTGAAAAGGTTCTATCATTATTAGGAATCTACCACATAATCAAAATTGAAGCATCCATTCAGCATTATAGACCATTGTTTTGTGGCTATTTTTGTGAATTTTTCGTGTGCTAAAGAGAAAGTTTTCGACACTTCTTTCTCCAAGAGTGAACGAAAAGTATAAACAGTTCGGCTTGATTTGATACTTAATGACAATATCCACGAGTATCACTGTTGGAGCAGTGTCTCAAAAATGATCCGCCATGCCCAAGGTTCCAGTTAGTTAACCTATTTCAGCCCCACGTACCATGTATGGCGCAATCACTAAAAATGCCAATGCAATTTTTCTCAAATTTGACCCTAATGTAATTTTTGAAGCTTTTTGCCGGACGGCAGTTCCGTCCCCATTCTGATGATGGTGATAACCCGATGTTCAGTCTAATAATAGTGGCAGTGATTTGGGGAATATGAGTAAGAAATTTAGGCAGAAATGGGTAAATGTATTGTTCACATGTACAGTCGAATGGCAGTGATTGTAATGTTGGAAATGTGAGAAAAATAAAAATAAAATTGGGCTGCAATGAGTTCATATATTGCCTGTATTTCAGTGATGAAGGATGTGCAGAAGAGTCCGTGCTGCTGTCACGAAACAACTCAGATGGAGATGAGGACTCGCACCAAGGTGGGAATTTCAAAGAACAAATTCTATTGCACCCTCGTAACACCTCAGGAAATTTCTGGGGATTTTTTTTTCATTAGTGTGACAGGTTGGCGTTGTTTTAACACGGTATATTAGGGTCGTACAGTTACCTTATTTTGTCAGAATTAATTCTATATCATTTGTAAAGTAAACCGAGAAGATAAGGAATTTTTCAGCAGTAAAGTAGTAAAATTCATTTATTACTCGTATCTAAATTATATAAATAAAGGTTTACATTGCTTCATGTGACGGTTTTTTTTATGTTTCATAGCTTTAAATGGTCTTGGGATTGGAATAATTGTCTGCCATAGTGCAATGATCTGTCTCAAGTTCATGATTTCAGTTAAGGAATGCTATAATGCTCGAAGTACGGTTTTTAGGAAAATGTTTATAACTGCGTTTTGAAGTGCGCTCATTAATTCGAGAAATAATTACACTGTTGATAGTGAGGAAACTATAAAAATGATTTTTTTTAATAGGTGTTGTTTTTTAGAAAAATTTAGAAGAAGCTGCTTGAATTTCGAAATGATTAGCTCAAAATAAAAATAAACTTCCATAGTGGGAGAATGCTTTTAGTCTGAAGAGGAATGTATGCCTGCAAACGTGTTAAGTCTTTCATCACGCTGTGGAATTTCTCTTCTCAAAAATCGGTAGTCCACTATGTCTATTTAAGGAAATACACTAGATTAGATCATCATTATTATTGACAGGGTTCTCTAATTTTTCAAAATAAAACTACACCATTATCCTCAATTCTAGCGTCCCTCTAAGGTGAGGCGCCCTTCAGAGGTGAGCCTAATATCCCCAACAGATGCACAATCATGGCTGAAATGATTCACTATTGATTTTTGTGCCACGTTTGGCCGAAAACAAAACTCGTTACTTCAGTGAGCTCATTCTCGTGCACTGCCGAATGTGTATTTTTCTTGAAATATTTTGATGTCTATTAAATTTGGTAGGGCTCCTATAAATAAATCCGTATATTTTCGATCTATCATGCTTTACTAGTACCATTCATTTAAACTGGAATTTTCTTTTTTATCTTTATTTTTTATCATCACCATCGTTCAGAAATGGCGTTAGTCCTGTAAAACATTTTTATTCACTAAATTTTTTGTTGTAAAGGTCGCCCATATTACGTAGTAAGTCATACTTTAGGAAATAGAGCAACTGCTCGTCTGAAAAAGAAAACTTGTAATGAACAAGAATCCTCCAGAACATGATTTACAAAATTTTGAAGCTTGAATAATTTTGTGTTAAATTTGTGTCTGTCTTTTAATGTAGAAAAGGCAAATTGAATCATTTCATTATTGTGTTCTTTGCATTATTGTAAAACTGCCGCTGTTCGTGCTACAGAACAAGGCAGTGTCCATGAGCAGCTGCGAGCTCTAATCACCTCGGACCGGTCCCTGTACGAAGCGGTGCTGCTGTACCAGCCCGTGTGGCTGCAGCACGTCAAGCAGCTCGCTGCAGCTGCCGGCATCAAGTGCTCTATGGCGACTCTTGTAGATTTCTTGGATCAGCAGGTCAGACAACTACTAATTTGTCTTTGTAAGTTGGAAGCTTAGAATATCTATTTTCTCTGTTGTAAGGAGGAAGCTGAGAAGATGTTTTCTCTGTAAGGAGGGAGCTAAGAATATCTACATATTTTCTCTGTAAGGAGGAAGGTAATATCTACATATTTTCTCTGTAGGTATGAATCAAAGAATATAGATTTTCCCTGAAAGAAGGAAGCTAAGAATATCTACCTTTTAGCCGATTCCCTATGGGACTGATTCCTAGATGGTGGGTGGTATGGTAGATACAATAACTTACGCCAAGAGTTCTTATGCTGTTGTCACTAGCGCTTGGTCCGTGCTACCGTTCCCATTTTATTTCGTGAAGTTTTGCTGTGAAATATCCTCAGCGTGGGTGGGAGGTTTTAAGTTGTCTCGAATGTCATTTTGTAGATAGGATGTCCAAAATTCAAGTTTTCTATTTCGCTGCACGTGGCAGTTTTCTAGTGACGGAACCATTTGTGTGTGCGCGTACAGGGCGCCAACGGATCAAATTGGTTCATTTCTGACCGAAGTTTTCCATAGTTGCTCTCTCATGATCTATGTGGTGTATGCAAACGTTAAGCCTTTTTCTTACTTTTTTTATTATTGCAATGATATAAGCATGCCCTTGTTGCATTAAGTGATTAGTCGTCTACTAGCGTAGAAATTGCAAGTTTTATGGTCAATAATTTGTTACAAATAACTTTCCATAACTAATGTGAGTGTAAAGTTAATTATATACTGAAATAAACATTTAACAAAATGCATGCATTGCATGAGCTGGAAGGGTTAATTTTCATTAATTTTCCTCTTCTCGCATATGTTTAAAGCTACGCATTTACCAGCAGAGAAGAGAGAAGCTTCTTTTCTCATTTTTTTCATCTATTTCTTCACCATATTTGATTATTAACACACTCTCAACAATTTTATCAATTAATAGAAGATCGATTCTACGAACTATCTCCTAAACTAGATTCATATGTTTTTCCTGATGCTACGGCACTCTGGAAGTTGACTGAACCCAACCAGATCCAGCCACCGTCGTCATTATCACGTCGTTTCTAACTTCACGTCGTAAGTAGAGGTATAAAAGGAATCGAGTTATTTGCTAGAACGTGTTTAGTTGAAGTTCTTAGGAGCTTTGTAGTGAAGAAAGTTACTCTTTATAGTTCTCACTATAAAGAGTAACATGGGTTGATTTTGTCACAATGATGTTTTGTTTACAGTGCATAACGTTTCGAATGGGTGCCCCTGGACAAGGGAGTGGTTCGAGAACTCGCAGAAAACCAAGGAGACGAAAGCAGCCCATCAAGATTTGAAGAAAGGTGAAGTTAGATTGCTGTGCGTAGAACTATATTTTACTCTTCAATGCATGGAGAAATTTTGATATGCAAGCTGTTTTTCAGGCATCTAAACAGTGCAGCGTAGCCGCAATACAGTACTTCGCCTGTTAGCATGGTTTTAAAATATTACCTTACCGTTAATATTTATGTACCTCGATAAGAGCGTTGGGTGTATGAAAGTCCTTAATTCTGTGTCAAATGAATATCTTACTGCAACAAAAAATTAGGTTATTTTTGCTATCAAAGTTCGATCACAGAGTATTTAGGATGGTTTGCAACGAATAGCTCAAGGACCTGATTGAGCACATCACACGGTTGCATTAAATAGAATTGTACTGACATTTGTCTTCAGTCTAATGTGCGCCGTTTTCGAGCCGTTCTATTCCATGTATTCATAGCACAAAATTTCCAACACGGAGTTCGTTCAACAGCAGGATAAGGGTCATAATTGAAGTTTTACAGTAGTTACTCTACGGATACAAATTGATTTTGGTCACTAATTAGGACACGGCTGCTGTCCCTCTCGGTTATAATTTTTCCCGATCATAACTTAGCTCTGAATTGCTGTACGCATGAAGTTGCTTCCATTGTTGGTCGCTCGCGTAACATAAGGCGCTCCCGAGCACTACCAATAGGGGCAATACCCCCTATTTTATACTTACGAGACGTCTCGCCCTACCGTTTGAGAGCATCTAAAAAAACAAGTTTGTCTGGCCAAATCTCAATGAGGATTGATGACTGTCCATTATTTGCATATATACTAAACTTTCGTCACATCTTTGTAAACCAATTGATAATTGTACTAAATTAGTGAAACTCGCAAAAACTTTTGTCTGGGAGCTTACCTTTGTCTCAAAATCAACGATACTTCAATGTTGCCGTATCACAATGCCATAGCATTACTACATATATGTTGCTACACTATCTTATTAAATTTAGTGAAAACAGTTCATCGTACTTCAAGATAATGAATTAGAAAAACTTCCTTTCTCGTGCCAAAAAGAGCACAATACTCTCATTTCTGATTGCGGGCTGTTCATCAAAACGATTTTGATGATGCTACGCGAACGATAGGTGCACAAAACATGAAATATCGACAGATATTATAGTAGTTTAAATTAAGAGCCAGATGTATTCAACGTGTTTTATTTTACAACTATTGTCATACAATTGATGAATTAATGGGGATTATGAGCAACCATCACAAGACAAAATTTCACGACACAATTCGAAACAGACGCGCAACTTCAATAATACGAGTACAAATTGTAATCATTGATTTATTACGCTCCTTCCGTAAAATGCTGTTAAAGTCTAAGACCTGTCGAGTAAATGCTATATATTATAGGCTGCTTACATGTAATTAAGTTTGTACTGCCGAAACTGAACAAAACTAGGCGGAATATGATATATTACAAGTTGAAAAAAATACCTGTCTGTACTAATCGCTTGAACATAGAAAATAGCTGAACAGGGCAATTAGCATTACAGATCTCTCGAGTTGTCTTGTAGTTCACAGAAATTATGGTGTTAGATTGAAATGTTGTATATAAGTTATGATGCTGATTTATAATTTTATTTTGTATGAAAATAAAAGCCTTCTTTGTGCAATACTTGAATACAGAATTTGCAAAGTAATTCCATCTTTGTTTTATTTTACCATTTTTTTGCCGAAAAATGTATCCTATAAGTCGTAAATGTAAGAAAGTGAAATTTTTTGGCAGATATATCACACCAAAGTCTTAGTTTCAACAAACAATTTCTTTCCCACCAGCTGAGATCCAGAAATCATATTAACTAAGAGCCATTGCAAGTGGTCTACTATAACTTCAAAAGCCGAAACAAAATTGTATGGTTGTCAGTCATTGGATTACGGTATGGTTACATTTCAAGAGCATTTAATGATATCCTAAGAAAATAAATATTATTAAACTTCGCTTATTCGCCAAGAAACAAGAAATACAAAACTGCGAATGAAACAAGTGGAATAAAACTAAACTGAGAAGACTTCTTTTAACAAAAACTAAAATTAAAAAACAGCTTTCAGTAAAACCTAATTCGACACCTACAACTGACACAGAGTCTTGTTGTGAGCTTGACTTGAAATCCGTCAAGTGACCGCAAAAAGTAAACAAAATTTTTGCCCCCATTTGTACCATTACGTACGCTGAAAATTGGGCCACGTTAGACTGCTGGCGCAGTGAGCAAAGCTAGGACGACTGACATACCATAACTCGAAGAAGAAGTTACTCGTGCCAAATGATTCTTCACCTTGCCATCACGATAAAGCTAACAGTTATTTGCATAGAAATGATACAAGAAATTGCATGCTAAGCAGAAAAACTTCCTAAACTCAAATCTATTGACAACAAAGCTAAAGAAAACCTCCGTAGAAACTTACAGTATTGTGTTGCAATTTTCATTCCTTCTTTTCGTCTTGTATTCTTTGTTCATCTTCAACTTCCCCTTCTTCGTCATCGTCGTCGTCATCGTCGACTTCGGTCTCGTAAAGGACGATGGTTCGCCGATGCGCGGCAACCACCGCCGCTACTTTACGACCGCCCGACACCGCAAACAGGCCTCCGGACACCTCCAGTCGACACACGTCTGAACTTTCAATCTCTCCTGACAAATCAACAAGGTTCAACTGCACGCCCGAGGGTGGAGAAGGAAAGCGGGCAGACATAAAGGAGATAGGGGAGCGGCAGAACGATTGCGGCGATGCACTAACGTCATGCTGAGTCAAACTTCGAGATAAATTCAAAGGCTGGTCGCTACTCGTTTTTCTCTCGGCTATTTGAGCTGCTTGTAAGGCAGGATGAGAAGAAAAGAGGCTGCTAACTTTACAATTGAGTGGAACTGAAAAATTCTTCACTGAATGTTTACTCAGTACCTTGACGGGGATTTGAATAAACAGACAACGCATAACGTTGCTGAAGTCTTGAGTGAGAACAGATAGCACATCTGAGGAGTAAAACTGAGCGCCAATTATACGGGCAGCTGTCTGTACATGGTGTTCTTCAAACAGAGATACATTTGGCGATGACAAAGCTTGACGGCCCAGGCTGTGATTCCGCGTGAAGAAAAAACCTCCGACTGTTAGCGAGACACGCCCGGATGCCTCGCACACAGAATTATACACGTCGTACGGGTCTGTGCTCCATTCAAAAAAGTACAATTGATAAGGCGACATCTTAGAAACAATGACTGCTTTCATCTTCTGATCGGCATCACATTTTTGAGAAATTATAAGTCCGCTCAAGTTGGTTGTATCGACCAAAGAAACTCCTTTGGACACCCTGATATGCCCACTGATGACCTCGACAGATCGCTCTGCCATTTTCGCGAGCTGCTGCGCCAGGGTATTGTAGTTCTGAATGAGGGAATCATTTCGACGGGGAGGCAGAATTAGAGGATGACATTGTAGCTCTGGACGATCTTGCAAAAACTTCAACCATGGATTGAGGGTGGAATCTAGAGGCAGTTTCAATTTCTCGTCTGCCAAGTACTGGCTCACACCTTCCAATCGGAACATCCGACGACGTTTCCCGTCCTTGTCAACAACCACCTGCTCCAAAGTATCATGGAGGAAATCTAATACGTGATTTGTTTCTTCTTGGGTCGTTTTAGCAAGCTCCTGCAGAACTGTAGAACCGTTGATGCGCAAATGGACGCCCGATAGCCATTTTAAGAAGGCCAGGAATTCTTTCATTGATATTCCAATGACCTGTTGTAACTCCGCAGTCTTTAGTAAGAAAGAACCGGCCTCCTTTAATGAGTTACTTACTACCAATTCGTCAACGCCTAGAAGCCCATAGCGGTCCATCCGTCTAGCCATACCGAGCATTTGGCTGATAACGAATACCAAACCTTGCCCTACAGCCTCCAGTTGCTTGACAACTAACCTGTGCATGTTTGTGTAGCCTAACTCAACTGTTTGGCGTAGTTTCTTCAATCCCTTTTCACTCAATTTATTGCTGAGGAACATGGAAAACTCAGGTGAAGCATAGCCAAAAACAAGTAGATCTATGAAGTCCGCCGCAACTTCTCCCTCTTCCTTAGCTCCAGAATAAGCATCAAGCTTTGTGTCCATCTCCAGCAGAATTCCTTCCCAAGCCTCTTTGAGGCGATTTATGGCATCTGTCGCATAGTTGATGAGAGATTGAATTTCAGCGTGCTTCCGTGAGAGCAAGTACAGCTCCCTGTGATGCTCTGATATAATGGCTATGTCACACGACACGTGCACCCCTTCTATTGCGAAATCTGAGTCATCGTCGCACATCCTGGGCTCTTCAGCTGCTCTCTTCACAATTACGTTCAGTAAATTCATGTCGCTGGAGCACTGCGCGTCCATCACGGCACCAGCTCGAGGCACAGCCTCGGCCAGATCCACGGTCGCGCAATGCACAAATCCAAAAGTGTAGAGAAGCACCTTGCCACGAACCGTGCCCACGACTAGAAGTGTGAGGCAGTCCTGGTTGCTGAGGACGTGACTGTTCTGCCAATTCAAAGGGTCTTCTGCAGTGGAGCCTTCGCTGTGGCTCTCGGTGAACCATTTGTCTGAAGCTGGTAATGGGGTCATGTATTCCGACCAGATGTCCTGAAATGAAAACAGTGCGGTAGCATCGAATGTTAATTCCGTGCATCTAGCAGTCAAGGAAACTAGCCTTCTTACAATTATCGGCATAATCCTGTAGTTTTCCATGAAAAAGAAGAGTAATTAATGTAATCCATAGCAGTAAAGGTTAATTCTGTGCATCTGCCGCAGTCAAGGAAACTAACTCTCTTACAATTATCGGCATAATCCTGCAGTCTCTCATAAAAGAGAAGAGTAATTACGGTAATGTCTTTCATATAGCACTGATCTATCGTTCATGCCCCTTAGATGCTGAAACAAAAATTTCCAATTAAATTATTCTCTCAACACAGCTTATAATGGAAAGTACTGACCAGAGCCCTGGTGAAAATACTAGAACACCCAATTTCATAAAATTAATACTAATAACTGAAAAAGAAAGTCCTTAATCACATGAAGGCAGTCTTTTTTCCTAAGGTAAAAATTTCTGCTAACTATGAGCACAGAAAAAAAATTGAGATCCTTCTCGTAAGAAGACAAGCACTTTTTGTTCACCTACAAAATATTGACATACTGAATAACCGTCACATATAGTGCGATATTTACAACATTTAAACACTAAACAAAGAAGCATTTGATTAGTGTATGAAATACCAGCTATGTAATGTGGGGAGAACATGAAATCGAATACATGTTAAACTTTGATGCTTCTCTAGATATCAGCATGTGAAGTATAAAAGTAAAACAGTAACGAGTAACAAATAAAATATTTGTGCAGAAATACAGTTGTAAACATTACTTTTACACTTAATACATTCTGAATCGAACGATGCACTAAGTGAAGAAGGCAAAACAAAATAATTCGTAAAACAAGTAATACGAACTGTAACGTCATTCTCACAGCAGGACCGTATATAATACATGAACATCGATCTTTTTTAGAGGGCTTCTATGAAATTTTCAGGGTCCACATGGATGTATATAGCGATCACGGCAGTTTGAAACGAAGGGCATATCAAGAGATGTGGAAGGTAACGTTGGCCAGAGTCATGAACTCTAAGCAGTGTGATGAATATGAACCAATATTTCTTGAAGATACACTGGAGCTAAATCTTGAAGAGACGAGATAGGTTGGCAAATACTAAAAATAATGTACAGGTAACTGAATTGAAATATGCGCAACGGGAGGAAGAATGAGCAATTAAATGCATGGAAGAATTCCACAGCATTTTATGACTGTACAGGTTGAAGTGATGTATGCAAAACTGACGAAAACGAAGCGTATGATGCATATTTTCGATTGTGTATTAGTACAATTGTACAATAAGAACTGGAAACCAATAACCAAAAATTGAATTCTATTTAGAACTATTATTACATTTAGTTTGACTCCCTAGCCACAACAAAGGCTATCTCAAGAAATCATAGACAAGAGACCATTTGATACGGACTGCAAAACGGGGAATTTATGCACAAGGTCTGTCCTCGCACTCCAAGCATGGAAATGGTAAGTCATGGAGGAGGGTTACCAAACAAGATCAAACTTAGAGAAGAAAGTAATAGGTGTTGAAAAAAGGAGAGCTGTGAACCGAAAAAGATGGTTGGTAACAAAATAAGAACCTATTATATTTAAAAAAAAAAGCCTCACATCTTCACACACTATGAAAGAAATATTGCATCACCGGTAATGAACAAATTCTCCCTACAATTAATCAATACAGTATACAGGGTGTTTCAAAAATACACGGCATAATTTCAGGTATGTATTTCCCACATGTAGACAATCAAAATAGTTCATTACAACATATGTCCGGAAATGCTTCATTTCCGAGTTATGGCCTTCACAACATTGAAATTCACCGGAACGTTTTTCTTTCCGCAGGTCGTTGCCATTACAGAAGATGTTCAAAATGACCACCTCCTGCTTGAATACAGACCTCACATCGATGTCTCATTGACCTGCGAACACGATCCCACACTCCAGGAATGTTGCGTATGTCCTCAGAGCGTGCCACAATTCGATTCCGAAGGGATTCCAAATCAGGCACCGGAGACGAATAAACCAATGATTTTAAATGGCCCCACAAGTAGAAATCGAGAGGGTTCAGATCAGGTGAGCGTGGAGGCCAAGCAATTGGGCCACCTCTACCTATCCATCGATCAGGAAATCTTCGATCCAAGTACCGGCGAGCCGTACGACTGAAGTGTGCAGGAGCGCCGTCATGCAAGAAGTGAGCGTGCTGACGATCGATCAGTGGAGTGTCGTCATAAACATCAGGTATGATGTTTTCCAGGAAGTTTGTGTACGCCTGCCCCGTAAGTCTGTTTACAAGTACATGGGGTCCAACTAACCGATCACCAATGATACCGGCCCACATGTTGAGGGAGAACCGCACCTGGTGATGAGATACAACAGTTGCATTTGGGTTTTCATACGCCCATACATGCTGATTGTGGAGATTTGTTATGCCATCTCGTGTGAACTGTGCTTCATCTGTAAATAATACTAAGGCAGGAAAGTTCGGATTTGCAGCACATTGCTGCAAGAACCACTGACAGTACCTAACTCGTGCAGGGTAATCTGCTGGTGACAGCGCCTGTACACGTTGCAAATGGTAAGGATACAATTGATACTCTTTCAGCAGTCTCCAGACAGTCGTATGGGGAACATTCACTTGCAACGCTAACCTTCGTGTGCTGATAGAAGGAGTTCTGTTCACAATCTCCAGAATCTCCTCCTGTTCTTCTGGAGTTGTAGATCTTGGTCGTCCCCTTCCCAATCCAGGAGAGTCAAATTTTCCATACTCGCACAGACGCTGATGGAGACTTACAAATGTCTTCCGATCTGGACATTGTCGCTGTGGGTACCTCTCCTGGTACAAACGACGAGCCAGCGCAGCATTGCCGTCTGCCTTACCGTAGATCAAGTGCATCTCTGCCAGCTCCTGATTTGTGTACATGAAACACAGTCGAACGCCAAACACAACACTGAATTTAACCTTCGCCTAGGAATGATCTGTCAGAGTGCCCTCTTAATGTGTCCTTTGACGGCAACGACCTGCGGAAAGAAAAACGTTCCGGTGAATTTCAATGTTGTGAAGGCCATAACTCGGAAATGAAGCATTTCCGGACATATGTTGTGATGAACTATTTTGATTGTCTACATGTGGGAAATACATACCTGAAATTATGCCGTGTATTTTTGAAACACCCTGTATACAGCAAGTTTTTTTTAAATACATACATATACCGGGCTTATCCTCCCTATGGGAGGGTAGCCGACAGCAGGCCACAATCACCACACTTAGTCACTAGGAGGCGAGAGAGGCAGCGCTGGCTGCACCTGAACTGCCAGGATCAGCAGCAGCCCAGCACAACCACCTTTCACAGTCAGGCCCGACAGCCATAGCTGGCTTACCCCGACCACTTCATTGAGTGCAGCCCCTCCCCCCCCGCACAGGAAAGGTCAACCCCATCACACGCGGGCAACTTCCATTACCGCGTCATAAATAAAATTACCTTCTTATGCACTGCCCCCACTCACTTCTGTCTGCAGCCATCCCTCTCACCACATCCTTAGTCAGACCCCTCTTATACAAAGCACGTTTCACCCCATCCATCCAACTCATCCGTGGTCTACCTCGCGCTCGAAGACCACTCACTTCCGACATATATATCTTTTTCACCAGCCGCTCAACATTCATTCTTTCAACATGCCCAAACCATCCAAGCACTCTTTTATCCACTCGCCTGCTCAACTTTTTGATAACACGCGTCTGCCCCCTAACGAACTCATTCCTGATCCTATCTCTTCTTGTTACTCCCCACATGCTCCTCAAACACTTGATCTCAAACACATCCAACTTCCTTCTCTCAGCTGCTCTCAACCCCCAGGACTCTGCTCCATACAACAAAACAGGCACAATCAAGCTTTCATACAGTCCCCTCTTGACATTCATACTCAAACTCCTGCATTCAAAAACTTTCCTCATTGCACCCAATTTTTTAAATACACGACCCCAAAAAATCTTTTATGACTATTAATACAATGAACGGATTATTAAAAACAAAACGGCAGTAGAACCCTAAGATTTAAAATATTTTATTTAGTACCTACGTATTCATGATACAACAGTCAGAATAAGAAGAGGATACAGTAAAATTCTTCCTGCTTTGAAACTGCCGCCAAAATGACGAATTGTACAAAGGAACAATTAGCGTCTATGAACACTGCATACATCTCTAATGGAAGGAGCATTTTCCTAGCCACCAGAACTTTGCAGGTTGTACTCTTTCTTCAAAAACTTTGCTGGGCTAAGACAATGCTCCTTTCTTTGCGGAGGACAATGCTCCTTTTTAGTGTAGGACAATGCTCCTTTTTAGTGTAGGACAATGCTCCTTTTTAGTGTAGGACAATGCTCCTTTTTTGTGTGGAGCAAAAATATACATCAACAATTCATTTCAAAACCAAGATAGCAAGCGAGAAAGCCTACCTCTTTTAGAGCAAAAACATACATCAACAACGAATTACAAAAGCAAGATAGCAAGCTAGGGTACCTTGTGTGCAGCAGCGACGGGCTCCGAGTACTGATGCCATGACAGACTCGTGACGCCCTCACCAACCTCAAAGCTGTGCACCTCGGTCCCGCTCTCCAGCGCCACCAGCAGCACTAGACCTGGTCCACAACATACACTTAAATTAACACTACACTCACAAGGGTTGAAATGCTGCCAGTAAATTTGCAACCTATGCAGATAAGATTAGATTAGTCGATTAGTCGTTAGTTTAAGCCTCTCTAACAGCAGCAAATGCGATCCAAAGAGAGGAAGGAGGAAGGCAACATTTAGTATGGAGTTAAGGAAACGCAGAATCTATGCAGAAAGGGCATAGAAACAGTAAGTTGGGAAAGAAGAAATAAGAAAAAGTTGAAGAAGAAAGTAGTAGGTGCAGGACAGCAGTGAACAAAAAAAAAAAGATACTTCTTAACAAAACAAAA
This sequence comes from Morinoia aosen, assembly GCA_030386875.1. NCBI lineage: Eukaryota > Metazoa > Arthropoda > Malacostraca > Amphipoda > Talitridae > Morinoia > Morinoia aosen. The sequence continues at coordinate 56,891,590 of CM059576.1, read as the reverse complement.
ACCTATTCTATTTTAACAAAAAGAAAGCCTACCTAACCTTTAGCTCAGTCCCTCACATAGTCCCTCTAGGAGCGCTAATTCCCATGGATACAATAGCTGTATTCCCCTGAGGGGATCTATGCTGATAAATACATAGAATTAACTCCACACAAAATCTATCATCTATTGACAACACTGTTGGTGAACAATGATCATTTTTTATTTCTAATCCAATCAGATGGTCAGTGCAAATTTTGGAAAATATCTATGAAACAAACAATCTCATTGAAAAGCTTTTCATTATTACTAGAAGTATTACAAAATAAAATGAAACGAAACGAAACGGCTACATGCACATAGGAGCTTATTTTCCCGTTTGCGTTTGAGTTCCATAAAGTTGAACATTGATTGTACAGGTACTCAAATTCGAAAATACTGATAATTTAAGCCATTCCACCTCGTGGATTGGAGCAGCCACAAAATGCCTTATGGCAATACACATTACAAGGAGCTGATACTAAGTTAGGCTGTTTTGAATACCCGTACTACCATTGCTCTTGGTCAGTTTGATATTGTGAGCTGAGCATAGGAAATTAGCAAGGAAAGATAAGGCTCGTTTTGAAAGGTGACTCGTTCTGAAGTGGCCAGATGCTCCAAAGCTATTTTACGCTTATATTAGACGATAGAAGGTAGGGCTTATTCAATGGGTTGCTTTGGGCAGGAATCTGGGCTTCTGGTTAATGTATGAATAAGGTTCCTGACAGTGCTGATGATAATCTGCCAATACTACTGGAGATTCTGCTTGGGAAATTTTACTTTTCATCATGACCTTAAAGTTATTTTGAGTATTGATATGAAATTCCACATCAACATTTGTCATCTTGTTACCACAGTAAGTAATCTCTTCCGCTTGACAATGGGTAATTCACCAGAGTTTCTGGTGGCTTTTTTTTTGTTGCCTACATGAGACTAATTTTGGCTAAGTGCTTGGTTGTTCGGAGCACTGATTATTTAGGAAATTTACAGCTAGAACCAGTACAGCACTGATGAACTAAACATGTTGACAGCCTCCAGTGGTTGGGATGTGATGATAGATTAATATCTTTCTTTGATAGGGAAGCTGTTGGGTGCTGACTTGGTGAAGTGCTTTTGGGGCTGACAAGCTGTGTAGAGTTGCCTGGTTTTTGTCCAACTGATGGATGCATTGGTTAGGGTCATCATTAGACATTGGTTCATTAGTTCTTTAGCACAGACCAGAGGCTAGTGGTTTTTTCCCACAAGATGTGCAAGAAAGTGGAATACCCAGCCTGAGGAAGTAGCGTTGTCTGGTTTCCTGACTTCCATCATGAGGAAACTGGCTTATTATTTGGGCGAGTTGTTCAAGTACAAAGTGTTGAGGTTTTGTTTGGCTGTTTCAGGAGCCAGAATGGCCTACTGAGCACTTTTCAAGTTCAGTGAAAGTGAGTGCCTGTGTGTTATTTGCTTTTCTGTCAATGGACTATTTGTTTCGACATTTCACACGGGTATTACGATACCGATATGTAATTATCAATCAAGATGTTAATGTTAAGATATTTTAAAAACCAATGTTAAACAATTCATGTTTTAACTCTATTGGAAATAAACAGTTTTTCGTTTTCTTTCTTTTCTTGTTGGAGCCAGCATGTGGGGGCTGTACTGCCTCCTTCCAGTTTAGGTGCTCAAGTTATACTGTCTAGGTTCAAGAACTTTAAAAACGAGCAAAGAAAAAATGACCATCATTCCAACGAATAAATTTTGTAACCCACAACATGAAGTAAAAATTATAATGCTTCATAACCCAACTATTAATTCAGCTCCACTTCAGCAGTCACTGCAGATGCATTGATAATTTAGAATAGTAACTGACATAGACCTTGTAAATTTACTTTAGCAGCATTGACAGAATAATATATATTGCTGTGGGTCATGATTTCTATCAAGACAGGGGTGAAACAAACTTGTACATGCAAATTCTGATGCCCTGTAATACATGACACATGAACAAACATACCACAAAAGAATGGCACACAGCACACCAGCAAACCCAGTTAAAAACAGTAAAAAAAGGCAACAGCAAGAGAAACAAACCTGACTGGTAGCCGACAGCAATAAGGTTGCTGTCAGGCCGCCACGTGAGGCCAGTGACGGAGGTGTACTCAGCAGGAGGGAGTAGCTGCCACACACGCTGCAGGGACCTGTGCCTCTGTAGCACCACATGACCTGCACGTCAAGGTGTTCTCATGAGCACAGTCATGACACGCCAACTGCGATGGGTTGAACTGAAGTTCAGTATCTAACTCAAAAGTTGTTAGCAATTTTATAAATACCAAACATTAGCTGGGTCCTCCATGAGATATTTAGCAGTAGGAAAAACTTAGGCACAACCCGATGGATTGTATTGCAGTCAATGCGTTAAAATATTAGATTATATGTTGGTGTAAGCCTCCCTAACTGCACCATTGGTATGGAGTTAAGGGAATGTAGAATTTATGCAGAAAGGGCATAGAAACAGTAAGCTGAGAAAGAAGTTCATGAAACAAGAAAAAAGTTGAAGAAAAAAGTAGTAGGTGCTGAAAAACAGGACAGCAGTGAACCAAAATAAAAAGGTCCATAACATAATAAATACTTTTAGTTTCAACAAAAAGAAGGCCTACCTAACTCTCAGCTTTGGCCCTCACATTGTCCCCCTGGGAGTGCTAATTCCCATAGATACAATAGCTGTCCACTTAAGAGAAATGCAGTCCTAAAACCTTAATAATTTCTTACATAGATTACATTTCTCTGGATGACACGTGAACAGTCCAAGACTCTTTTTCATCTCAAAGTTGAAACTAATGCAGTCACATACAAGCAAATTCACGCTAAAAATACAGCGGTAATATTTATTTAATACTACTATAGAAAAAAAATTCATTTCAGCTTATACATCACAATATATAGCTCTATTAATGAATAATATTTACTTGTTCAAAGTGAGTAGAAGTTATGTTTTTTGAATTATATGAAACATTTTCACTCAGGGTTTATAAAATGCTAAATAGGCAACTCGACTAGATGCAATTCATGATTGAATAAATCATTACCTAAAAATTATAATCAATACTAAGACCTAATGCATAACAGAAACAATAGCATGCAGCTAATCAAGCATTCCACTATCATAGTATTATTTCCTGATTGAATTGAGAAAAATATGAAATGCTGGGTCTTAAGTTACATCAATTTTTATTGTTTAAAATGAGCAGCTTCATTCACTTAAATTTATATAACTAAAAAACAATAACAAAATTAAAATGTCATGTAAACTTGTATAATAAAAGAGGTTGATGATCAATTAAGCACAATCTACAAATTAAGGGCTTTCACAGAATTGCTACCAATTATAAATTGGCTCACTAATTCCAAAAACCTATAATAAAAATAACTTGGAATAGAACTGCAAACAATTTACAAAAGCAGCATAAAGCACAGCAAATTAATTTAAATGATCAATAAATACTTACTAACTTCAAAAGTACTATTTACAAAGGTGAATAATTCATCCAAAGCCTTTTATTATATTCAAGACGGATGGTTTATCCAAGGTGACAATCTACTTCTGTTAAGGGGATCATCGGGGTTTGAGACCTTTTTTCGTCCAATTTGTTTGAAAATTGGCCAGTATATGTCTTTTGTGAAAGTAAACCTTTTTTACTCCTGTCATTTTTTCGATTTAGGCCTTAGTTTTCTTTTTTTTGACAAAAAATGTGTTTTTTGTATATTTTTATTGACATTTCAGATTGGAACTCCTTCAGTTTTGATGCTAGAACAAAAACAAAGACAGTTTTAGAACCCTTGGAACATTTCTAACAAACGCTCATTCAGTTTTTTTCAAATTCAAATTTTTTCTATTTTTTCAAAATTTATGGAAATTTCAAAAATCAGCAACAATTTTTTGGGTTTAGAGCTATATATTTCTTCAAAGAATTCAAATTTGAAAAAAGCAGAACGAACGTTTGTTAGAAATGTTCCAAGGATTCTAAAACTGTCTTCGGATTTGTTCTAGCATCAAAACTCGAGAACTAGTCCCAGGATGAATGTTGAAAATTCAAAGTGTTGGGTATAAGCAAAAAATAAAATTTTGTGTTGAAGTGTAATATAATGAACAATTGATGTAATTGAATGCAGTTTTAATTTTTATTTCGATACTTCCCATACATAACTTCATATTCAAACTGTGAATTGTGATTTTGATTTTCAGTCTGATTCTTATGAAATTTGACTATGATATGTAACCTTTGAAAAGAAACACAATTGATTCCATTCATTTTTTTGATTCAGGCCTTAGATTTTGCAAAAGTTTGACATATTGGTTTTTAGGTATTGATATTTCACTAATATTGATATTTCAAAATGGGACTCCTCCTTCAGTTTTGATGCTAGAACAAAAACAAATGCAGTTTTAGAATTCATGAAACATTTTTAACACACTCACGTTTGGGTTTTTTCCATTTCCCATTTGTTCTCTTTTTATATGGGGTCAAAATCAGGAAAAAGTTAAAAAAATTTCGGGTGCTTTTCATTGATATCGATATTTCAAAATGAGACTCCTCCTTCAGTTTTGATGCTAGAACAAAAACAAATTCAGTTTTAGAATCCTTGGAACATTTTTAACACACTCACGTTCGGTTTTTTTTCCATTTCCCATTTGTTCTCTTTTTATATGGGGTCAAAATCGGGAAAATTGAAATATTTTGGTCCCTTCAACCCCCCCCCCCCCACCCCCGGGAGGGGAGGAATTATTGTCGTAGTGCCATAAAATTTTAGGAACGAATAGTCCACCAACTAAGGGTCCTTCTACAACAAAAACATGCAAAATGACCATGACATCGACAGGATCTCTCAAGGGCCCCGGATGATCCCCTTAACTTTATGAGAGTCTCTACTTTTTTGAGTCTCAGTACAAAAAAATCCAACACCATACTTTTCAATGTTCTAAACATATGTCACTTTATCCCTTTACTATAAATTTAGATAAAGCCACACTGATGGGTAAGATTTAAACACTTCAAGTTCATGCATGCATCTCAAACTAGTGCCCAAACAAGTTTGGCTAGCATTTTTAAAAGTTTCAGTTTCTAGAAATAATAAACTGTTGAAAAATTATTGTCTATAATTCAACAGTCAAAGTACCTAAGCAATGGAATTGCTAAGAGCAAAAATTTATCTTCAATTGATTCATCAGAACAGGAGGATCAATGCAGTATTACTCAATTATTTATGGATTTAATAAAAAGAACTTGAGTGTTGCACTGCATGCAAAAAAATTTATATTGTGCATCAAATTTCAATTCAAAAGTCATGGCCTAATTGACTTGGCTCATATTTATCCCAACAATAAATCAAAATAACAAATATTTCACTAAAAAATAATATCTACAAATCTTTGGCATATAAATAATGTACTTTAGTACAGCATGTACCTAGCAAATCATGAGGCACTCCAGTCTGAAGAAATTTGAACTAGGTAGCAAAACTGTGCCAGTTGTATATGATAGTAGAAACTTGAGTAACATAAAAGTTAGAACTAACATAATTCTTTCATAAATTCTCATTGCTTAAAACTGATGCTACCATGTGCACTCAAATTTAGGTAATCTGAAATATATTTAATAAAATTCAAGTATTATGTTGATTTAAAAGTAGCAGAATTGATTCCCTACAGAGACAAGAAAATTCAATTAATAATTTGAATAAGCCCCATTATTCAAAAATTTGAGTGCAACTGACTTATAATTACCATATAAGCAGAAAATAAATATCAAGTTAATGTCTGTAATTATTTCAAGTGCTATGTATTTAACATTCATCAATAAGTATTGCTTACTCTAAATTTCTATCACATTGATGACCGATATTTTAGAAATTATTAAAAAATTTTTTATAAAATTGAAAGAATCTAAGCCATTCATTGCCTAGTCAGATTGGACAAATTTCTCAAAAAACATGAAGGTACAACAAATGCATAATGGTATATGTAAATATATGTAAAAAAATAGTTAATTCAGGTTTTCTAAATAAATACAACCAGAAGTGTATACCATGTTAGAGTTGCTTACCATGAGTGTTTGCTGTCAACAGTAGATCCATTTTTGGAGACCAAAGACATTTGGTGACTCCAACAGACAAATGTTGCTCAGCCACTTGTTTCACTTGACATGTTGAAGAGCTAGCCATGATTCCAAGAAATCCAATAAAAATGTTTCCTAGCTTATCTAATTCCTAACTAATTAAAATTTCAACTCTGATATACCAAAATTTAAGAATCGGACAAAAGAAAAACAGTCACTTATGAATTTAATTTTGTCAACAATTATGTTGTCTTATTTAGGTAGTAGGATACATAACACTAGCTGAGGCTAGGTTGGGTTAAGGACACCGTCTAGGTAAAAAAAAAAGTCCCGTTATTTATAGATGGATTTCTCTGAAATTTTCACAGTAGGTGTGAAATGATGCAAATAACATTTGTTATTTCGACAAAATTTTTGTGTCTGCACTGGATTTTTTTTATTTTCGAAAAATATGATAAAATAGGGGTTTTTTAAAAATCCTACTACTTCTACAATTTTTAAGTTACAGAACCAGTACTTCGTTTTTAGATTGCTTAGATGTCTATATAACCACTCGCAATAGGGAATTTCGATAACTTTTTTTTTGTGGATTTTGGAAATTCAAAAAAAAAAATGAACTTTTTTTCATTTTTTTTTTTCATGTCGTGTAATTTTCAAAATAATAAATTTATCAGAAAATGCTATTGCGCGAGGATACACCTTGCTGAGCCCTATCGAATGGTATATAAACCATTCTCCTAGTTCTAAAATTGTGGAAGAAGTAGCATTTGAGAAACCAATTATCAAGTTTCCAGAAAAACGTGTTTTTTCACAAAAAAAAAAACATTTTTCTTTTTATCTTTTGAACTACAGGGCTTTCTATAATGAACTCTTGAGCGTTTGTAGCTCTTTTCAAGCCCTTTCGATTGATACAATTTACATTGCTGAAGCTCTGTAACTCTGGGAAAAAATATACAACAAAAGAGAATGGGTGTCTTTTTTGAAAGCAACCAATTTTTTAAAATTTTTCATTTTTTTTTACCAAAATACGTTTTTTTGTCTAGTCAACTCCTTTGTTTTATAGCTCTTTTTAAGCCCTTTGGATTGGTGTGCTCGCCATAGCTGTAGCTATGATACTGCAGCTGTCATTGAGCTATGAATGAAAGCTGTGGTATCATAGATACGGCAGAACTGCTAAATTCTGAAATTGTCAAAAATTATAAAAAAAATATTTATTCAGCGTTAGAATGTTTCGTTTGAATAATGGAAGCACTTTGAGTAGCGGATTAACGAACTATAATGCCATTCCCGCAGAGAAACACGCTCAATTGACCCCCAATAATGAGGGGCGGAGGGTTCAAGGTCACTCCACCCCCATCGCTTTCCCCCCCTCTGGTGGGCGCACTATTCGGAGTAGACGTGAACGGAAAGTACCAATGGAAGCGCAAGAAAATCCTCTATAAGATGCATATATAAACAGATAATCAACACATATCCCGATTTCTATCAAGACGGTCTCTTGCTTCATTATCATAGATACGGCAGAACAGCTAAATTCTGAAATTGTCAAAATTTTACAAAAAATATTTATTCAGCGTTAGAATGTTTCGTTTGAATAATGAAAGCACTTTGTGTAGCCCATGAACAAACTATATTGCCATTGCCGCAGAGAAACACGCTCAATTGACCCCCAATAATGAGGGGGTGAGGGGTCGAGGTCAAGCCACCCCCATCGCTTTCCTCCCCCTCCGGTGGGCGCACTATTCGGAGTAGACGTGAACGGAAAGTACCAATGGAAGCGCAAGAAAATCCTCCATAAGATGCATATAAAAGCAGAAAAACAACACATATCCTGATTTCTACCTAGACGGTGTCCTTAAGTTAGATTAGTTAAATAAACTAACCTAAGTAAACCTAAAATAACTCAACTGAGCCATACCAATACCAATGGTTTTCCCTACTATAATGACTACGCATGTTCTGTACCTGCCATACATTGGAACCATATTGAAACTACAGTCATTGCTATTCTTACCTGAATGTTATTTATGCTATACCTCAAACACTAAGAATTAGCGAGCACAATATCATTTGTGTGAAACGTATTAAAATGTCTCAAATTACCTAGATGTTGCAACTAAATTAAGAAAATTGCTGAAAACAATATAAATAAAAAATGACCAGAATAACATTAGAATACTGCTTACAAACAATCAGTAAGTAATTCTTTAAAACAGCATGTAAAATTCAGCTTAAATAAGGAGTCTAACAATAACCAAAAATACATCAGTGGCAGACAAACTAGACTTCATCCTTCAAGTAAAAGAAATGAGAACCCAACTACTTAACTAAATATAAAAGTCTGAGAAAGAAATGTTTTTACAATTTGAGCTACTGAATTTATAATCCAAAAAATATAATACAAAATATGGTTGCCTACATTACATACAATAATAAATTAGGAAGAACTTGAATCGTGTGGTTAGCTGTTATTTATTACAGTGTTGCAAGTGCATTTGGTTTAACTATGAAAATATATTAGCTTAACATAAAACAGGTCATAAGACACATAAAATGTATTAATGATTAGTACAAAATATATTTATTATAGAAAAAGTTCATCATGGGGGTGAAAAGTAAATCATTGAAAATATACATGGTAAAACATTTATGTAGTTAATAGAATTACGGTTGGTAAGCCAATGCAAAAATATTCCTTGGCCATTTTAGAGTAGTATCAGTAAATGTGTAGCATTTGTTAATAATCAATTTTCCAGTTTTCAAGGCATTAACATGTTAATTAGGTTAAAATAAAAACGTTTTGTCCCATGCACTTTCCATCGCAAATGAGTAAGTATTTAATGAGTTATAGCAGTAAATTACGGTCAATATTGATTTTAGGTGCCTCACGGAAATTAATAATTCCATTCCCAGCAATCACCACGGGAACACATTTGATAACGTTGTGCATGAATGCCATTCTGCTCGCTTATGCGTTATTTTAGAGTTATTCAACTTTGAAGTTATAGGAGCGTTGCTCATGAACTGTCGCACTCGTTCCAACAATGCAACGAGCGCGGAAAGCAGCAGAAAAGTTTTTTTTTACAATATACTGCGTAATATATTATTTGCTAACCCCGCGGAGCTTGCGGAGCCTGAGCCCACTTCTAGGATGTTTTAGTTAAAAACACAAAAAAGGTCATTTAAGCAAGACTTGATTACTGAAGACTTTGTTTACATCAGCTCTAAAATGACGGCCACCCGGTAGCACTCGGTCCAAGCACGCAGGATTTCTACACCGCCAACCCGTCTCTCTCCACCTCCGAGCAGCTACTAAAGTTGCCATTCGCGCCAATTATTGAACTATGTAGCACTACTGAGGTTTATTAACCTATCTGTTTGTTATGCAGTTATTATTAATCACTGCAATATAACCACTACAAGTACTTAGTAAGCAGATACTACAGCGGAATACCAAATTTAACGTCTATTAAATAATTATGTTTTTACAACGACCGCTTGTGTTTGGCTATTCGACCTTCCATCTTGGCACGCAAAAACAGGCATTTTTAAACTTTTTTAAGTTAACCTTAAACTAACTGAACTTGGCCTAACCTAACTTAACCTAACCTCTTAACCTAACATAACTTAACCTAACATAAATTAATTTAACCTAACATTTCTGTAGCTGCTTGGAGGTGGTGCTGTAGCTGGTTGGAGGTGGTGCTGTAGCTGGTTGGAGGTGGAGGGAGAAGGCTGGGCGGTGTAGAAATCCTGCGAGATCAGACCCTGTGCCACCCGGTATGGCCGCTGCCATCTTTAAAGATGGCGCTGTCCAGCACGGTTGCACTAATATTTTAGGGTGATAACCTTTATTGTATTAACTAAAACATCCTAGAAGTGGGCTCAGGCTCTGTGGGGTTGGCAAATAATTCAGTACGCCATATATTGCAAAAACAATTTCATGGTTGGAAGACCCTATCTTTCGAGCGCAAATCCCATTCCATCAACGCCGCTTCTATAACTTTGAAGTTAAATAACTAAAATAATGCATCAGCAAGCAGAATGACATTTGTGTTGAACATTTTCAAATGTGTTCCTTTGGTGATTGCTTGGAACTGAATTATTTCCATGAGGCACCTAAAATAAATATTGACCCAAGTTACTGCCCACAATTGTTGTTTGAAGCGGCAAGTAATTCAAGGAGGGCGTCGGACAGCAACACTGCAATGCAGCCTCGTTTCCAGTATGCTTGCATTAAAGATAAAACCAAACCTACTGCTATATTTTGTTAAGTATTCATTTGACAAAAAAAGGGAATAGAAGAAAAGTTGTTTATTTTGATGTCTTTACCATGATTCAAGCAACAAAAATTCCAGAAGCAATGAGTAGCTGTTTATTCGAGCGCATTCGTCATCAAAGACGAAACTAAACCTACCCCTAAAATTCATTAAATACTCATTTACGACCAAAAGTTCATAGAAAAAACGGTCAATATTGAATATAATGTTGTCAACGAATTTCATAATTTCGTAGGTATAGATAGGTAATATAGTCGATTTTAAGACGTTTTACACGAATGACAATGTGCCCGGAAATGCTTAGTTTAGGAGATATAGGATAAATAACGCCAGGTAAGAATAGCATTAACGGCAGTTGCGATATGGCTCTTCCGGCGTTTTGCGGACGCGGACCACGCCAAGTTTTTTGGCGGGAGTCATCGGCCTCGGTATGGTTGAGTTGAATTAAGATATTTTAGGCTTACTTAGGTTAGGATACTTAACTAAATTAACTTTACCAAACCTAACCTTACCTATCGTTACGTCAGAACCGGATTTCTGCTTATTTACCTCTCCGTTTGTTCAATTTTATAAACGACGTTCCTACAACTTCAAAGTTAAATATCTCCAAAAATAAGCATTTCCGGGCACGTTGTCATTCGTGTAAAACGTCTTAAAATCAACTATATTACCTATCTATACCTACGAAAATATGAAATTTGTTGACAACATTATATTCAATATTGACCAAAAAAACTTGCTTATTTCGATCTAATTAACCATGTTTTGGCACCAAAAAATTGAACATTGACTGTCGAATAATCCTCAACATTCACCAAAAATATAAAGCAAGTAGGCTACATTGTTTTTTCTAAACTGAATAAACATAGGTACTAACATAAAGCCAGGTAAAAGACATGAATCTGCATTCATATCCAAAGAGGTAGGCTAAAATACAACTTGAACTAGAAATTGAGGGCCGACAGCATTGAGGCCTTTGTAACGGCCTACAATTCCCTCCACAATTTTTACACAAATAGTCCTTGAACTTGATCTTGAAATTGAGGGTAAATCTGAAGGAGATGACAGTTGTCGATTTTCCACTTTTTGGTGCCTGAATCTAATTAATTAAATCGAAATAAACAAGTTTTCTTCCATGCACTTTTCGTCTCAAATGAGTATTTTACGATTTATAGCGGTAAGTTTAGTTTCGTCATTGATGACGAATGCGCTCGAATAAACAGCTACTCATTGATTTTTGAATTTTTGTTGCTTGAAACATGGTAATAACATCGAAATAAACAACTTTTCTTCTATAAACTTTTTTCGTCAAATGAGTATTTAACGAGGTATAGCGGGAGGTTTGGTTTCGTCTTTCAAGACAGAGCGCTGGAAGCGAGACGCCATTGCAGTATTGCCATACAGCTCGATCAAAGACTTTCTTTCCGCTTCAAAGACTGGAGTTGCGGTAAGTCATTTACCGCTATAACTTATAAAATACTCATTTGAGACTAAAAGTGCATAGAAGAAAACTTGTTTATTTCGATCTAATTAACTATGCTAAGGCATCGAAATTTACAAAATCGACAACTGTCATCTCCTTCAGATTTACCAAATTGAGGGCCGACAGCATCGGAGCCTTTGTAACGCCTACAATTCCCTCCACAATTTTCACACAAATATTTCAGCACCTGGTACCAGACTTGTCCACTAAACTACTCAGGATTTACCAATCATTGGCACAAGCTGCCATTGGACAGCAACACTGGGGACCCTGTGTGTCATAACACCATCCCCAGGCATATTGGGTCATTACAACCCACTCTATCTGACTGGCTCATTCCAGTCACTGTCTCTTACTCCAAGCACGCACAAGATACATTTTCATAGCTTCAAAGATACTCAAATTACACTCCTGATCCAATCCAGCAAGACAGCTCATACCGCAATCATCTTCAGCATATCTGGCATACCACTCATTCTCTCCATACTGCTCAAACACCACATTCATGAAACTCTCTCTCTCTTGCTCATACTTACTACATTCCAGCACAAAATGCTCAATTGTTTCCTCCACTCCACTATTACACTGCTAACATAAACTGTTATTATTCTCATTCCACCTCCATGTACGTCTGTTCACACTCAATGACTTGCATCTCACAGCAAACAAGAGTTGACTTTCAAAACTACCATCATAGAACATCTCAAACTTAGGCGCTTCCTTTTTCATATACCAGTTAAGTGAAGGCTTCCGCATCATGCTAAGCTTCCACTTATTCAATTCATGCTCTTTTGAATTGCCTCTCAATCTCTCATTTCCACCTCTTGCAGTCCCACTCAGGCCCTACACCAACATTCATTAAACTTCAGTCATTCACAGGTCTCCCATTTCTAACATGAATAATCTTTTGCATACTAAGTTTCCTTGCATGCCCCCAACATACTTTCTCCCAATAGCTTACACTCATATTCCATTCAAAAACTTGCTTTACCCATCTGCTATTTTGCATTCTTTCAATTCTCACCTTTTACCCTGCATGATTCGCAAGTCTCGGCCAAACACTCAATTTGAGCGGTACAATTCAAACAACTTACTTTCTTCCTGCCGTACAAAACATAATTCCTGAATTTCAGAACATTTATAACAATTTTTTTATTTTCCCCGTGGAATTGAAAAAAAACGGCATACCCAAGTTGACGAGATAAAATAAATTTTTCGTTTATTTTAAAACTTGATCATAAGCTTTGAGAGGAACAAATTTAAAAACTATTTTAAGGCTTCAAGTTGAAACTCAGTAATAAATGAAATAGGTATATTTCATATAATATCACTCTTAGGACAAAAACCTATTTAGCTACGAATACCATGAAAAAATTAAGTTACTCGACTGTGAAATACTTCATTCGTTGGTAAAATTCTGTGATTTTGGTTGTATTATTTTTTTTTATATGTCCATGTTATAATTTAGATTTATTCAGAAGAAGCAACAAGTTTTTCTGTGATTCAGTATTCCATAACCACTGTGCTCGAGACGAGGGTTCGTATCCCGGCGCTGGCGCGGCGATTTTCCCCGTTGGGTATAAGGGAAAGCTCAAGCACAATACCCTACTCAACCCAGGTGTCGGAAATGGGTACCGGCTTTACGGGGGAACCATCATGGTGTCCTATATATAATTTAAGTTATAAGACATTTGAAAAACCAATGCTCAATATCATATGTATCAGGCTTGATTGGAAATGAAGCATCCCAAAGATGCCGACATTTTTTTCAATTTCAAACACCTATGTTTTTTTATTGAGTTTTGAAAATTAAATTGTTCATATTTTAGATTTTATATTATATAGATCCATTGAGTGTATGAAACACTCATTGTTTATATGGGTTAGCAATCGGCAAAAACTATCATGAAACAAACCTAATTGTTCCCTTAAACATCATAATTAACTTGAATACAAAGTGCTGCGCTCTAACACTTTCTTGTTCTAAAGCTTCAAACGCTCTCAAATATGATGAAGACAGCTGTTTTGAAGCTGCATTTTAACTTTTCGTGACAGGCTTATGAACCTTCCTATCAAAATGTATGCAGTTCGTCGGCTGGAAATTGTTCAACACGCTGAACAAAAAAAATTGACAACCGATAAAAAACTACGCTATTATTCAGAGAAAAGTTTCAAATGCATATTTAGACGTATAATAGTGCTTCAAAGCCATTTATTCAACAAATTCAATAAAAAAATATCTTGCATAGTACATTTTGCCTCAGCATCTATCACTACCGTTTGAAGCCCCAAGATATAAAAATTGAGAGTACAAGTATTCTCAGCAAGTCTCTCCTGCCCAGATGAGACACTTTTTCCATTTCCAACAGCAAAAATTCATGTACAACAGTATTATATTAGTCCTAGATTTCCTAGCCACAATGTAGGCGAGCTCAAGAGAGCGATAAGAAGGAACCGGTAAGTATACACTGTAAAAACAGGAAATCGGTGCTCACGGTGTCTTCCCATACAGGATGTTATGCACATAAAAACTGCCAAGTTCAGAAGCAAGGAGAGGAAAAGCAAGAAAGAGCTAGCAAAGGACTAAAAATTGAAAGAAACGAAATACGCACGAAAGATTGTCCAATTGCCCATCTACGGCTGAGATAACCTGCCAGCATATCTCTCGGGAGCATCAAGTCATAGCTTAGAATAGACCAACCTAAATCTATTGAATATCCTATCTTCAATGACGCAATAGGATGGCCTATCGCAAAGGCTATCTCTTAATGGAAAGGAACGCCTTGTTCCTTTATGTTAAATTCTCCAATGACTACATGAGCGCAAATTAAAGAGGCAGTTAAATATATATTTGAGGTAGCTAAAAAGCTTTATATTACGATTAGCTTCATTTCAGCTTAGTATATTTCAAACTTCGGTCAACAGCTGACTTCAAGAGAACAGCTAGTATCTACACTACAGAACCGTGATGATTGCTGCTTCTCTCGTCCCATAGGAAACAGACAACCAACATGGTTACAAGAATTAAAACTTACAATAACTCGAAAATTTCCGTTCGAGAAAACGTCCTGCAGCGAATTAGATCAGTTACTTTAAGCCTGTATGATAGCATCAGAACGATTCAGAAGGATATAAAATTAGGGAAGAAATTTAAATACCGTTTATTAAATTGTTGTTAGAAAGCTAGCTGTGTTGGAAGGCTGTAAACAAATGTAGCCTGGGCTTAACTAATACCGCCCCACAGGATGTACTCACTAGGCAACGAAGTCGCGCAAATGTAACCTGGGCCTAACAAATATCGCCCGACAGAATTAAGAAAGTCATCGAAAAATTGTAAGATTAATTGGAAATTCTAAATGAGAACGAAAGCCATTGGAAAATTTTGAAATGGAATCAAAGAACAGCACCGAATTTTATCTGGACACTTTCCAGGGCAGAAAAAGAAAGTAAAAGATTAACCGGCTAACATATAAAACCCTAATGAAATGTAAACAAATTAATGGCATCACAGACATCCCACAATACCGACGTCAGCCAAAAAATAAAGTTGTACTCTCACGCATCTGAAAATAGAACACTCCCACTAAGTTATCGCCCTGTAGAAGTTATCAGAAACGCTACGTTCTTACTGCAAGATCAAGGCAAGTTATTGAGAGCCTAACCTCCAAAGAAGCTTTCTCAGAAACCGAAAAACAAACGTCATTTACCAGCTCAAATCTAGTAAGAATTGGCTTCAATAATAATAGAAAATTGTAGAGAGAATGTCCAACGGTAAAAAGACAACAGCATGGATGCGAACAGTATTGCTATCGACATAGAACATCGACGTAGCAAACAAAACGTTTTTTGTATTATTCTTAAATCTAGTTTATGCGACAGCCTCCTCAAGGTTGAGACTCGTTGCCCAATCTTGAGAAGTTCACAGAAACAACTACTAAAAGGGACAGCGTAGAACTCTCGACGCGCGCAACTGGCTAAGGTCAAGCTTGGTAACCTACCTCAAGCTTCCTCATCAACGTACGATATACGTAGTCCTCAGACGCGGACTCGAGAACAAGCAACGATCTACCTAGAGCATCAGGCAAAAAATTCATCAATTGATGGCATCACGTAATGGTAGACAAAACCACGTTTAAACTAATTCATTAAATTAATTAACTGAAGCTTTGAACAAATTTCAACATTTGTAGCATTGGTAGTAAAGCTGTTCGGAAAACCGCCTCACTAATGAGGTAAAGTCCCTCAGAGCGTGCACACCGTAGTGAATTAGATGCGTTGTGATACTCGAAGTGCTCATCAATGTGTGGATAATTCAATTTAGAAAATTAAAGACATACGTAGGGCAAAATGTCTCGCTCGCTTACGTTCAGCTCAAGAAAAAACAGAAACAAGGGCAACAGAGAAGGATGATTGCACGAATACTTGGTCCTCTAGAAGGAAAATATTGTTAAGTAGCCGAAATCAAGTTAATAGCCATGCCAAAATATTAACTCAAACGATCAGCTCTGCAGTCGCCAAGGTTAGTACGGGACATTTAAACAAGTCCCGTCAAAAAGTAGCTATGCCGATTTCTCTTTCACAGAAGTGACAACTTTTCGCTTCGCGACAGACCGTCAGATTTTCGCAATAAATGTAACACGAACTTACCAACTAAACGAAGGAGAATGACACCAATTCTGTATTAGCTTACTAATATCAGGAGCTGAGCAACAATGAATGAACACAAAACCGATTGCGCACCGTCACAATACCGTACTATCTACAGGGCAGGCACGGAATTTTAAGGGGGTTCTAGCAGGGTCTCGAATCATCAGATTGGTGCATGCTACAAAGATAAGAGCTACAGCTCTAGATGTAAAGTAACTTAATCGCTTTAGTGAGCAGAAAAAACAGCAGTTGCTTAAACAACACCTGGATACAGGGCTCAATGCAATGCCTACAAACGAAGCATTAATGCACACCTTACAGTTGGCATAAACAAGAGGCAGAAAGTTAATTTTGGAGTAGACTTTTCCTTGCAACCATTGCAGGACGTGGAATTTAAAAAAAAAAAAATAAACACGTATAAATCAAAACAAAAAAGAAGGCCCAAAACAAATGTCTACAATAGAAACGAGGAGCAATGAATGATTTCGCTGACCTGGTCAACACAGGATGCTCAACAACATCGAAGAACACTGCACAAAATTGGACATACGTGGCAAAATAACCAAATAAGTAAGACCTTAGTGTTAGAGCTGAGCTTCAGCAGCTAACAATAAAAGTTGAAAATTACCAACAAATGTCTATATATAAATAGACAATATATAACATTAAAAACAAGGCGTCGCAAAATTACAGCACAAAGAAAAATCGGCGAGAAAGGAACAGCTGCACGCACACACAAACTGACACACCTGCATTGAACAGGCCGTAATGAGAGAAGCTAGAGTAATAAGTACAGCATCAAGATCATCAGAGCATTGGTGTTCGTATCCAGTGACAGAAGTTCAAAAGGAAGCAAGACACAATCTAACTCCGAGAACCGACAAAACGTACGGCCATCCAAGTCACGGCAATAAAAAACGAGTTCAAAGCAAATGCAGTTGTGCGCTGCAAATTATGTATTAAAGGCAACCCACTTTCATCGCCCGATTATCAAAAGTACTGGAGAATCATTTCCTGCACTGTGCGTCTCTCCTCAAAAAATCATGACCCACAGTCTGAATAAATGGACCCGTGGAAAGGGCCCCCCGTGTTCAGCGAGAGGCGCTGCATGATGATCTGGGCCTCAGTTGCTTGAGTGTCAGCGCTGTTCTTGTTGCTTGAGGGGGCACGGACCCCCGCAACGGCCCCTGTGTATCCCCTCTGCTTGTTCAAGCTACTCAAGGTCTGGCCTCTGCTCAGCACCACCACTTGAGGAGCTGTGGTAGGGGCATGGGTCAATGATGTAGCTGTGGTAGGACCAGGGGTCAATGATGTAGCTGTGGTAGGTGCATGGGTCAATGTTGTAGCTGTGGTAGGACCAGGGGTAAATGATGT
>CM059576.1:56826389-56873196 GCA_030386875.1 Morinoia aosen | reverse complement strand
ATTTCACCTTCGCCAATTTTTATGTGTGGGAGAGATATGCTTTTCTTGTATGAGAATGTAATATACTTTGTTTTTTCGATGTTGAGGCTTATTTCATTAGCTTTAAGCCATAATGAAACCTTATGGAGTTCATTATTATGCTCTCCGCAATCATAGCGGGATTTTGGCTCGGAAGGACCGTAGAAAGCGTGCTGTCATCGGCAAAAAGTATGAATTTGAAAAATGATGTTGATTTGATAATATCATTTATAAATATCAGAAATAGGAGAGGCCCTAGGACAGACCCTTGTGGAACTCCATGGCTAATTGTCTGTGGTCCGATTTTGCGTCGTCAACGACAACGTATTGCTTCCGATTTGTTAGGTATGATTTGAACCAATCATGGGCAATTCCTCGAATGCCATAACAGTGTAGTTTCGAGAGTAATATCTTATGGTCCACACAGTCGAATGCTTTTCGAAAGTCAAGAAAAACGGAGAAAACAAGCTTTCCTTCATCTATATTAGAGTAAAGGTACTGTAAATGATTTAATACAGCTTGTGTCGTTGATTTCTTAGAACGAAAACCGAATTGTCCGTCATAGAGAAAAGATTTTTGTTCAAAATACGAATACACTTTTTTATACACAATTTTTTTCAAATATTTTGCTCATAATTGGTAAAACAGAGATAGGTCTATAATTATTAACGCAGTTTTTATCACCATTTTCAAAAATAGGGGTGACTCAGGCAGTTTTGAGAGAGTTGGGGAAGATACCTTGAGAAAGCGAATGGTTGATAATATCAGATATGCACGGTGCTATTATATCAGCAATAGACTTAATAATTTTAGCTGAAAATATATTTAGTCCGTTTGATTTATTTTCAAGTTGTTTATGCATGTAATTACATCGGAGGGGTTAGTTGGCGGGAAAAAGAAAGAGTTGTGTTCACGGACATGGTCCATGTATTGCAAGTGGTCTGTAGGTGTACTAACGACACTATCGGCTATATTTTTTCCTATATTTCTAAAAAAGTTGTTGAACACTGTTGCAATATCTTGTTTATCATGATATTTTACATTTTCGTGAACGATGGATTCAATTGTTTTTTTAGCGTTATTATTCGGTCTATAGCATGAATTAAGCAGGTGCCAAGTTTTTTTAATATCAGTTTTGTAGTCAGTGAATTTGCGCGTAAAGTAGTTTTGTTTCGATGTTCGTATTTGATTTGTCACATGATTCCTGAATCTGTTATACGTTAATCTAGAGATTCGTCCTTCGTATAGTAAGGCTAAGTATGCTTGACGTTTCTTTATATTGATCACGATATCTTCAGTAATCCAAGGTTTTTGTCTATTTTTCGGCGTAATTGTGCGGGTGATTATTGGACAACATTGGTTATATGCGGTCGTTATAGTTTCAGTTAGTTTTAGTATTGCTTGGTCAATGTTAATCGCATTATTGTCTAGTTCATAGATGTCCAATGATGGCATTAATTCTTCTAGAACAGTTCGCATTGTTCCCAAGTTATATTCGTTTATACAACGATATGAAAAAGTCTCAGCATGTGGGCTGTTGCAGGGACTATAGACATTCTTCTTGATGAGAAACACCGGAAAATTGTCAGATAAGTCAGAAATTATTATTCCTGTAAGAAAATCAGTCGGATCTAACATAAAAATATTACCGAGCAACGTGGCAGATTCGGATGTAATACGCGTAGGTTTCATGATGATTGGAAGGAAGGAGTTAGACTGAAAAACATTTATGAAGTTTGAGATTTGTTCACAGCTTTCATATTGAAGAAGATCGTAGTTGAAATCCCCGCAAATTATTATGTCATTGTATAGAGATTTGTTAAACTGAGATATTATGCTTTGAAGCTCGTTCAGGAAAGAAATGTTGCAAGCTGTTGGGGGCCTATATACAGTCCCAAGTACAATCCGTTTACCATTTTTCGTTAGTTCTATAAATAGAGTCTCAATATGTTCACGATTCATAGTTGCACTTATAATGTTTTTCGATGATATGTGTTTAGATATGTACGTACTGATGCCACCACCACGTTTGTTGCTACGGAGTGAATGATGGCTATTATAGTTCTGAATTTGAATTAGGTCTTTAGTTGAGTCATCTAGCCAACTTTCGGTGAAACTGAGAACATCAAAATTGCTGTTTAGCTCAGTGATGGTACAAGATATTTCATCTATTTTCGGATAAATGGACCTACAGTTCCAACATAATACTGAAAGATCGTTACAGGTTTTTCTCATCGATTCATTGAATTCTTTAATATTTAGGTATTTACAATTCCCAGTTTCATTTAGGTTTGGATGCAGTCTATTCAAATGATTGAGATCTGGATCAATATCATCGAAAATATCAACATGGTCAGTCATAAAGATTAAGAAACAGTGAGTAAAATGTGACGTAAAAAATAAAGAAGATGATACAGACTACAAGGTCAAGTTAAAAGTAAAGACATTCCTACTAATAGTAAAATTTAAGAAATAGAGAGAAACTAAAACACACAGAGATTATTAGTCTAAATTATTTAAAATCTAGAATGATTTCATAAGGAGATGGCTAACTCAGTCCATGAGTGGGAGCATTAGAGATCATAAATTGCGAATAGTGTAGTTACAAGGCTGTCATACCAGTGGTATCTGCATATAACACATACGATATAGCAAAGAACGAAGTGGATTAGAATCGAAGTGACAGCGAAGTTATTTAATTAATATAAAGATCTTGAGTATCTAGATTATTTTCAGATTTTGAGACAAGTGGTAACATAATATTTAAATCAGAGTAAAAAATCTGGCATGAGCCTTCTATGAATAATGAGAAAAAGTAGATAAAAAACAATTTAGTGAGCAGTAAAACAAAGTTGCAAATTCTGCGTGGTTGCTTTGAAGAGCCAAAGGCGATTCTATCAGAAAACAAAAGAAATCATGTGGACAGAGATCAAAATGCTATTAAATTCAGTACATAAGTCTCTAATTACGAATAATTTCTTCTGAGGACTTGCCGACACGTTGTAGTAAGTTCTGGTCAAGTGATTCCGGTGTGTTGATGGTGTGAGGTCTAGGAGTTTCTTGTCCAGGTATCCGAGGAGAGTAGACGTTGATATTACCATCCAGAGTTCTTGCGAGACCTATTTTGTCGGGAAATTTTCGTTTGGCCAATCTCAGAGTGTACATAATATTAGCTCGCGAAGGGATGAGGTATTCGTTTACGTAGAATTTCGGCTTGGTCACTCGGCAGGCTGACAAAACTTCTTGTTTCTTTTCGTATTGTCGTAGCTCAAAGGTAATGTTTCTCCTATCGACGTTTCCAGGGGCAGGTTTTTTACCCAGTCTAGTCGCTGTAGTGATGTCAGAGTTACTAAGGTTGACGTTGATTTGGTCCTTCAGGAGCTCCCGCACAGTCTGTCTACAGTCTTCATCAGAATGTGATTGCGGTAGTTCCCCTGTGATAACCAGAGTGCATTTTCTGTTTTCCAACTCTTCCCGTTCTTCTTTCCTTTCGAATTGCTCTTGACGGGAGACTAGCCTGTCTATCTTTTTATTTTGCTCTTCAATCACTGCCTTTTGATTTGATTCTTTTTTCGTTAGTGTTTCAATCATCGTTTTCAAGTCACTAATTTCACTTTAAAATTTCTCCATTACTGAGTTAAAGTGATCAATTATGATGGAGGCCATTTGCTTATTTTGTTTTGGCAGGTTTTGTATGTCTGGACAGTCAAGCTCCAGCGTACCCTCATTGTTCTTCTTGTTTGCCTTTCTTTCCGCCATCTTGTGAGAAAGGAGACACTTGCGAAAAAAAAGCAAGGGTTGAGTGCTATTTTGAGGGAATATCACACTTTTTGTTCGATTGTTTGGATTTTGGTTAGATGAAATTTACTTTCGGATTCTCATGGTCTGAGTGAGCACTCTTTTTGGTTAGAAATGCATGTTCATTAACCAATTGTGCACTTTGATTCCGAGCAGAGACAAAGTACGTCCTCACTTCACGGAGACACTGTTGACACTTGTGATATTAAATTTTATTGTGATATTAAATTTTATGGCACTACGGAAGCTAGAACCACCTCCCAGGGGGGATCAAAGGGGGTCAAAAATCATCACAAGTTTCCCATTTTTCTTTTGTTGGAAAATGATCCTAACTTTTACATTGAGTATTGCGTAATGCATTGAGGAAATGCGTAATGCATGTATGTCTGGATTCCTGCACGCATCAAGCTCGGACGAAAATCCATGTCATGAATTGTGCCCAAGTGGAAAACGCAAAACAGCTACATGGTGAGTACTCAAATAATATCGAATGTTTCAATATATCATTTATTCCTAAATATTATATATTCTGCTCGATATTTCTTATGAGACATTGAAATTCGAAAGGAAAATGTTGCACATTATTCGTACATAAAAATAGATCATGGAAACTGCATTTATGTGCAAAAAATTTTCCTGATATTGAAATCCAATAGTATATTTTTGTTTTTGGGCTCTCCTGTAAAATCATAGATTTTTACCATTCAAACGGTATGAACTTATTGAGTTTTGATGCTAGAACAAAACCAAAGACAGTTTTAGAATCCTTGGAACATATCTAGCAAAAGTATGTTGAGTTTTCTTCCAAATTTGAGAGAAATAAAAATTTGTGAAGCTCAAAACCCAAAAATTTTTATCTTCTAGTTTATGATCAATATCACCTATCGCAAAATTTTTATTTCAAAATGGTAAAATGTCTCAACATACTTTTTTTAGGAATGCTTCAAGGATTCTAAAACTGTCTTCAGTTTTGTTCTAGCATAAAAACTCAATGAGTTTATAGGTTATAAAATATACGTAAAAATGTACTAAAAAACCTATTTTCCCCCCAAAAAAAATTGCCGAAATCGAAAAATTGACCTGAGTAAAACGTGTTTACTTCTACAAAATACATATAATGGCTAATTTTCAAACGAATCGGACGGAAAAAGTTCACGAATCCGGATGGTCTCCTTAGTCCTAAAGTTGTGGTCGAAACGAATCCAGATACAGAGATGGCTGATTTTGATCACGATCAGAGTGAATCATATATTGATCTATTATTTAACGGTAGAAATAGGTTTGCCAGGTTGAAAGATGAAGAACTGGCTGATGAGATACCACAAAAGAAAGCAGTTGAGGTTTATTTCAACACTACGGTTGTAGGAGAAGACGTCTTAAGAAAGAAGGCACCGATCTCTTCACGCTTAGCAAATCCAGTAAGCCCACCATCATCCTCTCTAATTAAGATAAGTACTTAAGCGCGCTGCTAGATAGCGGTAGTGAAAAATACCGCATTAGTTACGGTAACATCAAATACCCCAATGAAAAGTTAAAACCTAGTTTTTTGAGAGTTAGAGGCATAAACTGAAGGAGTAATGTTAGCGGTGAGATTGACTTAAATATCTCTATACCTGGTACTGACAAAGTACTTAAGACTAGTGCTTTAATAATTAAAGATGCTAAATTCATATATGATTTTATTTTAGGAAAAGACGTGTTAACCAATGCAGTGATTAACTTGAAAATTGGTTCCCTCATGTGGGAGGGAACCAGAGTACCTTTCAATGAAATCGAAAATAAGCCTACAATAAGTAGAGAAGCCATATTAATGGATATAATAAACAGTGACTGTTTGCTGTCAGAGGTAGTAATTGCTAAGAGGAGCAAAAAATACCGCGGCAGAGCTAGTGCTCGTGAGAGTATAAAACTTGTTGACAAAAAGAGGCTCAGCTCGAGAGCGTAACTGAGCAGCTAAGACCAGACATAAAAAAGAAACAACCACTGTTGGTTGACTGTGACGTAATAGAAGTGCCTGCTAAAAGCATTAAGCTCATTAATGCCTTTGTCAAAAAGGCTAATCCCGGTGAATATATAGTGTTAAAAAGAGGATTATATCATGGGGCGCTAATAGCAGAATCAATAGTTACAGTCAAAGAAGATGGGAATGTACCTTTATTAATACTGAACCCGTCTGATGATGCCATTCATTTCAGCGAAAACACAATGCTGTCTGAAATGGAAGCATTAGCTGGGGAAGAAGTTGAGGCCGAACTTTATCCCACGAATGTAGAGGAAGCGCTGAAAGAGGCAAATAATTTTGAGGTTACGTAGGATTCACTTGAAGTCATCTCAGGACGTGGTGAAATAAAGACCATGGCCAAGGAGAAACTTGAGTCGAAGGTCGATGTTCGCGGCAATAATTGTGAGTGTGAGTTTCCTGGTAGTAAGGAACTAGGAATTGATGCACAAATCGAAAGTGTGTCTAATGTATAGAAGGACTACGCCGTCCGTTAACATATAATGATATTACATGCGATGAAGTTGGCGCAAAGCTAAAATTACTGGAATTGATGAACATTTTCCATGACGTGATCACGTTACAAGACGAAACTATAGGTGTTACGAATATGACAAAACATGAAAATGTGATTAAAACTGATTCAACAGTTTTAAATATACCACCCTATCACATACCTCATAATTATAAGGAGTTGGCCAAGGTCAACTGAGATATGCTCTCACAGGACATAATTGAGAATTCCATATCAGATTACAGTTTTCCGGTGATTGTGGTAAAGATCAAGACGGGTGAAATTCGACCCGTGGTAGATTTTAGAGCACTAATCAAAATCGTGGTCAAGGAGTCGTATCCTATACCACGAATAGACGAAATATTGTCCACACTAGGTGGCAATAGCGTCTTTTCCTCTCTGGATCTAAAGTCTGCATTCCATCAAGTAAAATTAGAACAGGAAAGTCGAAAATTTACAGCCTTTAGTACAGGTTACCAAAAATACCTATTCAAAAGAATTCCATTTGGACTCAGCACAGGTCCGAGCGTTTTTCAACGTGTCATGACATCTGTCCTGGCGCCTATTTTAGGACGCCTTTGCTTCGTATTTTTAGTCGATATGTTAATTTACTCAAAAACTAAAGAGCAGCATTTGTGAGATATTAAAACTCTCTTCACGACATTCCACACCGGTAAACTATCCATCAAACTAGAAAAATGCCAATTTTTCAAGAAGAAAATAGAGAACCTAGGTCATATTATTTCTGCCGATGGGATACGTTGAAAGTATTCCGAGGAGTTGCAAAATTGTCCGGCACCAATAAATGTAAAAGAACTGCAGCAATTCCTTGGTGCAGCCAATTATTTTCGCAACTTCATAGCGCAATTTGCAGTGATTGCAAACCCCCTGTACAGATTGTTAAAAAATGTGTTAATTTCAACTGGACAAACGACTGTCAAAAAAGTTTTGACAACATGAAATCAGCCCTGACTTCTGAGACTTTGTTACGACACCCTGACATTACTAAGACGTTTCACATATTTACTCATGCATCAAATTCTGGCATATTATCCGTCTTGATACAGCCCGAAGATTCAGGCGGTAAATTATTGCGTCCAGTTGCATATTTCAGCAAAAGATTAAATTCTAGTCAAAAACGTTACAGCACTACGAAACAATAATTTTTTGCAGTTTACAATGCTCTTAAATCAGTTAAATACCTAATTATTGGATATCCCGTCCATGTATACACGAACCACCGTCCCCTTGCTCCCCTATCCACGAAAAAATTACCAGAGGAAACGGCAATGGCTCGATGGTGTATTAACATTCACTCTTACGAACCAGTCGTTCATTATTTACCAGGTAGACAAAAAGTCGTAGCTGACTACCTAAGCATATCAAACAACAATGATCAACTAACTATTAAAGAATTAGAAAGCTGTGACACATTAGTGCCTGAGCTTGAATTTATCTGAGGTGTACCTAGCGCAGACGCGAGCTAAAGCAAAACAATACGTTCTCACTAACCCGACGATGCAACCACACGGTAACGACGTATTAACACCAAAATTAATTGACTATGTCCCGACAGAAAAAGAAATTTCTTGGACTTCAAAAGAGTTCGTTGACGAGCAAAAGCAAGATCCATTTTGCATCGAAGTTAGAGAGGCGTTACTTCATAAAAGTACGTCTACAATTCCTGACTTACAGAGTTATTTAATTCTTAATGACATATTGTATCGACGACGATGCATTGACTCCCCAACTACTACAATATTTACAGCGGTCATGCAAACTTCGTTGTTGAATAAAGTAATCTTAGGTATACACTACATGTACCATACAGATGTATTGCACACGCTATCCAAATTTAGGTTCAAATACTATCACAGTTTAAAGGAAACGTTTGTAAGAAAGTTTGTGCAAGGTTGTGAAGTTTGTAAACTTCTTAAAGCAAACCCTTCCGTACCTATTAAAATATTAACAGCCCCTATAGCAAAAGAACCTTTTGAAGTAGTTTCAATGGATTTTCTTGGTCCCCTCAAAAAAACGATGATGGGAATAAATACACACTGGTTGTGATTGATCTTTTTTCCCGTTTCTGTAAACTATACGCGACCTCTAACCGTCAAACAGACACAGTAATATCATGTTTAGGAAGTTGTTTTAGCACTTTCGGATACACGAAAACGCTGATAAGTGATAACGTTCTTGAATTTAACACTTCGACTGCGACGTGCGCCACCGGCGGTACACGGAGGTATTTTTCATAATGCTGCTGACCGACCAGTAGTGGCAAATTCAATTTTCATAAATACTTAATCAAAGCAAAATGAAGGCACGGTCCGGTTCATGTTTGGTGTTCTCAAAATAGTTCACTACAATTGACTCTAAATTTGAGTTCGGCATTGAACTTAATATTTAGTAGCCTCAGTCAAAGTGTTAAATCAGTAGCAATAAAACAATTTGCCAAAATACATGCTATTGCTATGAAAGAAGTTCTAGCTTTTAGCCCCCATTCGAATGCGATTGTTGAATGAAATAACAAAAAAATAAATAAAATAAGCAATTTGCTAAAATTGTTCATTAATTTAATATAATATAAGAAGTTGGCCTAGCTCATACCGAATGGGATCAGTGTTTGGAAATGGTAGAGAACGCCATAAACAATTCATTAAATTCTACTTGAGGTGATATTCCCAGTTATATCGTTTTCGGTAGAGATATGTGCCCTTATTTTCCCGTGGAAAATCTCTCCATTTCATAGAGTTACGATGACGAAATTGATTTAGTGAATTTTCGAGCGAAGGAAGCGGTTCGAATTATTGAAAACGTTAGGAATCTAATTCTCAATAATACGTACAATGTACCAGAACCTAAAAAGGAAGGGCAAAAATTTCACAATTGGCGACAGAGTTATGTTAAAAAACCATTTCAGAACGAACAAGATAGACCTGACGGGGCGAGGTCCTGCAATTGTTACGAAAATCAAAGGACATTGGGTCGAAATCAAAATAGGGGACAAAATTTACAGAAGTAACATGAACCATGTATTGCCCCTAAGTAAAAGGAAATGACAACGTTACTACGTATTGTTTCATTGATAGCTATTTTTACGACTATAACATTTCAGACGTGACAGATTACGATTTTTCTAAAAATTACGACTGAATGACTATGTAATGTGTTAATTAACCCTCCGTTCCTTGCTTTGCATCATAATAATCTAATATATGCTTCTGCATATATTATATGCACAATGCATGTATTATATATTATATATTATATGCATATATTATATGTGCAAATGTATTAGTGAATTTTCATTGCTAGGAGCAAATGAAATAACCTTCTAAAGACGTTACCCTATGTTAAAGCTTAAGTTTTGTACGTTAAAATTCAAGGTTAACGTTTATCACAGAAAATATCCGTCAACGAATGTTCTCACGATCTGTGCAATTGCAATTTTTCATAACAGTCAACACTTACGTTCAAATTTTGATGCTGAATAGTCGATTAAGGAGATCATCTCAGTCGGAGACCTTTTTTCGTCCGATTCGTTTGAAAATTGGCCAGTATATGTCTCTTGTGAAAGTAAACCTTTTTTACTCCCGTCATTTTTTCGATTTAGGCCTTAGTTTTTTTTGACGAAAAATGTGTTTTTGGTATATTTTTCAAATTGGAACTCCTCCTTCAGTTTTGATGCTAGAACAAAAAGAAAAACAGTTTTAGAACCTTTGGAACATTTCTAACAAACGTTCGTTCTGTTTATTTTCAAATTCAATTTTTTTCTATTTTTTTAAAAAATTTTGGAAATTTCAAAAATCAGCAACAATTTTTTGGGTTTAAAGCTACATATTTCTTCAAAAAATTCGAATTTAAAAATGAACAGAACGAAAGTTTGTTAAAAATGTTTCAAGGATTCTAAAACTGTCTTTGGATTTGTTCTAGCATCAAAACTCGAGAACTAGTCCAGGATGAATGTTGAAAATTCGAAGTGTTGGGTGTGAGCAAAAAAAATTGTGTTGATTGGTAATATAATGAACAATTGATGTAATTGAATGCAGTTTTAATTTTTATTTCGATACTTTCCATGCATAACTTCATATTCAAACTGTGAATTGTGATTTCAGAAAAAAATTATTTAAGTTATCCCTTTTTTATAAAAAAAAATAATTTTTTTTGGCTGATTCTTATGAAATTTGACTATGATATGTAACCTTTGAAAAGAAACACAATTGAATCCATTCATTTTCTTGATTCAGGCCTTAGATTTTGCAAGAATTTGACATATTGGTTTTTAGGTATTAATATTTCCCTAATATTGATATTTCAAAATAGGACTTCTCCTCCAGTTTTGATGCTAGAACAGAAACAAATGCAGTTTTAGAATCCTTGGAACATTTCTAACACACTCACATTCGGCTTTTTTCCATTTCCCATTTGTTCTCTTTTTATATGGGGTCAAAATCGGGAAAATTGAAAGATTTTGGGAGCTTTTATTGATATCGATATTTCAAAATGGGACTCCTTCTTCAGTTTTGATGCTAGAAGAAAAACAAATGCAGTTTTAGAATCCTTTGAACATTTCTAACACACTCACATTCGTTTTTTTTTTCATTTCCCATTTGTTCTCTTTATATATGGGGTCAAAATCAGGAAAATGTTAAAAAAAATTTGCGTGCTTTTCATTGATATTGATATTTCAAAATGGAACTCCTCCTTCAGTTTTGATGCTAGAACAAAAAGAAAGACAGTTTTAAAACTCTTGGAACATTTCTAACAAACGTTCGTTCTGTTTATTTTCCATTTCCCATTTGTTCTTTCTTTATATGGGGTCAAAATCGGGAAAATTGAAATATTTTGGTCCCTTCACTTCGCCCCCGGGGGGGGGGATTATTGTCGTAGCGTCATAAAATTTTAGGAACGAATAGTCCACCAACTAAGGGTCCTTCTACAACAAAAACATGCAAAATGACCATGACATCGCAAGGGCCCCCGGACGATCTCCTTAAAAATGATGGGAGAGTTCCGCATTTGCAAAAGGCATCGCATCAACAGAGCATCACTGTTGATGAAAAAATCAACCTCGAGACTTGAGGAAATTAAAAAATTAATCAAAATACATCGTGAATACATCGTGAAAAACTTCCTGGTTGAAACTGGATACTGTTGTAAACTTATTTGATTGACAATCAGCTTAATAGTTTTCACTTCAATTGTTTTCACTTTCAGTTAACTGATTCAGAAATAGTTAGTATTTCACTGTTGACTTTCAAGTTGAAAAAAAGAGTACATTTATATTCTAATTGTATTTATGATTGTGTTTAGTGTTAGTTGTTTCATTAGTTGTTTATGACATTATAGATTTTATGGCCATGCTAATAGTCTTGTTTTTGCTTCAATTGCAGGTCCTAGTGGATGAGAAACGAGTAAACAATCACTTTAAAATACTAAATACGGGAAACACTAGATTATGGGAAATAAAATAAGCTCAATTAGCGTCGACACGCCAACTGCAGCTTCAGTCGACACTAAGGGCCAAATCACTAACGATTGGATAGCAGCAAACAGTAATACAGACTGGATACCAGACCGTGTAAGTGATGTCCTCCTGATGATCCTGACAGTCGTTATGATAACCCTAACAGTCTTAGTCTATTACATTAGAAAACAAATGGAGCTACTGGCCAAGCGCGTAGGAGCGGAGGATTTTCACCTCCGTCCGAACGTGCTCAAAACAAAAGGGACATTGTCAGAAATGTAACCACTGTAAATGTAGGGGGACACGTAATAATTAATGTGCAACCCGGCTTGAAATGGCCTAGTCACTAAAAACGGCCGGTGCGGTCTAACATGCCGACGCTGGCAGCGACCTTCGGAATGCTGTCAACGGAGGTATAACCTAAGTTGGCTCTAAATCAATTCGTTATATTCGGTCTATAAGTTAACGTGTCAAACCCATTAAACAGATTGCAGCTCCGCTGAAAAATGTTTTACAAAATTTCATATAACCAAATGTTAACTCGACACCTACTCGATGTTTTTTATTATCGTAAACTAGCCCTACACATAGTAACCATACATGTGAGTTCTTACGAGTTCTACAATCTACAATTACCTCTGCGCTCACTCCGTCGTTTGCTTTAATGAAGATTTGAAATAGTTTGAAATAGGTGTCTGGACTAGACAGCAACTAGGCTTCGCGTGCAGTCAACAGCCTTGACTTCAATTAACCTTGCTAGCAGTGCTCTGTTTTCTCTGTGCAAGGCAGGGAACGATACCAAACTTGCAACGAATAAACTCTACGGAATTGTCATCCTGTTTTCATATTTCCACAAGATCCATGTTAAATGCGAAATGTTATTCAATATTGTTGATTTAATGCAAATCGAAATTGAGTTTCTTTTAATTGTGTTTTTATAATTGTGTATCTGGCGTTTTTATTTTTATTCTCTTACCCTAAATACTGACGGTTGTTATTTTTCCATAGTAGTAGTGTAGGAACTCGTTTTATAGTTTATTTTGTTCGCCATGCGCCATGCCCCTCTTCCCCCGTTCACCTCAGAAGTCTTATAAGCGGTGAGGTCATTAGGGCCCGCGCATTTGGTCCGCATCCCGTCCTATAACAACATCGCTACCAGTAAACGTCGCAGTTCTTCAGCGTTTCCCTAACCTCTGCCCGTATATTTGGTGGCCAGAGAGTTGACGGACCCACGAAGTTAAGAAGATATAATTGAGAAGTCAAGAAGACATAGTATTCGACGAGAGACCACAGAAGTTTGAGAAGAAGATCCAGTGACTTCAGCAAATCTACGCGGCGGAGAAGATAACAGGTAAATACAGTGAAATCAAGAGAACTACCGTGAAGATCGTCTAGTAACGACAAGAAGTATAAAATCTAAGAAGTGGATATGCAGAGACAGTCAGAGCAACAAGAAATCGAGAATAAGGACAGCATCTACAGACCGAGAGCTTCAGAGATCTACGGAAAGGGCGGCTACAGACCTAAAAACTACATCTACGAGGTGGTTCAGCTGACTACAGCTACGTTATCTTCGTGCTGCGGACGAAGCAGTAACGGTGCATCGCCTACAACAACGGCAGAGATCACGACATCGTGCGACAACTAAAACTACAATTTAAGATAAGTAAAGCAGCAACAATTAATTGTTATAATTGTTACAGTACTGTTGCAGCCTAGATATTCGTTGCGCTTGAGAGAGACAGCGTGCAGCAGCAGTGGTAGAGTTTTTGTCAGGCAGTTTTTTTTTGCATTAGCCAGTGCGCGCAGGTGTCATGGTCAAACAAAGGCTACACTTGCAGTGAGTGCAAGCAATGTATTCAATAATCCATAGACATGAGTTTTTTAAGAGTTTAAGAGAGGTTTTTAAAAAAGTGAGTGGCGCTATTTTCTTGGAGTGTTGTTATAAGTGAATTAACTAAATTTGTATTGTTTTAGTCACTGTTGTATAAATTTGCGTTTGAGCAACCGTTAAATTGGGTTGAGCAGTGATGTTATATTGGTAAAAACTAGACACCAAACTAGTAACGTAACTATGCCTGAAATTTCAGTAACCAGCGCGTTTGCAACGAGTACAATGACTATCACGGTTATTTTTCTGGCGATGATATATTGGCGAA
The DNA here is from genome assembly GCA_030386875.1 of Morinoia aosen. Lineage (NCBI taxonomy): Eukaryota > Metazoa > Arthropoda > Malacostraca > Amphipoda > Talitridae > Morinoia > Morinoia aosen. Next base: position 56,859,238 of record CM059576.1, on the reverse strand, counting down.
AGAGACATAAGTATCCTTAAATGCCTTCTGCAGCCTGTGCAACATGTAGGTCATGTAATGCTACCTGTAATTTGAGCAAAGAGGTCGGTTGCAAACCATGCTCTTTACAAGTAATCCCTGCTTGGTTGTGGGTAGGAAGGACATTTTTGGGGTGACTATATTTTGGTCATTTAACTAAAAACCATATATGAGTTTGTTTGCTGGTTGCGTCTGGTGGGATGTAGCAGGGGGGAAGTGCGTTCCAATTTGCCTAAAGGTAATGCTGAAGACCTTTGTAAAATTCAACATTCTAGCGTTGTAGCATAAGTAGAGTTCGAGAAAGTACTACGGATCAAGGGATCCATTATTGAGAGAACAATTCGCTGTATTAAGAGGACAGGAATTGATTGAAAGATGATGTACAAGTAATACAATGCAGTGAAATGCTGAAATAATGATGAGATATACTGTGGTAATTAATATGATTTTCAGTAAAGAGGATAAATAATAGTAGGAGGGAGTAAAGATACTCTTCCAAGTGAAGTGAATAATAGTGGATGTTATTCTGATGATACCTGATGTCATTGCTCTGAGTATGAAAGAAGAAATATGTGAGAAAAACATAGAGCAAAAAGAGCAGAGACCGCGGCAGAGTTAGTGTGCGTGAGATAATAAAAAAAGAGCAGAGACCGCGGCATCAGGTTAACATCAGGTTAACATCGGCATCTTTGGGATGCTTTATTTCCAATCAAGAGTTAGTGTCCGTGAGATAATAAAAATAAAGAAGAGAAAGACTCTTCTAGTGCATGTAAATGGTAAACCCAGAGAGGTAAATGATACCGACAAGGCTGTTGATATATCTGGTAAATGGTTTAAGGTTACCAGGTGAATTTACCAGCGTGGTTGAGTAATACTGTTGAGAAATAGTATGAAATTAATGCGCGCAGGCAAGTGAATAAGCTTTAAGAGAAGCTGTTACCGTTGATTTTCGATGGGACTCTGACTTTAGTTCATAATTTCATGTGGTGGAAATAATACCATTGATACTATGACGGTCAGAGTTTAGCATTGTAGATTGCGATTGTCATTGTGCTGGCGAACAGAAGTACCATACGAGAGTAATATTGAGAGGCGATAGACGCCCATTAATTAACCACACATGGTTTTCTGGTAATTATTTAAGAGTAACGAGTAATAGAAAGGTAGGGGTGCAGAGCAGCACGCATAATTTCATGTGCTGTTGCGTTGCAGCGCGTGCAGTACGAGTGAGTAGTTTTTGCAGCTTATTTTTCTGCATTGGCTCAAGGCCGCAAGTAGCTCATGCTGCACCATGCAGGCATTGAACTTGACCAAGGCCGTGAGCGCCGTATTTCCGGTGGCGGCTCTGGCTGCCAGTAGTGCCCAGACAGCAGATAGACGACAGCGTGGTCATGAATATGACTAGGTTGAAGAAGAAGGCCTTATTATTGTTCACCAGCTTCGCTGCCTACTTTCTTCCTGCTTGTGTTAGTGCGTTTTCTTTATTCTATTATTGTTGCTAACATAAATCGAGGTGTATTATGGATAAAATATATGTTTAATTATGTTTATAATATTTTTTTTGAAAATATTTTTGATTTTTGAGATGTTTTATTTTCAATAATTTCCCGCTGAGGAGCAACAATTTGCTATGTTAATTAGTACTGAATAATTTTATAAATGCAATTTTTATTCGTTAGATCACTTGGTTAAAATTGTAAAAAATTTTTTGCGATAAGTACCTCACTTTCTAAGAGGGTGGGAGAGATAAGTGTGCGCAACCCCAACCCCATGCGCGTCGGAGTCTTTATAAGCAGTCGGCATCTAAGACCTGTCGCTATCGTTCTCGTCACCTCCTGGAAGTGAACACCTAAGAAAACGTCTCCCGCGTTCCCTTACCACAACCAGCCGCACCTTTAGCTGCACAGTAGCGTTTTGAAATATCCATAAAATGTACCAAAAACTAATTTTTCTTGAAAAAATAAGGCCTAAATCGAAAAAGTGGCATGTGTAAAACAAGTTTACTTTCAAAAAATACATATACTGGCCAATTTTCAAACGAATCATACGAAAAAAGTTAAAAATTTGGACGATCTCCTCAATTAAATGTGTTCTTCTACCAATTCTTGGAAACCAAATTTATAATTTCTGTGCGAGCATTAAAATCAATATACACATTTAAAAATACCAAACCGTTATTGGCGTAGAATACCATTTGTTTCAAGTTAAAAGTTTGTTAATTTTTTCAAACGACTCGTCGACGAGTTGTTTCTCAGCAGGAAGAACTTAAGTACGACCCATCGATGGATTGTATCGCAAGCAACGTGTTAACAAATGTTATCATTAGAGATCACGCATTTCAATACCGCTTCTTCATTGTGTTGTTTCTCTGATGTATGAAAAATTTTCAGCGTTCCTTTAAACTTATGCTAATTAAAACGCTGACCATGTTCGCGCGGTCCCTACGGTTGGTTAGATTAGATTGATGGAAGCTGAATTGAAAAACCGATTTTACTGCTCAAATAAATTTCAACCCTTTTTAATAAGTTCGAATTATGCTATAATAGTTCCCTCGAATGCTCAGCTCTATTTCCCCGAACGTAGTGAAATGTTTGAAATGGTATTTGTTTATACCGATATCTGAATGAGCAATTTACCTCGTGGTGCACATGTTTTCAAATGCGTAATCAACGTATCAAGATTGTTTAACTGTTGTTCTATGACATTAAAGCGTGTTGGGCGATCCCCAGCATTCCATGGTTTTTGTGTAAAATTTTATTTTATTTGATGCAGATATTTGGTCATGCTTTCTTAGCGATTGAACCTAGTATTGATTGTACGCGTACCCCAATTTCATTATTATCAGCAATATTTTCGGTTAAGGCAATATTAAAAACTAGTTTTCCCATGTCCTCGGTACTAAGCCGAAACAAAATTTTTTGTTTAGTTATGAAACATCAAATTCATCCCAAAATACTAAAACATTTTTGAAAACTAAACACTGAGGGCCGTAAACTGGGCACATTGACTGCTAATTGGTGCATACTGTATGTGTACCACGAGGTAAATTGCTCATTTACGTACCAGTTTCTATTAGAATTATTTCACAACCTTTATTTAAATTAGACTATAATGCACCTGATGAAAAACAATCATACAATTATATTTTTCCCACTTCTTAAAAAGAATAAAATCATAGTTATGAAGTGAAAACGGTTTTTAGTTCTCCTACTTCCAACCTAACCAAACAGACCTTAGCAACCGCAAAAACGCAGATGTGTTAATTTTCATCATTGCAACAGTAGTTGGTAGCCCATTCCACTGGGCATTTAAATCGGTCAATGTGAAGTATAATGCAATCACGGAAATGAATAATTATATTCCAAAAAATCACTAAAGGAACCCATTTAAGAACGTTTTACATGAACGACATTCTGCTCGCTGATGCTTTATTTTCGAATTATTGAACTTTGGAGTTGGCCTTCCAGCGCAAAAGGAAGCGAGCGTAATTTAATTAAAAACGGAAGCTAACCCCCTATTACAAACGTAAAGAGGTTGGGTCGTGAGGGGGAGGCTTAGTTCTTCTAGCGAAAATTATAAATAAAGCTTCTAACCCACCCATCAACTTGACGACCGCAATCTTGTTTACATCGGCTCTAAGATGGCGACCACCATGGGCGCCAACTTCAAAGTTCAATTATTCGAAAATTACGCATCAGCGAGCAGAATGTCATTCATGTAAAACGTTTTTAAATGGGTTCCTTTAGTGATTCCTGGGATCGGAATTATTATTTTCTGTGAGTGCATTAAACTTCACATTGACCTTTAAATCTGCAGAATTTAAAGATAATGGTGTCACACACACTGCTGCATGATGTAAGAAATGATCACTGAAGTTTGATCTGATACCAGTTTGTAGCCGTTCACAATATTATCACGTTTCCTACGATGGGTTAAACTAAATTTGAACATTTAATTCGAATTGAAAGCCAATCGTTACCAGAAATTTTGAAAATAGCAAACATTAACTGGATCGTGCCTTCATTAAGCTTTCGTTAAGTGTTTATAAAAATTTAGTGATTGCAGACCGATCAGCAACATTGTGAAATCCCCTCTGTGACCACTAGTGGATCCCTCCCCAGGAAACGTTGTAACTGTAATGTCATGCAGCGAAGTGATTTCTTACTTTCATCATTGCAAGACACAGAGAATCGTTCGAAAAGAAATGATGAAACTAGAAGGCATAACACAAATTTCACTGCAAGAAGCATATGAATCTCAACTCTCTTTGAGAAAAGTGAGATTTTTTGCTCCATTTGTTCATTTGAAGCTAGAAAAATAAAGATTGTTTACGCAGCTGCTAATGAGTTTCTACCTCGACCAGTTTTCGAGCAATTTTAGAAAAACTTATAGTCATGGCTTAGAAAATTTTTAGTCAATGGCTCTTAGCAGTCACATTTTGAACACTTTCGTTAGATTCCCTACTCCTAAACTCCTCAATTTGCAGTTTTCGGATGCTCAAATCGTGGAAGGTTTCTGAGACAGTCTGGCGCTATGTATTGAACTTATTTGAATAAAGATGCCACAGATCTAGGTGGAAAATTAAAATCACCGTGTCATAAGAGATAAAGGCTTTTGAAAGATCCCTCGTACACGTAGATTTGGGCTGCACTAATACCGGATAACAGTGACACTTAGCGGTAGAAATTTATTTTCCACCTCACATCCTCGTCTAGAGCAGAGCAAATATTAAGTTTTTCTTAGGGTCGAAGTAAAACGTAGTAGTACAATTTGGGAAAGTCATCCCTTCAAAATTTTACGCTGCTACTTTGCAGACGCTATGAGCAATTTTTTATTTTTTTAATTTCTTCACTGGTAATATCATTTTTTTAAATAGGCTCAGTAACATTATGAGTGTGCAGGTGAGATTTGTCATCTATCATTATTTATTGATACCAAAATTTCAGAATTAGAAGGTTTTCATCCAGAGCTGGCAGTGCCAGCTCAAGGAATTTCCAATACGTGCTCTTTATTGAAATTATAAAACTGATATATCAGCGACCAATGTATTAGTCGTGAAAATCTTATTTGATTATTGCACACAAAAAACATTGCAGTAGTATACGACCTCAGGTTTGACGCGTCCGGTGAAGTAAAATGAAAAATTTCTATGAGTTCGCTGTGAGGTGGCAATAGCCTTCGTACTGACCTCACATGCCTCGCGTAAAATCAGTGACCAAGATAACACAAAGGACAAATGGAACTCTATTTGTGTATTCTGGACTAAGAAGTAAGCAAAGTACAGTTTGTTGATAGCGATTCGATGACTAGGTGCATATCGCACGCATTCCGGACACAAATTGTTTCAAGGAGAGATCCACGTTCGAGTCTACCAACTCAACATTGACGCGCATCCAAACTCTCAAAATAAATTCATCCAAACTAGACAATGTTTTCATAAAAAAGTGGAAACCTGCGTATCAAAAACAAGGTACATGATCAACCTAATAAAATTTTTGGCTGCGTATCATTTATTTCACAAAATAATTTTTCATTGTTCTGTATCTCATTATCAAAATACCTTAGACGCAGTACCAGAAATATTTTCTGAGCAGTACATTTTCTCAAAGCAAAGGCTCCAGTGAGCGTGACATCGCAGAAAATAGGCCGCTGTTCCAATGTCTGCAAAGGCATATTTTGTCACCAACGCTTCACTATTTGTCGCTATTTACTCTGCAGTTATTTATGAGGTTCGTCCCATTGTTGTAAAACGGAATTTTTTTCTTCAACTACTCAAGAGATAGGAGAAAATACCCGCGCATTTACTTCCCCTGCCCCTAAGGACTTATATATGGGGAAAATCAGTGCATTGAGGATGATTGTACGTTGTTATTATTAACAAACAACTCATCGATGTTTACAAGAATTTGCTGAAAGAAAATAAAGCTACAGTTTACATTTTCGAATTTTGTTGTGCCAGATTAAAACTGATAAATACCACAGAATGCTTACTGTAAAAGCTAAGCTTTCCTCTCAACTTCTTGTCATATGATCAGCCAAAACAATTGCAACTGCAGTCATGTTAAAGAATCATTGGCGAACATAACGAATGCCTCTAGCCTGTATTGCGCTCTCATGCAGTCGGTACAAGTGACGCAATATTCATCCTCAACATATTTTTTCACGTGAGTTGTGAGGAAAACCTAATGATGGTTGAATTCGGCATGGTATGCTGTGGTAATATAGAAAATTTGTTTCTTAGTTGTTCTTGATACGTCAAGCAAAGCCGGTTGATCAAACTGATATTTTTAGTCGTTCGAATATTATCAAAATTTACCATTAAATGCACTTTTTATTCGAATGCATGTTACTGGAAAAGTGTTTCTGCGTTTCCATTTTAGAGCATTATAAATTTGAGACAGAAGAGATACTCAAGATGAATCTTCAAGAGGGGTTGCAAGTACAGTATGCTTAGTGGAATAGTGTTGGCTTTTTTAGTACGAAATAAGTAAACTTTCTACCCATATGTGATAGCAGTTCATTTTGCTAGTCATTTTCTTGTAATTTTGCGAGCACTTTAGTGTGAAGGTGTGTACTTTACCTCAAGATAGTTTTTATTGTTGTACTGTCCTTCAGAGCATCGTAATTTGTGCAAGATTCTATATATCCAGGTATCACATCTGCGTTGAATTGATCGAGTGAGCAGATTAATTTAAGATCAATTTTGCTTGCTTGTGTTTGCAAGGACGTAACAATGATCCAAAGTGCATCCAGTAGCCCCTCTTTAATATGAACAGAAGTTCATTGTATATTATAGTAACCGTTCGATTCCTGGCAAATTCTGAAGAATTTGCAAATAATTCTATCCCTCACAAAAAACAAGCGTATGCTCTTCACCATGTCGTTCTGATCAACTTCCTCCAACGTTTTGCGACGTTTATCTAAGGCAAATTTTAATTTCTGCTTTGAAAATCGTGAATTTACTTATGAGCAATCGCCACATGATTGGTCACCTGAGCTATTGTCATAATTATACGTACGAGCAATTATTTTAGGTACGAGCCTTGACGTACGGGCAATTGTATTCATAAAGAAAAAAAAGTCGATGGTTAGCTCCAAGCTGATGCTCCTGAAATTCGGTGCTGCAGTAATGACATAAAATCAACATGTGGTTGATGTGCGCTCTAGTGGATCGATTGACGGACATGGCGAACAAAGCAATTTTCAATGCGCAAAATGTTTTTGCACTCTCAAATGCATTGTTGCGATGTGGTTTATAAATCTATGAAACTACCGCGATTGATCATAGGGCACCCTCGTACAGAAGAATTCATATTGAGAGCACGAATGACTCGCGAAACATAAACTGGAAGCTCGCTCTTTCAAGATTTTTCGATCCAAACGAGTCGCTAATGAAGTCTATGACACAAACAGGCGCGCGCTGCTTCGCCATCAGAATGCACGCCTTGTTTAATTATAATTAAACAAGTAACTCAAGTACTCCAATAATTATTGGAGTTTAAATGATATTATGCTGGTCAGCATCGTCGAATGGAGTCTCTCTCCAAGTGCAGCTTTAGTGATACGTTACGCATCTCTATAGCGTTTAGTTTTCGATATTAATTCACAATGCTAACCGCAAAGACGGTACTTTTATCAAATTGATTCTAAAAACATCAATCATGACAACCAATTTTAACGCGATCGTCTTCGTAGAGTACGTAACAAATGGGCTCAGTTCCACCACACTGCGTCGAGGGAATCAATAATTCAATTTGATTGTAAACTTCGCACCTGTCAGCTAAGATCAAACAAACAAGCAGTATAAAGGCTAATCAGAGCGTTATAGATGAGATTAAACAATGCAGCTGCACTCTTCAGAGCGTTCAGGCGTTAGGATTCAGTCTAAGGATAAAACAGTGCGGTGTAGCTCGACAAGATGCGGTTTGTTCCGAAGCCAAAATTAGTGATCAAGTTACTTGGATTTCTCTGCTTCGACGTGGATAATGGAATAGTGAAGAGAAGTGGGTTCTGGTTAGCATATGGGTTGGGGTGTTGGCTAGCCGCTGCTTTGACATTTACGTACATGAATGAAAGATTCAAGAACCCTGCGGACGGAAATTATGACAGTGAAACCAGTCTGAAAATATTAACAATACGAATTTGCACCGTATGTGTGATTCTGAAGGGATTCATCACGTTCTGGAACAGCAAAGGACTTGCTATGATGCTACATTTTGTGGAATGTTCTTCAGAATCGTTAAGCTCACAAAAGAAAAAGAACTTATTTGATTTGCTGACGCTCAGTATGCTAGTGGTGACAATGATGGGAAGTGGCACTTTTGCAGGAAAATTTACTGAGTCGCAAATGGGTTCATGGTCACATTTTGTAATCATGGGCTCAATCGGAACTTTTTTTCTAATCCAAGGTGTGATTCCTGAACTTCTCTTACGACTGCCTTATGTTTCTTGCATTCGTATATTGAAAAATCAGTCTCGGAAATTGATCAAAATTTTGAAACACGGAGGTCACGGAAAGCCTACTCTAGAAGATCTAAAGCGCTATGAACGCTTTTTGGAGGAGGTAAATGAAATTACGAAAATATTTTGGGCTCCTGTAGTTAAGGAACCGGCATTGAGTTTTTGAAGTAGGGAAGGGACCATACCAAGCATTCTAATGAATTAATTTAAAGCCGAGATATAATCCATTAAAAATTTAGGGAAATTATGTGGGACAGCCGGAAGTTCGGATAAAATTTCCAGTCTTCGAGCGATTTATTTTACTATGAGAAATTTCGCGAAAAACCAAATGTCCATTAAATTGTTCATATAGTGCATCGATTACAAAATGACTTCTTGATGCCCACTTTCCAGTTATCCAGTGACTCAGTGAACCAGGGACCTTATTTTCAAACAATTTTTTCCATGTTAGTGGCACCGCTGGTTACGTGAGTTCTATTGAGTAGACTTAGTAGAACTTTCGCTGTCAAATGTGCCGGTAAGTGCAGCAAATTATTCGAAGCGCAAGGGCTGATGTACAGTTTCATTGCGTTCAAACCTCTGCAATGTGTTTGGAAGGCAGAAGACAGCATAGAAATAGTTTTGGCGTGGTGAAACCTACTGTAAAAATGTGGCTGACAAATGAAGAGTGAAAAAAATGTTATTTTATTCTATGTATTTTCGTGAATATGCAGCTCTCATTTGACATTTAAATGGCTGTAAGCCCTTTAATGTCTCTGAAGGCCAGGGTTGCGGAGTCGGAGTCGGGAGTCGGAGTCGCCGGAGTCGGATGTTTTAGGGTGGAGTCGGAGTCGGAGTCGGAGTCGCTTCTCTGAAGTGTGGTGGAGTCGGAGTCGGAGTCGCTACTCTGAAGTGTGATGGAGTCGGAGTCGGAGTCGGAGTCGCTTTTCCGAATGTGGTGGAGTCGGAGTCGGAGTCGGAGTCGTTCATTCGGATGTGGTAGAGTCGTGGTTGGAGTCGCTATTTTTTGGTGTCTTCGATTCTAATTTTTGCAAAAAATTATATATGACTGTTTAAAACCAAAAGTAAACATAACAGAGTTAGAATAATTTGCTGAAAAATCTAAAAAATACGCAATGTTTTTGTTGATTATTTTGTTCTAAGTTTGAAACAGCGTATTTATACCTATCACCTAATACCGTCATGTTATCTAGTCATTGAGGGTTTGCACAGATATATATGAGAAACCTACGAGTGCGAAATATAATTTTTGTACTCAGCATTAATGTATATATTATAGTTAAAAGCAGGAATTAGTAATTGAAATCATCGCAAACTCATTCTGTATATTTTTGTTTTGTTCATTTCTCCTTCAATTGATACATAAGAACTGGAAAATAGTAGTAAATGTGTTGCAAGTTACTTGTAGAACATTTCATCTGATGCAAAACATTGTACTTACATAAAGAGTGGTAACTCTGTACGCTCTTAATGATGCATTGATTGATAATGACTAGTCTTTGCAGAAACCCAAAGTTATGTTGTGATCATGAATATTTCTAGTCTTTAGGTTATGATTCATTGCCAATGAGTAGTCTTTGCCAAAACCTGAAGCTATGGTCTCGTACACAAAGACTTCTAGTTTTCAGGTTATGTTATCAAAATTAATTTGGCTTCCTTGTCTTTAGGTCAAGTTAACATGTATTAAAAATGAAAATTTCTGCTCATATCTAAAGTTATTCCTTGAATGTTATTTGGTTCTTTCAGAGTCATGTTGTACTTCACTATATCATCATCATGTTTAATTTTTATCTTCGTATCACTCCCCAGTTTCTAAGTAAGCATACGCTGAAATGGAGAATTTTATTAATTATGTTGATACAATTTTAAAAATTGAAATAGTATTCGTTTTGTAGCGTTATATAATTAATCACTTCTTGTTAAGGAAGATTTGGAAATGTAAGGTAATCAATATCGGCATTGAGACACTTGAAAAAATTAAAATACAATGTAAACGAGCTGCAATGAAAATAATTACACACAGTAGCAACAACTTCACTCACAGTCACACACATATTGTAACTGAAAACAATGCACTATCTCAGCCGCAGTGGTTGTTGTTTGTTCTTGCTGGAAACGTTTCAAATTGCTCTAAAAAATACGAAATGAGAAGAAGGCGGGTGTTTATTACAATAACAAAGTGTCAAATACAAAGTAAAAAGTTAGACGAAAATAAGACATAGTATCATATTACACGCAAAGAAACTAGAAGTGACTTTCATTCGTAAAAAACGTTCCGAAAACATCAGGCCCCTGCGACGAAAGCAGAACAACTTTTGCCTATTATAGCGGAAATGTAACATAGAGTTGAGCAATAATATGACACTTTTTCTGCATTGTTACTCTGCATAGTGTAGAAACAGAGAAGAAAAAGCAGTCTGCAATTCTTGCCTACCTTATTCACACGTATATCATAATTTTGGGGATTTGAAGCATAGTCATTCAATTAACTATTATAATTTCACTGAATTAGTGCATACCTAGTTATAAAAAACTGTTGATACATATCTATGCTTCTCATTGTAGACCGTGCCTACATTACCTACTCAGAAAACACTTGTCAGTAATATACAGGGTGTTTCAGATTCAGAATAAGAGGCAAAAAATTGCACACCAAGTAGAAGATATCCAAATAAAAACTTTTTCTACTATTAAATTTTCCGAAGAAAGAGACATTGAGATATTAGCCGTTTATTGTTTTAAAGGATGAAATTTGATGACTAAATTACTCGCAATATTTATTTTGAATTTACGTTGACCGGGCGAAATGTTCTAGTTGCATGACCTCCTAGATCTCCTGACATATGACTCCACTCGATTTCAATTTTTGGGGACACATGAAGAGCTTTGTCTATGCTACACCCATTGAGTCTGAGGAAGATCTTGTGGACAGAATTGCAGTGGCTGCAGGTGAGATACCTTAATGCCAGACGTGTTTCCTAATATCCGGCAGCCGTTAAGGCTAACATTCGAAAAGTGCATAGATGTAGGTGGAACACATTTTGAACATTTAGTGTAAAGTAAATTAAGAATAAATATCGCGAGTAATTGTGCCATTAAATTTCATCCTTAAAAACAATAAACAGCTAATACCTCCCAACCCCGATTTTTTGGGGGAACATTTCGTAGGGCCTAAAGTGTTTAGTTGGTCATTTTCTACTTGATGTGCAATTTTGTAACTCGTGTTCTGAAACACTCAGTATACATAATTGTGGACACGACTCGTCATAAATGACGGGATTCGATATTGTCTGTATAGAAATCTTCTAGATGTGGATCATAAAGAAATATTTCCATCCTAATGGTACCCGCGATGAAAATATTCTAGTATTTGTGCACTGGTGAAACTCGCATCACAGAGACAGTCATTAAGCATCTTTAAGAGCGTGAAAGGGAGACAGACCAACCAACAAAGACGGACAGCCAATTTTATTTGTTCAACGAAATTTCCTGTTGAATATCTTCCGTATTTCTGATGGCGGCTTTGTGGAAGAAAAAGTATTCTTCAGTTGGCCTCTCTTAGTTCACGGACAAGAATTTGAAACTTTTGAAATTAGATCTTTTTGTTTTTTGTTTTTTGTTTTGCAGCTGCATCTTTTCCTTTCGCTTTTTGTGTTTAAATTTAACTTTCTATAATTAAGCATGTTTGCGCTTCTAGCAGACCTGCATTAACCTTAAATAGATTTAATAACCATTACTTGTGACGCTTTGGCGTTCACTCATTAAATTATCTTTGAGCTTGCTCTGCTTGGGCAGCATGTCGTCCTTTTAATAAAAGTGGGTCTGGTACCTCTAAGTTATTTCTCTTGCGTAATAAGCAGTCTCTTTCTGCGACTTGAACTCCACGACCCGGCTCTTGCAGCCTCTTAAATAGGCATTTATTATTCAAGGTAATTAATTGTCAATTAATTGTTAAAATCTTAGTGCTACATGCAATCTTGCAATAAGATACGATTTTCAGCTAGTCGGCGACCAGACATCTTAAAACTCTGTATCTCTCTACTCAGAACGCCTCTAAAATTTCCTACCGGAGTACCGTGCTGATGACCGGCCGCGTCCATTGGATGTCTTCTATTTTTAGCAAGTTTCGTTTTAAAAACTAACCTTATGTTAAAGAAGATTTTCGGTCTCCATTTTAAAGGAATTTAATGATAAAAATATTACAGAGGACGCTGCTGTGCGTACTGTTGGAATCCTCAAGATACGCCTAACTTGGATACGGTTTTTATTTGCGCATCTCGGGAAACGACTTGCTGTCGTTCCCTTGAAGTTCTTCTGTATTTGAAATAAATGTTCCAACAGTCGCCTTTAAATTTTAAATCCTAAAACTCCATTGTATTAACATAGGAGAGATTATGCTCACGAAATAGCTAAACCTATTTATTTATTTGTTTAAAGGAGACACTTGACCGTTTATTGTATAAGAACAATCAATACTATACTGGATGTCCCGAAAAAATGTCCCATACTTTTTAATTGATTATATCTCCGCTTTAAATTAACATATTTTAATTGCCTTTCATTTACAATTTAGTAAATTTTGTTTCCTTTTCAAATAATTTGAGTTTTTGAAAATCAGTTGCATAACCGCTTTACGATGACCGATTTACTGAAAGGGGTAGAAAAATTGTTCAAAGGGAAAGTTTTAAAAACAACACTGGTGTTCTTCTTCATTTCTCAATACCTACTGTTAAGAATAATTTCATAACGATGTATCCTACATACCACCAAGTATTTAAGACCTCTGAGAGGTTTCAAGTTTCAAGTGTTCTCAATAATAGTGTTTCAAGAACTGAAAGAAAACGGTGGAATAATGGGTAAAACTCTTCGTTCAATGGTGGCTAGAAGTAATACTTGCCTTAAGAGAAATGGAGGGTATGTCGAAGGATACTAAATTACTTTATATATTTAAACGTTATTTAAGGTTATGGTTTGTTACTCTTTAAAATTTTTGTTTGTTTAGTTTTATGGAGAGTACAAAATAAGGAGGAACATCAATATTGTTTTAAAAATTTTCCTTTGAACAATTATTTTTTCTACCCCTTTTAGTAAATTGAACATTGTAAAGTGGTTATTCAACCGATTTTCAAAAACTTGAATTAATCGAAAAGGAAACAAAATTTACTACGTTGTGAAAAAAGACAATTCAAATATGTTAATTTAAAGCTGAGATATAGTTAATTAAAAATCGGGGACATTTTTATGGGACACCCGGTATAACAAAAAACCAGGTGTCCGTCAATTTATAAGTAAGTATATGTTCTCGTGCGTAATTTCCCTTATGTCATTACAATGGGAATCTGCTTGCTTGGACAGTATCATAAATACCATTGAAATATTATGAAAAACCTGGCATCTGCTCACTTATGTATATAAGTAAAAACATTGCTTGAAAATCGAATCTACTGTCAAGAAAATGCGGCTTATCGCATTTTAATTTAAAAGACATCTTAATGCTTAAAAGGTGTGGTAAATTTTTTAAAAACTTCTTGCGAACAATAATTTGAATTATAATGCACAGTGGTTGCTTGCTTGGTTGTTGTGTGCGTCTGTGACGTTTTTAAAGATGCTTAATGACGTATCTGTGATACGAGTTTTACCAATGCACAAGTACGAGAATACTGTATTTTAATCGCGGGTACTATTAGAATGGATATATTTGTTTGCCATTTTTATCTTGAGATTTTTTTAAAACGATACCATTGAATCCCGTCATTTTTGACCAAACACGTACACTAGTATCTTGATTATTAACAATCTGTAGTCAATTTCAAAGTCGTTCGCTAATAAAGAATATAATGATTAAATGCACAGGTTTCAATACCTGCAACCGTTTACTACTAAGAATGACTGTCGTGTGTTTATTTATACGTTTTGTGTCACGCTGTTCAGAAAAATTGATAGGAAGAAATTAGCACAGGCGATCTTAGTTTCAGTTCACGGTCAATTAATACACTCATTTTCGTTGCGCAAGTGCTCTATAACAAGTCACTTTCAAAACAATTAGAGCGATCCAGAGCCTTATATACTCGAGTTTGTATCGTGAATACCGAGTTCAGCGGGGTGTTGTATATTGCAATATGCTGTATTGTATATTACAATATACTCTATTACAATGTACTGTATTGCTTATTACAATATATGTACATACACAAGTTCGCAGTTACTTTCAGTAATGCTGAATTTCTGTATCTTGGATACGACACGAATGGCTATAAGTACTTCTCCTGCGGCTCAAAAATACTGTGTCTGAGTGTTTATTACTGTTATAAGAAAATTAAGTTACCTTTGGAAAAAGCTGAAAGCATGGAAACTCCACTCAAACGAAAATTTGTTGAAGAAAGGTATTGAATCTTGTCATTTTTGACGGTCCGTGTACACTAGTTAAGAAATAAAATATTCATCTTATAAATTATGAATAGGTGAAGTTGGGAGTCACAAAATTGTGAATAGGCGGAGTCGGTGTTGGAGTCGCCAAATTCTGGAAAAATGGAGTCGGAGTCGGAGTCGGAGTCGCCAAATCCTGAAAAGGTGGAGTCGGAGTCGGAGTCGGAGTCGCCAAATTCTGAAAAGGTGGAGTCGGAGTCGGAGTCGGAGTCGCCAAATTCTGGAAAGGTGGAGTCGGAGTCGGAATCGCAAATTTATTCCTCCGACTCCACAACCCTGCTGAAGGCTGCCATTCATCTAGCACAGCCTTGATTTATTGGAGTTCTTTTTAGACATTTTCTTGTTGTTTTGCAAATAATACCATACATGTGACCTTCACTGCCGAGGAGCAGTTTTTACCTTTAAGCTGATGTCAGTTAAAACTTGATGTCTGAGCCGAGCTGAAGATGTGGGTTGTGACAGTGATAATATGAGCAGAGAAGTACAGACGTTATGTTTAAATTCAGTGCGAACCCACCCTGAGAGAAATTTCTGGCACTCCTGTGTGTCTCAAACGAATGGATATTCGAAGCATTTTGATACACAGGTATTTCCTTTGACTATATTCTGTATTGAGGGGAACATCGAAATCGAATCCGTAATTTTTTTATTGCTTTATTCGCTAGAGATATGCTTACTTCACAAGCGGTCAAATTTTCCGAACGATCTGAGCACCGTAAGTGGGGGAAACGGGGGGAAGAGGGGTGGATTCGAATGCAGCTGATAGCGCCGGACAGTAACTGCATTAGACACGAACCAGAAATATCTGGATTTTGTTTTGTTGGCCTATTCGACACAGAGCTCCCTAGTTTAGAATTTAGCAAAGCTACACAACGTTCTTTTCTCCGTGAGAAAGGGAAACGAAATCGGGAAGGGGTGCAGCGCGTCGAGGAGGACGCCGCAGCGTGCGCTCCTAGAGCGGTGATGCGTATCAGTAATACCAGTTCCATACGTATCTGTGATACCTTTGGTACCAGTTCCTTCAAGGAACAGCAAAAAAATTGCAAGAAAAGATATTCATATGTTCAGATAGGTTTCAGAACGTCAACCGTGCCAATTTTGCCAAGTAATATAGCTTGCAAAAGCAGAAATGAAAAACTGTAGAAAAATGCGCTACCTTAACAGTTGAAAGTAAAAATTTCAAAATCTATCTCCTCCGAAAGTTATTATCGTAAAGCAATGATTTAGATCTCATTGAATGCGCAAAAAGTTGCGGCATAGCTGGATGCCTGTTCGTTTTCAAATTCACTGTAATTTTTTAGTTACATTGAAAAATCTAAAGAAAAATGCATGATTCAAAAAAAAAAATAATTTCGAATTTTATAGAAAAAAATTGCGAATTCTTTAACGAACCCACGTCCAGTCATTCATTAGCATTTTGCACATTCAATGAGACATAAATCATTGCTCTACGATTATAGCTTTCGACGAAGATAGCTTTTGAAAATACCCTTTTTTTTATTGGTTTTTCCCGATTATCTCGGTAACTATTTCGAAAATTAAAAAGCAGAAATACGTACCTATAACCCTATTGAAAATACATACGTGTGACATACTTCATAAAGATAGTTCCCATACAACAAACGTGACAGCCATTTTTCTGAATCTGAATTCCCCTAAAAACGGCTGAGAAAGTTGAATTACAAATTCACGTTTCAAACTTTTTTGTAGAAAACCGAACATTGCTTAGATTTCATGATTGGAGTCCAATTCTCTATAAAAAACCTAGTACTTTCTTTAATTTTTCTTCCAATTTTTAGACGTTATCTTTGTATTATTGTACTCACTGACCTGTCTGAGAAAGTCAAATATTTATGTAAATAAAATTGACTAAGTTAAATGTGTCATGGTTGACACACTTAAGTGCGTTGTGTAAGTCCAAGACACACTAAAGTGTGTCATAATACATAGGCTGATAATGTATATTATTGCCACATTTTTGTGTTTCGGCTTAGGGAAAACTTCACACATAAAAGTGTCTCAGCTTTGGGACAAGCTTTTTCTCAGTGCACTGATCTATTGATCAGTCTAAAGTAAATTTTCGGGGTTAAACATTATCATGTGATAGGATGTCAAAGATGTCAAAGGACGTTTAATATAGGAGGTCTTAAAAGTGGCTTAACATATTCGGGCCCATAAATTCATAAAGAGCTATAGTTAAATGCGTCCATAGGAATAGTCTTGAGAAATAATTTTCTTGATGTATCACGTATGTGGAAAATTTGTGACATTGATAGATTGTTTTTATGACCGATAGTTAAATTCCACGACTTCAATGAAACAGACAACTTTCTTTCACTTATAGTTCGGTGAATGCTGTTGTATCATATTTTCCCAACTAACTTTAGCAAAATTCACAATATGATTGATTTACCAACAAATTTGCTGGGTCACTAAAATCCTGTTCCTGTTTCAGTTCTGCTCTGTGGTGGACAACTTCATGGAGAGCATCAGCGTTCCTTTAACAATCTGCATTCTCATTGCCCTGTTCGCCATCACTACATTCTTCTTTTTGTCCGCCATCGTCCCAAACGAACTCAATGCAAACATAGTGGGAATACAGCTGTCAGTTCTGCTGTACATTTACTCTGGAGGAGATACGTTCCAAAGTGAGGTGAGTCCCTCACGTGTTAGGGTGGGTCGTTTTGGGGTCAAAACCCCTTTTTTATAAATTTGGTTGTTGGGTGCCATGAAAAAATTCAGGAATGACGTTGAAAGATTATCCGCAAAATATAAGGAAAATTGAAAATATTCTTGAAGTTCCGAATTGTGTTTGAAATAAAATATGATATCAAAAATGATGTTATGATAAAAAATATATATAAACAAAAAATGATAAAATGTTATAATGTTATTTAATGTTTTCACGATATTGTCCGCGTATCAAAGCAGAAAATATGTTGAGGATGCTCTATTTTATTTATCATAGCATTCGCGATTCCTGTGCAAAATTTCTACTTACTATAATATTAATTAATTAGGATTTTTGGAAATTGAATTTTATTTTAAAAAGAAAGGATTTTATGGGAAAGATAACAAATTCGTTTATTTGAGGTTATTTATTATGGTTTCCATTCACAGATGAACCTAACAAACAAGCCTGCAAAAATAAATGTAAGCAACAATTAAACAATATAATCCCTTTCCTGGGTTCCTGGGCTTAGACGTCAATTCCTTGAATTGTACTAATATTGACAAATTTACTTCTTCATCTTCTGTGTCATGCTGACGCTGCGAGGGGGAATTGAACCATTTGAGTGATGTTTTGGAAGGAATGTACGCCTCAATAAACTCAGCCCTAGAGATATCAACGATTTCAACATCTGTGTTATGAGTGGTATCATCAGAACTAGTTGTTTTCTCAATAACTATGTTAACGCTAGCGGTAGAAGCTTGTGACGAATTATGTGAAGCTGTCCTCCTTTTATCTCTTCTTGCTAATTTATTTTACACAGCAATGTGAATTGAACCGATGAACACTTTTCCTCCTATTTCGCTCATCTAGTATGAAAGTTAGTTCAATATTAGCCTTTTTCTTTTCTATGGAACATAAATATAAATAAAAATCTGCACACATACAACACGCAAAGTCAAGCAAATTCTTTGAAATTACGAAAAAATTATCTTATTCAGAGAAGTTTCTTCATCATTAGAGGGAGCCTTGTTGGATTTCATCAAAATTTGATGCTTGCTATGATAAGAAAAAGTCAAATCGCCAATGTGTTCAACGGAAACAGACGGATTTGAAGTATCACTATAAATTTCGGAGATTCTGCTTGCGATAGTTTTGCAAATTCTTCTTCCAGTCGGGTCTTCTTGTGTTTGAAATTTTATCAGCTGGTTTTTATGTAACACGGCTTCAATAACGTCTTCATAAGTAGGTAATTGTGTGCCCTTGAGCTCGGAAACTTAACCCAATATGGGGACATGAAATGAGGTACGCTTGGCAGCTACGACACTCGTGTTGAGAGTAGTATTGCCAGCAGCCAACTGCCATATCGAGTGACGCTTCTGTCAGTCTCGTTCTGAACAAGTCCAGAACGTGTTTCAAACCCTCTGAACGTTGTTGCACAGCATTATTCAGAGGTTCAACTTTCGTTATTTTATTTGTTTTTATTTTTCTGATTTGAAGAGTAATTTAAAATACTGTATATGAAAAATCATAGTCAATGTAAAACTTACTAGAAATACGAAACTTTAGATGCATTCCGGAACCTCGAAATATTCACCGATTTTGATAAAATTGAACATGTTTCATTTTAACATGTAACCACTTTCCATGAAACCCTACAATTGAATATCAAAAATTTTGGTTTGTATACTGCTCGACTTTACATACGATTATTTCAAAAAAACTTTATGGAGTCCATGTACGGAGGCAAATTCTGCAAGCATTATTTTACCTCAGAATAAATTTTAATAAACTCGCTAAGTTTCCTTTTTTACTCTCTTTTTATTTGTAACGCCAAGTGTGTTTATTTTATTTCTGGAATGAGCTCGACTCTTCCTTTTTTCTTTTACAGCAAAAATGAGACTGTTAGCTGAAAGCAGTTTACTAACTTTTAGAAAACCTAAATGCTCCTGTTCAGGAGACGAAGATGTTTTTATAAATTTTGAAAAACATTCAAGCCTCAGCCCTCACGCTGAAGGCCTATCGAAAATTTTCAGAAAATATATTAACCTCTGATCTGAAGGCAAGGACCTTTTTATAATTTTATGGAAAAAAATATAAAAGCCTCTACCCTGAAGCAGAAAGTCATTCAAGAGTTTCTTCCTAATTTGTTCCCACATATACGAGATGCGTCTGATAAGTTTGTTGATACGCTACATGTTTCATCAACTAAACTTGAGTGGCTATTTCAAATACTGGGTGCTAAAATGAGAACTGAAATATTGCATAAACCTTCGTAATATTGACCTACCATCATAACTATTTACCCTTCCCGATAGGAGATTGTTGATGACGATCAGAAAATGGTCAGTCACTCTATTTTATGACGGATACTTGCTATGATCTGCACCGGCTACTATAACTCGGGTCTGAAACGTGATACTCGACAAAACTTTACCCGAACGCTAACATACACTAACACGTCAACTATCCATTAGCGTTCTCCTTTATTTTGTGCCACTGGTGCACAATCGCGTGGTTTTCTCAAACATTTTAATCTTTGTTCTATAAAATATTCTCTTCAACCTTCCTGTCTTCATCTTTCCAGCTACAAGGCTTAGCTCATTCGATAGTAGAACTCTAAATAAAACAATTCGTTTATTGCATTCTATTTCAGAGCATCCTTATTTTTATTTTTTCGCTTCAAATTTTTGTATTTTTATTCGACAACAGAGTAGTCTGATTTCGCAAACTTCAATTTTCTTCACATTAAAAGTTTATTGACGTACGGTTTAACCGAAACAATTGCATCCTGATAAAAAAATGTATTCAGAGTCAAAATACATTATGCGTACTGCAAAATTTATTAATACCCTCGACAGCGAAAAAGTATGATAAATTTGGCCAAAAACAGCATGAATCCAAAGAAAGTAGCTCTATAAAGGCTGTAGAGTGATATCTTCTTAACGACACATTAAATTTAGAAAACTAATGTCAGCTTCAATTTTTCAGCTTCCGTCTCTAATTTTGCAATAGTTTTGAAACTCGTGGAATACACGTTCTTGTTGAAAGCTGCTTTTGAAATCCAAGTTTTGTTCCACATGTTTATTACAAGCATTATCTATTTTCATCATACCTTTTGCTTAGGTTATGCAATTTGCATTCTGATTTCAAATTTGGCGTCAAAATAGGATGAATATTGCAACATTCGTACTGACTGTTAATAAACTTAGCTACTGATGGATCGGTCAAATTTTGCCATACTTTTTCGCTCTCTAATATCTTAATCGACCCATAGCGGGATATTTCTTTGTCATTTCGTGACGCATTTTTGCAGTACCCAATTCATATAAAAATACACAGGACTTCAAAATATTAGAAATTCTCATTTCGTTAAACATATTTCTACAAGGTTCCATTCCAGCTTTTCGGTAATTTTCATAAGAGAATTATTTTACGAATTTATTCCAACATACTTTACACTCCAATCATGTTTTTACCTACGTCTTTCGAATGCAGCATTCGTATAATAACTTATAGTAAATTATATACTATACAATATGTGTAATCGGTTTTAGATGAAGGGCCAGGGCGATGATGTTATGAAAAGGAAATGGCAGAGCTCATATATTATACCACAGTCTGAAGCAACATGTTTGGGCCTTGTGCACCATCACGAGTGCCATTTGAACGAAACAAAAAGGCACACTCAGGGTGACGTCACTTTCCCTCAGTCCCCAATTTCCGCTCCCTGTTCTGTTTTTCTGAATCATTTTAACACAGCGCAACACGCCTCATTTTTTACATGAAGTCATTAGATTTACATGGCAATCACTTACCCGGGATACATTTTTGTTGTTGTGAGACACTAGCTTATCAATTGTTGAACATTGACTTAGAATTCTTTTATAGATGTTATTTTACTCAGGTAGTCAAGTTACGTACTTGTAACGCATTATTACAAATGTGGTTTAATTACACTTGAGCTGCTAGACATTGACTTCAATTTCATCTCATACATCTAAGGTTATGAAGATCATCAAGGACCTGAGACAGGCTTCGTTGGAGTTGGACAACGTGCAGCTCTCTCTTCAGGTAATTTTTCCAGTTAACTCTCGATATTTAAGTATCAAGTTTTCAATAAATTGTGAAGGATATTTATTTTTTACACTCACAGAATAGACTTTTGGTTTACTATAAGCTACAGACTCCACTTTTTTTGCTCATTTCTACTCAGTCGATCACATTACCATTTTTCATCAAACGTGATATTTGTACATTCTTGCTCAGTACAGTTCATATCGAGTTATTATAAGCTAGTTTCCCCATTCCTCACCACAACATGTATGTTCAAAAAGAGGAATGGTACATTTAGAATGGAATTGAGGGAACGCATAATCTGCGCACAATGTGTGTTGAAACCTACACCCTACACATAGAAACCGTAAGTTGAAAAGGAAGGATAGGAAACTGCCGCTCAAAAGAGAACATTTACAGCTTAAAATTCATTTTCACGCCTCTTTGTATCTTCCTACAGATTGCGCAAAAAATTTAAAGAGAAACAAGTGGACTTTCAGAAACTCATGGAGGTCAATAATTGCGTCAAGTAGATCAGACGCCCATTCAATCAAATTTTAGAACTTAGACTGCCAACGTTTTAATGAACTGATTGATTATAATTCGCATCATCATTTCCTTGAATTCTATCGAAATGATACGTACAAATGCAAGTTGTTATTAGGCTAACACAGTATTGATTAAGGGATCATCCGGATTATTCAACTTTTTTCGTCCGATTCGTTTGAAAATTGGCCGGTATAGGTATTTTTTGGGAGTAAACTTTTTTACTCATGCCACTTTTTCGATTTAGGCCTAATTAAAAATGAGGTTTTTGGTTCATTTTTATGGAAATTTCAAAACGCTACTCCTCATTGAGTTTTGATTCTAGAACAAACCAGACAGTTTTAGAATCCTTGGAACATTTCTAAGAAAAGTAGCTTGTAAAATTTTAACATTTGATAGAAAATTTTTCGTGAAAAGCGATATTTTATCATTACATCTCAAAAAATTATTTTTGGGTTGTTAGCTATATAATTTTTTTCTCAAATTTGGAAAAAAAGTTACTTCTGTTAGATACATATCAAGGATTTTAAAACTGTTTTTTATTATGTTCGAGCATCAAAACTCAATGAGGAGTAGCGTTTTGAATGTTGAAAGTTAGAGGTGTTTTTTGTTGAAGTGTAATATAATGGAAAATTCATGTAATTGAATGCTGTTTTCATTTTTATTTCGATAAACTCCATAAATAACTTTAAATCCATACTGCGAATTGTAATTTCCATAATAAAAAAAAATTATTTCATATAAAAATTAAGAATATTCATATTTTCAGTCTGATTCTTATGAAATTTCTTTATAATATGTAACTTTTGAAAACAAACACAATTTTTCTATTCATTTCTTTGATTCAGGCGTTAGTTTTTAGAAAAATTTGACAAATTGGTTTTTTAGTTCCTTTTTATGGATATTTCAAAACGCTACTCCTCATTGAGTTTTGATGCTAGGACAGAACCAAAGACAGTTTTAATATCCTTGAAGCATTTCTAAAAAAAGTATATTGCAAATAATCCATTTCCTGTTTTGTTTTCTTTTTATATGCAGTTGAAATGGGGTCGAAAATTCAAGATTTTTGTCCCCTTACCCCCCCTGAGGGGAGATCTATTGTCCGTAGCGCCATAAAATTTTGGGACCGAATAGTCCACCACCTTAGGGTCCTTTTTCAACAAAATCATGATAAATGTTCATCGGAGCGACAGGAGTCTGGCAGGGCCTGGATGATTTCCTTAAACTTCAGTAAGCTCGGACGCAATTACTATTTGAAATCCTTCGCCAGCATGAACAAATTATCTCAAAGCCTACACGGATAACCTCAGAATCTGCTGCTCTGCTCGATAATAGCTTTATGACAGATCCAACTGATTTCCCTACTGGAAGAATGACTTTCAACTAATCGGATCATTTTCCAAATTTTCTTATTAGAAAAATGTCTATGTCACTTGCACCAAGCTCCAGGCTGAAACTCACTCATATCGCTGCCCAAATGAATCTAATTTGGGAGCAATGCACACAGCTCTAGAGGAAAAACTGTCAACATTATACATTTCTTAACAGAACAATGGTGCAACGAACATTGATGAAGCATTATTAAACTTGACTGAAATTACAACAACTACATGTAACCAATTTTTTCCGAACATCACTCGTACATTTCAAGAAAAAATAGACAAAAGCCCTGGATTACTGAAGAAATCGTTGTTAAACAAAAAACCTCAAGCGTACCTAGCTCTTATCTACGAAGAACGAATATCTGGCGAAATATATAACACATTCATCAACCATGAGAAAAATCAGGTATGGAGATCGAGAAAAATTACATTAAACTTAAATTCACTCAATTTATGGGGAGCTTCTACCCTGATATCACTTGTTTTACCTAATTTTTCAAATTTCACTGTTCACATTTCTATTGTACCTAGAGGAACAAAAGTGCAATTAGGCGTGTAAAATTGAATTCTGAGCCCATTTGCTTCCATAAGAAATTAAAATTTTCGATCCTCGTTGGTGAACTAGAACTTTGTTACTGTGCAAACTGACCAACAACATGAATTAGCTCAAATCCCTACTCTACTGCAATTTGCAACTCAGAAGCTTGATTTTTATCTTATTCGCCGCGGAAGGACTGCGGCAACTCAAAAATAATTTTTTTTATTAATTTCGAATTGGAAATTTTTATGAATTATTTGGTAAAGAAACGTTTAACCCTCAAAAAATACCAAATTTTTTTCACCATCAAATCTATTATGTAGTTCAAATGGAATTCCGCTTCTCTCTGCGTGCTCCCACTTTTTTCCTGCGTCGAATGAGACCAAAATCAAGCTTCTAAGTTGAAAATTGTAGAAGGGGAGCGTTTTGAGCTAATTGATATAGTTTTGTATGTTCGCACAATTATTTTTTCTCTATTGATGAAATCGGAAAGATTTTTAGAAGCAAATGTGTTTAGAATTCAGTTTTATGAATCGTTGTTCATTTTCGTTTACCTAGTTGCAATAGAAACGAAAAATTTTTTGGGGGGATACCTAGAAATATCAAGAATTTCTCTGTATACATAAATTCATGAGTTTTTTCTCATTCGATCTTAAAAAAAACTTCATTTTCGAGGTGACGGAATCTTTCCGCGTTGAATGAGACCATAATGAAGCTTCTAAGTTGAAAATTGCAGGAGGAGTAGGGATTTGAGCTAGTGTGGATTTATGTGGATACTTTCCTGTGTTCGCGCAATAACTTTTTTATTGCAAGCAAAAAGTGAAACTTTTTATGGGAGCAAAAGTGTTCAGAATAGAATTTTACATATCTGTATGCATTTTCGTTTCCCTAGGTGCAATAGAAATGTGTACAGTGAAATTTGAAAAATTAGGTAAAGTGCAGGGTAGTAGGTCCCCTTAAAACTGCTATTATAAAAAATCTGGCACCTGCTTAATTCCTGCTGTAAACCGAATGATACAGCTGAGGAAACAATTGAATTTATTGTTTGAGATTGTGTAAAATATCTCGAGAACACAAATATTGCAAATCTTTTCCAACGATTTTTCGTTAACGTAGGAAAAAAATAGCCGATCATATTCCTAGTGAACCTACAGATCACTTGGAATAAATGGAACATATCCGAGAGCTCAACTCTTTTTTTCTTCACGCCTACAAACTCTTCCGATATAATTGTGTGCATAAAAAACTTGAAAAATAAATCAAGTGGGGTGAAAACAATCTCAGCTAAAGTTCCTAAAGCTACATATAACTGATATTTTAGCCCCCTGTTCATTTTGAATATTATTAACCTGTTGCTCAACCTAAGTATTAACCTAACTCCTTCAAAAATGCCAGAATAACCCCTGTTTTTAAAAGTGGTGAAATCCTCTAAAAAATTAACAACACAGGTTGTCTTAACAAATAAAGACGAAGGAAAGGTAATTTTTTCCATATTTCTTGACTTTCGAAAAGCATTCAATATTGCGGACAATAACATATTACTATCGAAACTTCACTGTTATGACATTAGAGGAGTTGATCATGACTGGTTCAGATCATTCCTAACCAATCAGAAACATTCCGTTGTCAATAAAGCTGCTCAATCGGAACTACAGACAATTGGCCATGGAAATCCACGAAGGTCTGTCCTTGGGCCTTCCCTATTTCTCTTTTTCATCAAGCATATCATTAAATCTATATCAATTTTTAAATGCCTATTTTTTGCAAATGACAGCACGCTTTCTTCGGTTTTTCTTAAATAAAATCCTGCTCTGATTTCGGAATGTTTTCATAATGAGCTTCAAAAAGTTTCAATGTGGATTAAAGCTAATAAAATCTACCTTTAAATATATATTTTATTCTCATACAAGAGACAAATATCTCTTCTGTGCTTTAAAATTGGCGAAGGTGAACTAGAACTTACGAGTACATGAGTTCGTTTACTTATGTAAGTTCTTGGGCATTATAATCGATAAACATCTCACCCTCAAAGAGCACATTGCTCATATTAGTTAGTATTAAGTTATCAAAACTCATGGGACTCCTCCACAAATGAATAATGTATTCACTGAAGAAGCTTTGTAAATAATTAATCGAACGTTCATCTCACCATGCTCACAATACGGAATAGAAGAGTGGCACGGAACTAATAAAAACAAAATCAACGTACTCTTTACCTGACACAAAAGAATAGTTAGAGCGGTAAAGAAACTCTAATATAATGCTCGCACAAATGATTCATTCAAAAGTTTGAAAATACTCAAACCACCGGTTTTCTACAAACTATAAATATGTTATTTCATGTACAAAACGATGACCAATAATATCGACATAGACCTCAAACAATTATTAACTGCACAAATTGGTCAACGAGCCCGTTCAACCCGAAATAAAAGTAAGTTCATGCATCCTTATTATTCAAAAGTTCGGTCAAAACTTAGTATCCCTTCATTTAAACTAAGACTCTAAACTCAATCCCTGCGGAAATCCGTGGAAAAAGTTCTTGCAAAGCTTTCAACATGAATCTTGAATCTCTTTTCCTATCTAAGTACTAAGCATGAAAGGAAATCAAGTCAAATTCCTTTACTAAATGAATTATTCTGGTAAAGCAATTTTGCCAGTGTTAATGTCATTGATCTTCAGTCTGTTCTCAAGTCACATCTAGAATGTACTGTTAACATTTCACTCATATAAACTATCTTTTGAAATTAAGCACCTAATCTCAAGTGAACTAATTATTTGATCAGTCTAGTGCATAATCAAGTGAAGTGAGTTAGGTTAGGCATAATTGTACACCTTAGAATAGCGTTGGTGGTAGGATGCCCTAGAAGTCACTGAACCTATTCAGGCCCACAAGTAGCTGTATTCAAATCTGACCATTTTACTAGACTCGAGAAACAATCTACTTCTAAATCGTTTGTGGTGAATAAATAGTTTACATTGTTGAATAAATTGTTTAAATATTGTTTCAGGTCTCTTAAACATTGAGCGATTCCAACAGGCGACCATTTATTTTGCCAAGATTCTTGAGAAATAGTTGCGGGATTTTACAAATAAACAATTGAATAGCCAGCCTTAGGTTCTTGAAATAATCGAGAGACTTCAAGAACCTTGACAATAAGGACAATAAGTAGACAATAAGGATCTATCAATAATATCAGTAGACAATAAGGATCTATCAATAATATCAGTAGACAATAAGGATCTTATAAGTTCCTAAAATAATCGAGGAACAGTTGGTCAGAGGAAATTAGATTCCCGAGTGTCCTTAAATTATTTGAAATGCTTTCGGGAACAGAAAATCTCTCAGAAAACCAACGCTGTTTCAAGTATCCTGTTTTCAATTCAACCAACAAGGCTTTCTTTAGCAGTCTTGCATTGTGTTCGCAATAATGTCAAAAACTGATGCCCAGAAAATATTAATTTAATTATCCTTACAGTTAAACGCTGATACAAATTCCCAATCACCAATTAAAAGTAATCTTATATACCATGTAGATATAATTTAGAACCATTTAGATGTAAAGATATGGATACTCGTGTCATTAGTAATTAAAGTTGTCCTATATCTTCTCTTTTGTTAGAGTTTCAGGAAAATATGAATTTCAACTGATGTATTAATGTAAATTTTAATATGTAATATAAACTGCATGAAAGAAATTTGCAACTGCGCTTTGAATGACATCAACAAGTTAAAATTATCAGCTCTAAATTCATGCAACAAAGACTGTCACACTGCGCGAAACGAATAGTTAATTCCATAATGAAATAACTAAGCAACTGTAATTTCCTTTCTAATTTGCTTACTTCTCTGTTTCAGTGAAGAACACATTTTTTTGCTGAGACATTATTTCGAGTAAGATTATTTCATTAAGTTCACTTTGTTTGGCAGATGGCGAGGATTTTGGACCTTCTGCAGTCACACAGCGTACTGTGTGTAGGACGAGCCTTCACCCTCAACAGAGGATCTCTTATTGCGGTGAGCGCAGGCCTACGCTGATAAATACTTTTATATTATTTTGCGTGGTGTCATTGAGGGGGAAGTACCACAAGTCAGCTCATGCGAGCTATAAATCCGAAGCGTAGCCAAAATACGATATCGAATTAAGAGTCGCACCAGATGAACGCTGCAACAACTACAAAACATTTGACCATCCTGCCAATGGCTCTTACTAGCACTAGCCTACGAATATTAACTTTTTCTCAATATTCATTGCCTGATTTCCATCCTTGTGACACAACCTGATATTTTTTCTATCTACATTACCTGATATTTGTCCTAGTGACATAACCTGGTATTTGTCCTAATGACAAGCCAAACATATTGTGATGTGCTTGACAGGAATGATAGCAAGAAAATCGTCTTAGACCTAATGAACAACAAATACAATGAAGGTCATATAGCATCATGAAATTCACGAAACTACCTTTGTAAATTTTGAACGAAAATGCAAATGCTTACGTACGTTAAACGAGGTCAAGATATCTTGGATCAGTTCATCTATTTAACATACAAATTGTCAGTCTTGAGTTAATTACTTCTTTCATTTTTACTACAAATGTATCCTTTGTCATGCTTTCAATGAGAGTCATAGCTTCAACTAATGCTCCTCATTCCATTAATATTGTTCTGGGTACGTAATGTATCAAAATATTTTAATTCTGTTTAGGGTAATTTATGACATCAAAGGCAATTGTGAAATTATATTCAGGACCAGAAAAAATTAAAAATGAAATCAATTTAGGATTGTTTTGCCCTACTGTGAAAAATTAAAATTGAATGCTGACGATAGTTTTTGCTCGGATAAAGCGTTAAAAATTAGTAAAAAGTGAGGCGTAGTTCGACGACCTACTTGATTTCTCTTCAAATTTCTTTCAGAAGGAAAAGCAGATATTGTCATTATCTCCGAAGACCCTTAACTGCAAGTTGAAAAAAATTACTAGTTTGTTGTTACTTTGAAATCTATTTTATGTCAAAGAAAGTTCAGTAATCAATATCTTCTCCCACCTCAGTTACCTGTATTACACCGTCGCTGATAACCAATCTCTCCAGAAGTGAAGTAACAAATAAAACTCCTGTCGACAAGGTCAAAGTGCACTAACGTAATACTGCGTAAGGAAAAAGTTATCTTAATTAAAACCATTAAATGTTTAGAGAAAACGCAACTCAGCCCAATCATATGTAAAGTAATTTCACAAATTCCTCACGTGGATTCGATATACCAATGTACCACTAACCTTCAAACATTGCCACTTAAGAAGTGGTTCAAGAACGAACCTTCTTGCCAGAGAGAAGTTTAAGGGTTAAGTAATGAAGGGAAATTCTGACCTCTAATAATTTCTCAAATACTTCAGGACTTCAATTCAAATAAAAGTGGAAGCAGGAATGTATCCTTTCATTGAAAAGACTTTCATCAACATCAAAATCTAGCAGATGATAATTTAGTTGTTCTGCAGCTTATACTTTAGGATCTCTAATAGTCTCAATCAAATTTAAGGTATAAGTTAGTGATGGATGAAATCATTCATTAGGCATCCAATTTAATGGCTGAATTTTAATCGCGTCTGACTCCAAAAAAAGAGACAAAATGTACAAATTTACTTTGAAATTAGAAAAGGATATGAATAACGCTGGGCTCCAGTCACGAATACTGGAAAGAAGGCAAAATGAACAGAAGAAACAAAGAAACTTGCACCGCCACCTCATAACCTCTACAAACTGGTTCAAAAATATAATTCCCTCTCCTTAGACAAAGCACATTTACAAAACACAAATTCAATGCTACGTTCAATGGAATGCGTTCAAATGTGCGTTTAAGCTTCAAACGCCATTACAGTTGTTAAAATTCACACTATGAAAGGCGACAGCAATGAATGAGAGAGAATTTGAGGGTGATGGGAATTACAAAATATCTAGAAGTAATAAAAGAAAATTAAAGTTACGTAAGGTTCAAATGTTCTTAGCTTTTTCGTTTCAGCGGAATGTCGGTTAGCAATCAAGTTATTCAGATCCTTTTCAAAGATGTAAAATTTCAGAAATAAAAATCGTCAGTGTATTTTTTTGCTATAGTTACAACAGTATCGACACAGTCACGTCATGTGAACTCTAGAGAGGTAAAATATCTGTACCTGTAGAGATATAATTTCGACTTCGTAATGACCTGAGAAGTACATGAAAAGCGTAAAATATCGTACATTGATCTTGTGTGAATTCATTTAACAAAGAAGGTAATGAAGGAACCTTGCGCATTTACGCCGCTATGTGATCTCCCCTCACTCGCACGCCCGTCATCATTTGAATTTGATTCGATGAGACGAGATTCATTTTGGAAGCGGAGACGTGTTTCAGATTTAATCACTGAGATTATAAGATTTAAGAAGATTGGGAACTGATGTGAGTGGGGATTTTACTTCCATTTGGCATTTACTTTGAATGAGATTCTTACAAGCTACGATTTTCAGCTCGTTGATTCTCTGCTCGCCAATGGAATGACACTTAAATAAATAAAATAAACCAATTACGGTCCTCGTAATTACTAATCATTGTGTCTAATTTATGTCAAAATAATTTTCTTTAAATTTACCTTAGAGAAATTAGTGAATACATTTTTTGCATTATATACAAATTATTCATGTAAATTAGAGAACTATTACGTTTGACGTAAAAAAAATTTAACTTGTTTCCATTAGTGTGGGAAAATAGGACATGAATTCAGAATGAGAAAATTGTTCCCAAACATTTTCTGGTTGAAGATTCTTTGTTAGAATCATCTGTTATAGCTGAAGTGTAGTATTCATTGCCAATACCTGTCATCCAATAATTTTCGGTTCCGAAAATTTGTTTTTTGAAACGTACTTTAATTTCATCCATTCCAAGTTATTCTTGATTTTCTGAGGCATTTTCCAGAACCTTACCTCTACGTATAAGAAATCTTCCATTCTTCCAGGTGCTGAACTCGCTCATTGGTTACGTTATCGTTTTATTTCAAATGAAGGACATCGTCCTGGAAGGTGACCATGGCTCGGCCATCGAAACTACATACACATAAACTGTAGACACCTAACTACATACACATAAACTGTAGACACCTCCCTGCATTTAAGGGGTCCTCCCGTCAAATCTGAGTTTTGATCCGATTGGTCTGAAATTTGGCCATTATATGTATTTTTGAAAGAAAAACATACTTTAATCGAGAACTTTTTTGATTTAGGGCCTTAGTTTTTCCGAAAAATTTGACATTTTAGATTTTTGATTTGTTTTTATGTATATATCAAAAGGAAAGAAGTCATTGAGATTTTATGCTAGAACAAATTCAAAGGCAGTTTTGGAATCCTTGAACATTTCTAACAAGATATATTCAGTTATTTTGTATGTGAATCTTTTTTTTATATGTGCGATATTTTACCAATTAAAAAATATACCGAAATTTTTTATTTTGAACTATGATAAAAAATTAGAATGTAAAAAAGTGGAAAAAAAGGAATATATTATTGTTAGAAATGTTCCAAGGATTCTAAAACTGTCTTTGACTCAATGACTTCTATTCTTTTGAATTTTGAAAATAAGTGGCTTTACAGAACAGGCCAAAAACAAAATTTTTTGTTGAAGTGTAATATAATGGAAAATTTATGTAATTGAATGCTGTTTTCATTTTTATTTCGATAATCTCCATGCATAACTTCATATTCACATTGTGAGTTGTAATTTCCATGAAAGAAAAACAAATTTTTTTTTCATGAAAATTATAAAAATTATCTATTTTCAGTCTGATTCTTGTGAAATTTTACCATAATATGTCTGTTGAAAAGAAACACAATTTCCTCCATACATTTTTTTGATTCACGGCTTAGTTTTTGAAGAAATTTGACATATTGGTTTTTAGTCCATTGGTATTGCTATTTCAAAAGAATAGGAACTCATTGAGTTTTTATGCTAGAACAAATACAAAAACAGTTTTAGAATCCTTGTAAAATATCTAACAAAAACATAGTCGCCAATTTTCCATTTCCCGTTATGTTTTCTTTTTATATGGGTCGAAATGGGGTCGAAAATAAACATTTTGGTCCCCTTATAATTAAAAATTTTAAAAATTGAAGTCGAAATTTAAAGATTTTGGTCCCCCCAATAGATCCCCCTCTGGGGAGGATCCATTGTCCGTAGCGCCATAAATTTTAGGACCGAATAGTCCACCACCCGAGGGTCCTTTTCCAACAAAAACATGAAAAATGACCATCGGAGAGAAAGGGGCCTGGGAGGACCCCCTTAATAATTATTTAAATACATTCAACACTTTCTATGCTCTCTAGTTAATTTTAACTTATTTTATAGTACTAGACACTTGATCTTCGAATATGTGATGCATATGATCTATGTAAATGTGTATGATATCTGCAGTCTGCTTGATTGACAGCACATGCAACTGAAAATGGCAGTGCACAGAATATTTTCGGATAAATTTAAAAATATAGGCGGGTTTTATTCATTTACAACTTGGTTTTTAAGTACACCGAAAAAAGGTAGGAACTGAATTAATTAAGGACAAATAGGAATATTGCAATAAGCGTGATTTAAACAAAGGAAACATGAATGTTTCAGATGTACAATGTTGAAGAAATGTTTTAATATAAGTCGAATAAAACCATTATCGCACTTGTTTACATTACAGATGGAATAATGCTTTCATTTCTACACTCTTTCTTTTCAAAAGAACAA